>VZRE01007991.1:0-27302 GCA_013396775.1 Cephalopterus ornatus
CCGTCATCCATGAGGTGCAGAGGAAAGCCAACATCGTCCCTTTCAGCATGCCAAGAGTGACAGCAAAGGACACGATCTTGGATGGCTACTTCATCCCAAAGGTAAGCTCATTCCTGAGCACTGGGACCTCAGGGAGACTCCCAGCTCCCCAGGCACAATTCACCAGGCCAGGTCCCTCCTGCACAGGCACACTGTCCCTGCCCTGTCCAGAGTTCACTCCTGCTGAATGGGGATTTTTGCCATCCAACCAACCAATATTCTCCAGCTCCCCAAATGGTGCAGAGCCCTGCAGGGTGCCACACCCCCTGGGCACACCTTCGAGGCACAGATCCCAGCTCACAGAGCTCATACAGGAACTCTGGCCCAAGATTACAGCAGACAAAAACAATGCTGATGAGGGGAAAGCGTGGTTCTATAATCACTGCACCTCCCTGTCCTTAGAGGGATTGTCAGACAAATAATTGCAGTAGAATTTGACTCTGCATGTTCTTCATGGAGAGACTGGAAGATAAAGCTGCCCCTCCTGCTGTCAGTGCCACTGAAAGTGTGATCTATTTTTCTTTTTCTCCTCTTAGGGCACTGTTTTAACAATAAATATAACCTCTGTGATGTTTGACAAGAATGAGTGGGAAACCCCTGACACTTTTAACCCTGGGCATTTCCTGAAGGACGGGAAGTTCTGGAAAAGGGAGTATTTTCTGGCATTTTCCATGGGTAAGATTTGCTGAATTGTGATGTTTTCATGCTGAGGCAACAAGCTTAGGTTTCCAACTGCATGGATAGAAAGGGCAGATACAGTCGGGAGGTGCAGCTAAAACAGTGGCCATGTGGGCATCCCTAAGCACCACAACCACACTCAGAGCCCTTTCTTGTCTCTCTTTTTAAATGCTGAGAAGGGAGATGAGGATGAATAAAAATCCCTGATCATTCCAGAGACACCAGGAACACCTTCACCAGGGCAGAAGCAGCGCCCTGTGCTCCTGCTCTCACATGGCTGAGTTCACTGGGAGCCTCATTGTTGCCACCCCAGGCTTCCCCAGCCAACAGCTTCCCTGGGGAGGTGTCTTTTAGCAGCCCTGTCTCCCATACCAGCATCACACACCTTCTCTGTTTGAGGTGCAAAACTCATCCTGCGAAGGGATCAGAGACCTTGGTCCTCAGGGAAGGCAGAAGCATTTCCAGCAGCAAAAGCTCAGTCTGAGGATGCCATGGGTTGCTGTCTCCGCAGGGAAGCGCGCCTGCCTGGGCGAGGTGCTGGCCCGCTCCGAGCTCTTCCTCTTCTTCACGTCTCTGCTCCAGAAATTCACCTTCCAGGCACCTCCAGACACCATGCTCAGCCTCCAGCCCCTGATGGGCATCACGATGGCCCCCCAGCCCTACAAGATCTGCGCCTTGCCTCGGTAGGGGAGCCTTGGCTATCGTCCTCATAGGGAAAATTCTTTGTCAGGAATGCTGAAATCAAGCTCTTGGCAGCTCCCCTGGGCTCCACGGAGAGGTGGGGCAGTTTGTTTCTTTTAAAGCAGTTCCTAAAAAATTTCCTTTACATGTGGACCCTGTGCTCCATTTGCCATGAGAAAGGTCATCAGCCTGGGAGCTGCCAGGGCACTTTTAGGCCCTATTGCACTTTAAAGGAATGAGGGGTTGGGGCCTTTCTCATTTTATGATGGATGGCCATAGTTCACCTTAGGAAAATGAGGGACACTTTAGAGAACACAGTGTAGAGGCTGTGGCTGTGTACAGTTGAAGAGCAATACCAGCCCTTGTTTTATAACAATAATACGTTTTAAGGAAATGTACTCCTCTAAACAAAAATAATAAAGTCACTCTCTAACACCTCTGTCTTATGCATCGATAAACGTTTACCAAAACATTTTTGGCATGAAGCATTCTGCAAAATAAAGACGAACACAGGTCATGTCCAACAGTGGCTGTAGCCTTTGGCCTGCCCCACATTGCTGCAGCATTGCAGGAGGCTAGCACTGTAACAGTAAAGCCAGTTCCAATGAACTGATTGAAAAAAATGACCCTGACAGCACAAATAAACTAGGATTAGGATATTCAAAATCCTCCCTGTTTACCTGCCCAGCATCACTGAGTGGCTGGTGTGTCCAGGGGCAGAGGGGTGAGTTCCAGCAACACATGATGCACTCAAGATTCTAATGAGAAAGAGGGTCCCTTGGAAAACAGCAACAATAAATTACTATTTTGAACAATCACGTGCAAGGTGAAACAATCCCAAGATTCACAACTGATGGTTAACACCAGTAAAAGCATTGACTGGGTAATGGCTGCACCACAGGACCCTGGTGAGGCCTCCAGGCATGAGAAGCTGCAGCTCCTGGGAGTGGAACCGGGCCTGCCTGGCAGGAAAGCAGCACAGCACTGGTAACACCTCCAGTTCCTGCTCACCTGCTGAGGAAATGGGGAGAGCAGTTTTTTCCTGTTAATTTTCATTCTCCCTGGAGTACTCTTCACGTGTTCCTAGAGGAAGTAAATTTCTCCCAAGTGAACACAGCTTCTGGCAAGGCTCCATCAAGCACAGGACTTGGTGCGGACGTTCTGCCACCTCCTGATTTTCTGTGCCAGGTGGAAGCAAGATGTTGGAGTAAGATGGTGTTTCTGGCACTCAAAGCTGTTTTGCAGAGTCATAAGGAGGAGACATGATAACACGTGGTGGGACCCAAACCAATCCATTTTTGAAGTGCAGGAGACTTGTCTCATCCCAACCCCAGCTCTCAACACCTCCTCTCCCATGCCAGCTGCCCTCCCACCTGCTGCTGGCACTGAGCTCCCACACCTTCCCTTGACAGCAGAAACAGTCTATTTGACTTTCTAGACCTCAGATCCTTTCTTTTCCTTTCTTGGGAGAAGCAGAAGGGGAAGGCTGGAAGTGGGCTGCGTGCCTGGAATTGACTGGGAACAGGGAAGGGGAGCAGTGACAAGTTTCTGCTGTGTACAGCATTACTTTCAAAGCACTCCACTTTTGCAGGTATCATTTGACTGTTTTGTGGTACTTTTTTTTCCCCAGTGCTTGGCTCAGATTCCCATTTCCTTTCCCAAGCTGCTGCTATATCCAAAAGCTTCCTCCTCCTCCTCCCCAGTCCTCTGTTGTACACTGAGAGAAAAACACATCTCACAGGCTTCTTGAATATTTTGCCCCCTCCAGCAAAACCATCTCCCACACACAGTTACCTCAACTTCTTGTCTTTGCACTCGGGGCTTTATTCCTGCACTTCTCCTCCAGGGACACCCCTCTCACAAACATACAAACCTCCCACTGCAGCGCTTGGCTTTTCAGGAGCTACCAGAAAGGCCGTAAGTAAACAGCGTCAGGGCTGAGTACGCCCTGCAGCTCAGCTCAGGCTTCCTGCACAGCTGAGTACCTCCTCCCTTCCTTTCTCCCTCAGACATACCTGCACATTTTGTTCTTCAGTGTCTGAAATTGCTTTTACATCAGGCCTCAGAAAGTTGCAAAAACAGTTCTTCTGTATCTGATTGTTCACTTCATGCTCACCAGGAGTTCTGCCAGTGCAAAGGCCCTTCCACACTAAGGCATCACAGGTCCTCATCCTCAGGTCTTCCCTCTGGAGGGCTGAGGGCTGCCTGGTCTTTCCCAGCATCACTTCTGGGTTGGGGTTAGAGCTCAGGGAACAAGAAAGCTGACAGTGAGACTAACAGTGGAGCACATAAATCACCTGCGAAGCAGGCTGCAGCGGGCAGTCAGCTTTCTGTTCCAAATAACACCAAACAGCAATTTAGAGAGGTACTTGGTCTGTGTGCTCTTGGGGGGCAGCGGGGCGCTGACAACAGGCAGAGACCCTCCCCTCCTTCAGTAGCAATAAGCAATTCCTGAAGTCACCTGGCAGTTTATCTGTAATAGGGTTTAGGCTTTTCACTTCCCACGGTCCCTTGCCCAGCTCTGAGATGACTGACTGCAGACTGAGCAGAGGGCACCAGCTTTGGGTGGGAACAGAAATATAAGCAGGAAAGAACTGAGGAGGGAAAGGCAGCACAACTCATTACGTCCACACCGTCATTATACACGTTACACATCCCTGGCAAATGACATTTTCGATGGTGTAAGTTATCAACATGCTGACCCAGGTCACGTGTTGCCCAGAAATACAGATGCTTACATCAACTAGGGACCATTAAATGCACTTCTCGGAATAAAGACACTAAAGAATTCATTTTAAAAATCTTTATGTGAATATAAAAGAACTCTTTTCAAAGAAAAAAATAAAACCAAAAGTTTAAAAATTAGTGCAATTTTCAAGTTCTATGCAACACAGTGTTTACACTTGTTTTAAACAGAAGATGTAGACACCGATACACTGAAAACTTAACTCTGGCATTAGGGGAAGGGAAAAAAGAAACTTGTAAGAAAACTACTGTACTAGACATTACCAACTCTTAAACAATTGTCTTTATTTTCTAATTTCTAATCTATTTATGGCTACCTAAATAGAATATCAGTATTGCTTATATTACTTATTTCCAAGTAAATGTATATCATATAAAATACCCATATATATATTTTTAATGAACAAAAAATATCAGGTGAAAATTTATTTTCAGTGAATGTTTCTTAATCCACTATAATAAAGTTGTTGCAAAAGAATCTTCTCAAAACTGCTGCCTGACCCATCTTGAGTAAAAGAACTCACTAGTCCAGAATTTGTATTATTGCTATAAAACACTTCTCTTCCATAGTAATCTTATATAAAAAATAATTATCAAATGATATGTCAATCAGAACATATTTGTTGTTTCTTTGGATCTATATTACCCGTTTTACTGGAAACTGGCTAAATTACTAATAATGCTGTTTAACTTCAGCAGTATTCAGTGATTTCACCTCATATTTGGATGTGTTCCTAACTGTGCTGATGGGAGGGTATGAATTCATCTTGCAGCAGAGATGAGTGGCCTTTTTTTTTGTCCTGCCTCAGCAGTGGTGCATAAAAGGACATGTACTGACAGAGCTCTGCTGCTACACATTGGATACAACTCGGCTGTAACACAGCAGTGGCATTAGTAGCTTTTTTTGTTTGACATGAATGAAGCAAACCTTAAAATTATACTCATATTATGGTCCTTCCTGCACAGGCAGATGAGCTGAAGTGAACACACCTCCATGGCTTATAATCCAATATTTATTTCTCAAGATCAGTTCCTCATTCACAGGACATAACCCAAAGTTTTACCAGTTGTAGAACAGCTGCTCTTAAACAGGTTCTCAATCCCAAAGAAACCCTTAAGTTATATTCACAGGCTTAACTTCTAACAGTTTGAAAAAGTCCCAAATAAGCAACATTTTATCCAATATCTGAAAACCTGATTAATTTTTGGCAACCCCAACAAGACTATGGAGACAAATGTGCCCTGAAAAAGGCTGATCCCTGCCTGTAGTGTGGGATTGAAATTCTTCCATCGCTAGTCAGAAGACAGACTTCCAGTTAAAGGATAGGGAGGTTCTTGCTTATTTTTGGTCCCAGGGTCTGCAGTTTTGAGAAGTGCAAGTCAAAGACATTTGCTCCAAGTTTGTCACTATTCAGCACCTGACAGACACTGACACAGCTCTACTACTGTGACAAGTACAACAAATGCATCAAGCCTACAAACTAGATGAGTATTTGACGGACGTCCATGAAAGTTTCCATGCTGCAAAGAACGAGGGTTAAGAGACCCACTCAACACCATCAGTGACAGCTTCACATTTCACTACACCACACCACAGACCAGGCTTTAGGAATGTAAGCATCTTGCTAAGACTGAATCTCCTGCTCCACTGCTCACCACCACCTCCCACACTACCAGCAGACTGAACAAGCAACTGTATCTTAAAAACACAAACTCCACTAATATCACTGCAGCAATAAAAGACCTCAAAACCCAAGAGGTAGTCCAAGCATAGAGTCCCAAAGAACAGTACCAGACAGACAAAACTCTCCAACAGCCACTTGTCTGGCATGTTCTCTGGTCTCACAACATACGTAGCATGAGACTGGCTTTTAAACAATGCCTTTTGAAGGAGGAAATCTGTTAAATGCCTAAATGTACAGCACTGTAAAACAACCACCACAACTAAGAAGCAATCCTAAGTATTAGAAATTAATACTTGCCTTTTCCCTGGCATTGCATGCAATGCTCAATAAAGAATTTAAGATGTTGGGGAAGGAAGAAATCAAAGGAGAAGCCATAGTGAGAGGCATGTAAAATGAAAGACTACCCAAATTTCATAATTCAAGACTTAAATTCTGCAAAGCTGAATCCTGCTCTCAAATCAAAGATGGTGAGACAGGTGTGTTTTCATTCACAGATGTGGTTGAGTTTTATATTAGGTGATGCTCTAATACACCACCCTCAAATACTTAGTTTTAAGTGTATTCATTTTATTTTACAGGCTGCTGCAATTTTATTTAACGATGGGCATAATGAATTTGTTCTAGACAGTCTGCAAAGAAGAACAGACATTGACGGGTTTCCTAAAAATACAATTCACAACAAAAATAAGACATTTGGAAAACGAAGAGACAAATCTTATGAAAGACAGCAACTTCCTGCACACAAATTTCAGATATCAATCCCCTTTTCATCTTCTATCACACTACTGTAGTTTATGCACTCCTCTCCCTGCCAACAACTGTCAAAGCCATCTTTCATTCCTCTGCCTAGTACAGTCAGTTGAGAATAACTGAAGTGAAACTACATTTAAAAAAGGAAAATTAATTTCCATGCACAGGGTTGTATAAATAGGTTGAAATAAATGGGGCTCCTTCCCACCTAATCCCCTTTCTGCAAATAAATGCAGCGTATGAATATGCCAGACTTTAAAATACAGCCCAGACTTTTGAATTATTATTATTATAGTTTTTTTCCTCTTACAAAGGAAAAGACAAGCATTTTTGGCTTAAGTGAATTCAGCATCTTAAAGACAGGTTTTCTTTCGTGTGTATATGCACAAACTTAAGCTTTTTTTTTTTTTTAATAAACTGAGTAATTCTGCTTCTCACAAAACAAATCTTGTCTTCTGTACTGGTACTATACCTTTATTTTCTTTTTCTATAAATGCAAGTATCTTCTTGCATTTAAAATTGTACTTTCTATTCTAAAAAAAAGTATTTTTTTAAAACATGGTACCAACCTTTTAAATCTATTTTTAGAAGAGCCCAGCAAAAATGCCCAATATTGCCAGTTTCCTGAAGTAAATTTTTGCATAACATCTTCCCATTATAAAAGTCAACTTTCTAGCCCAAACCCATTAAATAAAGTTTTAAATATATAGTGCCAAATTTCATATTTACAGTATAATCTGAAGGCAAATATAAATCTTTTAAGTTGTGCTTCTAAATAGATACTGCAGTTATCAAATCTACTTGGAAAACTACGTGCTACCTTCTACACACACCACTGATCAAATTAAACACTTCTTGATAGCTTTGATGTTGAATTTGCAGCTGCCCAGTTCTAACCTCCTCTTTCATCAAGTAAAGTGGAAGCTATAAGACATTTAAGGACACTTCAGCAGGTAAGTTTTCCTCATGGTCCTTGTGGTTTAATCAGATGTTGCCCCTGGTACTTTAACAGTGAGATTCCTCCTGGTGGTGGTGACGTGACGCTGCTGAGCCAGGAAGGAGCGTCCAGGCCCATCTTTGCAGGCTCCACTGCTGCCAACCAGCCTTGCTTCCATACCCAGCTTCTGCAGAGTCAGGCTCTGCAAAACAGTCAAACAACAACTTAAATAATAGCAAAAACGGAATCAAAAACCCCTGGCATCTCTCATTTGCAATGCTCATCCTTATTTAGTATGCACACAGAAATTCTTTTACTGGATTTCTTAGATTAACTAAAATGTTACTATCATATTTAGCAAAATATGTTTTTCTAATACACCAACAAATGAATTTTTGACCCACCTTGTTATACCATGCAGTTACAATTAGCTTTTCCTCATAATCACGTAGCTTAGCCAGTTTGTATTCGTTCTACAAGGAGACAAGAGGGAAGACAAGCCCAATTAAAACACAAATTTTATCTGCATAAACTTACTGCAGCCCATTGAGTGAAACAGAGGCAGCAGAAATGCTTCAATATGCAAAATAACTAGAAATCTTATAAATATAAATAAAGATATTACCATTAAAGACTGAGAGATCAATTATCAGACTGCTTCAAAGAGGCTAAACTTCATCCAAGTTGCAGTTAGAAACACAGAAACAACTTAGAAATATACTGAGGGTTTGTGTGGGGAAATGCATGAGAGGTCCGGGGAGTATCACAAGTCTATAAATAATTTAATAATCTTTCCAGCTGAAAAGACAAGAATGTACTTCCAGTGGCTGACTATTCTTACCGTGTTACTGAATTGCTATTATATAATATACTTAGTACATCTTGCATAAAAGCAATCAGGCCACAGCATTTATACAGTCAGACCTATCAGCCTACTCATCTGTGCTGAGAAATTCTGTATTTGCCCAGGTAACTATTTAACTAGTCCCATCAATATTGCTGTAAAACTGAATGCATTTCTCCAAGTTTTCTGGTATTTGGACCACTGTCAACAATCCTTTCAGAATTTCAGCCAAGCTGAAATCCCGAATCATTACTGAATCATTAGGAAACAGTATCTTGACTGTCTAGTATCAGGACAGAACACACTACTAGTTATTATTAAATATATGTAAAATTTTTACCTCTAGTGCTTCAATTTTTTTGTCTTTCTCCAGTATCTGTTTTCTGAGCAACATAATTTCTGCTGATGCTGGATTTAGCTTGGGGTCTAAGGTTTTTATCACCTGGATAAGGCAAAACAAGAGCATAACAAGTCAGTTTTGATTCTCAACAGCTCTGCACCTCATCTGGTCACAGGAGGAACATGGAAGCAGACTGGGCACTGGTCAGGGAATTATGATGAAAACTAGGCTTTTACACTGTTAACAGAGACCAAAGGGTATGAAGGAATCATTAATGTACCTCATGTTTAGTCTAAACTCCACTCTCTCAAACACTTAACTGACTGCAGTTGAGCAATTTGATTAAAAATGCCATTTTTAACTGTGAGGTGGTGACACACACATTCAAATCAATCTGTTTAACAATTTATGAGCGAGGAATGTGTATGTTCAGAAATATGCCACTTACATTTCTTGCTTTCTCAAGGTACATTTTATATCTTTCTTCCATTGCTTTCATATCCTCATCTTTTTTTCGTAAAGCTGCTTCCAGCTCTCCAATCTTCTGGGCTATTTACAGAAATTTCCAACAAAGACATACAAAATAAAAACAGATGTGGTACTTTCAAGGCTTCTGAGTTCCCTTGATTTCAACACTCTCCAAATAAACCTTCTGGCTACTACAGAGTTCTCTAAGTTATGAGTTTTGTTTCAGTTGTCCCACCTGGCCCTGAGCGCCCATTTGGCAGAGTGCTGTGCAACAAAACTAAGCCCCCAGGATCCTCTCCCTGCCCACCAACAGGCACGAAAGAGTCCCTCCATACACCCCATTTCATGTGTAAAGCTAAGTTGTAGCAGAAACCCCTATCCAGACAAGGATCTCATAGTCCAGTGGCTATGGAAATCATTTCAGAAGACACTTAGTCTTACTGGAAAAAAAAAAAGGGGGGGCAAAAAAACTCACACAAAACAACTTACGGTTCTGACTGTCATCAGGCTGGAGCTCTGCAAGATCAGCCTCTTTCTTCTGCAACTCATCATGAACTTCGTTCAGCTTTTCCCTATGAACAAAAGGCTGGACTAAGGATTAAGCTCACAAGTAATTCCATGCAGTTTTAAGAGCTGAAAGCTGAAACTTGATGGCAGAAGTGCTTCAATAACTATTTTAAGCTCTGGTAATTCTTCTGTTTAAATAGAAACATGGGTATGTGTTTTTGAAGAACCATAAAAGTTGTGACTCCTGAATTGAGTCTCATTTACCTAAAACTAGGAAAAAAATGAACAATTAAACCCCACCAGAAGCTCCTTAGCAGGAAGTACATCTGCTGAGAGGATGAAAGTATTCCAGAATGGAATATGTTCTGAGCTCAGTAACAGTGATGGTTTTAGTAGTTTGTTATAGAATCAGAACACTTAAAATGCTGGTGGTGGTGAAGACAGTTAAGTGGGCTACTAGTATTACCAGATCATGATCAGAGTAAACAAAACTAGAACACCAATACTTTACTCACTTTATGCAAGATTCTCAAACCAGTGGCTTAGAAAGACAAAACATCCCTGCAAAGATTTAAGCAGTTTCTGTGCTATATTTAGCATAAATAAGCTGTGGTGGGTGCATGTGCCTTACTTACATGTGTGCTGCCAGCTTCTGCTTTAGATTGTTGGACTATGAAAGGAGAGAGTTAAAATTCAGTTATATTTCAGTATTTCATTCCATGCAACATTAAAGTGCTCTAACAAATCAGCCAAGAATACTTAGCACAACTAAGTAAGTAAAAGCAAGTAAATACTAAGGAAACTGCATTTCTATAACTACATCCATATTTTTTTGCATTGCACAGAAATCAATTCCAACATCCTTTTCTTTAAAGCTCTCCCTCTCACTATACCACTATTTATTGATAAAGCTAAATGTAGAAGGTAGAAGAGTTACAGTTCCTTAAAGAAGGTGGAGGAAAGGAATCACATAAAACATGAGCTTTTCAATTGAAAAATACTTGGTGTGTGCTGTTTTTCAGACACACTGAAAAATAAGCTGCACATCTAAACAAAGGACTTGATGTTACACTGAAGGACTTAAAACAGTAATGTTGTGTTCGAGACCAAGAAGCCTGAACTTCTACTTACTCCTTCAGTTTTGGATCCCTGCTCCTGCAAAGTCTTTTGCAGATCTTCAATCTGCTGCTGTAATCCCCCAATACGCTCTTCATTCAGCCTTTTAGGAAGAAAAGACAGTTATTGGTCATTTAAATAGATTACAGACAAATTTTTCTGTTTCATGTCCGGATAATAGTTTTTCAGAGGGTCTACTCAGCAGGACTTAAGCCACAAAGAAACTGATTTTTAGTTTGACTTGAACTTCTGCTGAAACAAGCACATGGAGCTTTAATCAACATTTTATAGTTAAATACCTAGAATCATTTTAAGTTTTGAGAAACCTTAATTACCAAAAATTCTCATATGCTAATCAACTGCTTTCAGCATTAACTGATAGAGAAATTCAGACCATATCCCATGGTCTACAGTTTGAAGTTCTAGAAATCGAGGTTATATCCATTCTTGGTCTACTTCCAAGAATCACTCAGAACTAAGAAACGTGTCCTAAAAGCAACACCTCATTTATGGTTACACTGGTGAAAGAAAAGGTACCTGGCTTCCTACACGGTGCTACACTACAGATACAGACCACAAGGCCACTCTCAAATTCCAGAAATCACTTTTTGCTGTGTTTTAAGATGTCGTTTCACCTTTTCTCAGTTTCCAGTTCATTCACTGTCCGGTGCTTCTGCTCCAGCTGTTCCTGGAGCTCTGCAATACGCTCATTTTCTGACCCTTCCTGTTTCAACAGGAGCATCTTATTTTCATGCTGCAGCCGAATAAACATTTCTCTGAATCAAAAAAAAAAAAAAAACCCCAAAAAAAGACACTGTTAATTAAGAAAGTGACTAAGAGGAAGAAGTAATATTCTTGTTCGTTCTCCCAACCTTAAAGTGAGTAAATCAAGTTCTGCTTAATTATATAATTAGGGTAACAGTGCAATTTTTATTAAAAGGTAACTTAAAATCTTGTGATGTTTGCAAATTGTAAGAGATATGAACAAAGTTTTAAATTGTCACTCCAACCCCAAATTGATATACAGCAAACTGATATGCTTTTAAGAAAGAAATTAATTGTAGTACAGGAAAATAATAATTAACAGCTACATGGGAGTCTGAATAAACATCGTGGAGGCAAAGCAGGAATTGGGATACAGAGTCATGAACCTTCCCAAAGGCAGCACCAAGCCCCACCCATGAACATCCCAAAAACAACCTCTACCTTTTGGTCTCACCTGTATTCCACTGGCAGAATTTCAGCAGCAAGATTCTCATGGCTTTTAACACGAGATCCACCTGAAATCACACGGGAAGTTTAATTTAACACACTCAAAGAAATCTCTAACACAAATAAAAAAGCCTCTGAAGGTAGAGCAATACCTGTTTGACTCAGGTGATCCTGCTGCATCTGTGAACACCGGAGCTCTTCATTTGTCTCTTTTAATGCATCACAATGCACTATCAGTCTCTAACAAGACAGATTTGAGGTGGAATTAAGTCAAACTGCTCCATTTTAAAAGCAAATAATAATCAGGAATAATACCGACACATGCATATTTTAGGTTGGACTTCATGATCTTGGAGGTGTTTTCCAACCTGGATGATTCTATGATTCTTTATTATATGTGTATACACACACAATTTTTATAAAGACGCTAATTCCAAGAAGATTTTCCTCCAGCAGAGCATTTGAGATAGACACTAGGTGCTCAAATAAACTACCTTGAAGAGACTTACCTCTTTTTCTTTGATTAAAGCTTCATGTTTTTCTTCAAGTCTTTTCATTTCAAACGCCAGCTTATCAGCTCTTTTGGATTCTTCAGACAGTTTGTTATGAAGCTCTTGGACCTTTTCATAGAAACATTGTATGAATATTGCAAGATGCTATTTCTAAAAGCTGTATTAAAACAGTCACTCCTGTCCAGTTCAGCCAAAATAAAGCAGCAAGCTTAGGGAAGGGAAGATGGGACAGGAGCCTGTGTGCTTTGGGTTTTTTTGTTGGTTGGTTGGTTTGGGGTTATTTTTATATTTAACTCTCTCTTTTAATTACTACTGAAATTAAAATAAAACTACAGTTTAAAATACATTTCCATGAAGAAATGTAAGAATATAAGCATGTAGTGACAGGACAAGGGGGAATGGGTTCAAATTGTAAAGAGAGAAAATTTAGCTTAGATATATGGAAGAAATTCTTCTATGTCAGGGTGGTGAGGCCCTGGCACAGGTTGCCCAGAGAAAATGTGGCTGCCTCATCCCTGGAAATGTTCAAAGCCAGGTTGGATGGGGCTTGGAGCAACCTGGGCTAGAGGAAGGTGTTGCTGGCCCATGGCAGGGGGTTGGAACAAGATGATCTTAAAGGTCCCTTCCAACCCAAACTATTCTGTGATTCCATACAAGTGATCTCAGTAACAGCTGAACAACCTCTCCCGGAAGACAATAAAAAAGAAGAGTCTGCCAACCATGGACTCTCACATCAGTTGAGAGGGCAATCACAGTCAAGGTTGCCAGTTTAACAAACAGGGAAAACCCCAGAAGTGAATGGTAGCGTACAAAAGAGTTTTCACAAATAAGAAATTCTAAGGGGATGACGCAGGTTAAGCCCATGGGCTGTTACATTAAGCTGTTCCCAAGTATCTGAGGAAAAATTAATGTTTCCAGTATAAGTATGACCTCACCTGTCGTTTGTAGGTCTCCAGCTGGGCTCGTGCTGCGTTGGCTTTCTTCAGCTCATCCTCCAGGCTGACTGTGTTGTGCATGTACATCATGTTGGTCTCCTGCAGCGACTTGACCTGTCTGCGGAAGTCGTTCAGATCCTGCAGCTTCTTCCGATACACTTCCACAGTTGATTCTAGCTTACTTGCCTTGTCTGCAGTAGCCCTTAAAGTACGAACAGGAATTAGAACAGAGTTCTAAAATTCTTTCTTCAAAAGCTTACAAAAGCCAAAGTCTGCTGTCATGAGCATTCAAGCTATTTTCAAAGAGAGATGCAACACGCTTAGCAGCAGTTACATCTGACTGCTTTATTTTTAAATGTATAATCAGTGTAAACTTGCTCATAAAAATTGAAATCAGCACAGGGTTTAAGTGGGAGTAAGACTGACAGTTGTTTGCAAGAAGTATGAGCAAGGATTAGTGTGTCAAATACCCCTAGGGAATTCTGTGGGTTGCAATGTAAATGCACCAAATCCTGTGCCAGATAATCATCTCAAAGTGCTGGTACCTGGGAAGGAAAACCACACAGGTGTTCTCATTGTGGGATTATACATAATCAGAACATAGCTGCACTATGAGAATGATCATTAGCAGATATGACCAAGAATTACCAGCTTATCATTAACAAAAATCTACATAGTAAGAAAACACTGGAATCATAAATTTCAAATTAATTTTAATATCTGTGTTTAATATCTGCATTCTCATATCATTAAAAACTGGTACAAGAAAATTATGGAAAAAATATATAGTTAAGATTTGTTTCAGATGTTATTTAAGAAGTTAAGCCCTTGAAACCAATTTTCTTTCTGTTTTATTGATACTATTTCATGAAGAGCAGACCTGCTTTCACAGTGTGAGTTCTTGGGTGGTCGGGTATTTTATACAGTTTACACAAGCTGGAATGTTACCTTAAGTTCTCATGAAGGTTATTTTGTATTTCATCATCATTTTGTTAATGCTCTCACTAACCTAAATTTGGCCTAGAATGCTGACACCAAAATTGTGTCAAAGTTCTAGGTGTATATATGCTTTTCTACATTAGAACTTCAACTTTCCATCCCACATGAAGAAGCATAAGTTCTGTTGTCATTAATTCTGCTTCACAGAGAAATTCCATGTGTTATTCTTGTCAAACAACAGAGGTTTGCCTGAAAGCTTCCACTTCATCTCTGTCAAAGATCTCATTCAGGTAAGATCTGCAGAAGTAACACCTCAAAAAAATCTTGTTAAACACAAAGCCTTGGATTTAGTCATTAAATCCTCCTAATTGTGTGTGTGTGTGTGTGTGTGGAGCTGCCCCTACTACATACCTAAGAATATCATTTTCATCTTTCAAGGCTCTAGATTCTTCTGCCAGGGAGGTCAGTTCATTGTTTCTATGTTGCAGTTCAATCAGTTGTTTTTCTAGATCTTCACAATGGACACGATAATCATCTTTTGCAGCTTCAAGCCTACCAGATCAAACCCAGGAACTCAGTTAGGAACATTTTGTTATTACACAGTTCTCATTTAGTGCCAGAATTACTAAAAATAAATAAGAGAAAGGAAAACTATTAAGACACCAGAAAAATGGTACTGCGAACATGGAACATTTTACTGTCTACCTGTTAAATCATAATGGATTGTTTACTGCAAATCTACCACACCAGTATCAAGGGATCACATGAAAAGTCATTTTTTTCCCCCACTGTGTATCACATAAAAACTAATATGTGAAAGAAAAGAGTACAGTAAAGAGATATGATGGCATTAGGGGGGGTTGAGGTTTGTTTTGTTGACACACAAATCGCTTCAGCACTCATTTTCTGCCTTCCCTCCCCTTATTTGAAGTATCAGAGGGCTATGCCGATTACAAAGTAATATTTTTTAAAAGTAACAGTGTCTTTTTCTTTTTAAATATAAGGACTGTCTTTAAAATATATGCTTATACAGCACTAGAAAGCTTTTAATGCAAAAGAAATTGAGATGGAAGATCCCAAAAGAGTACCAGAAATTCTCAGGATATATTAGACAAGTGAGGGATTTTTGAAGGAAATAATTTAATACCTGAAGTTTTCTTCTTGCAATTGTTCCAGCTGCAACTGTGCATTAAAATACTTTTTTGCAACCACAGTATTTGGATCATCAAGAGAGTCGTCTAATTGCTCTAGTCTGTCATTCATAATCTCATTTTCTGACATCAAGCTGTTTTTTTCATCCTGGAGAGCAGCTACCTAGTACAGATAAAACAGCATCAACACTGTAAGACCTGTCCAAAGAACTAAAGCAAGGCGGCAGGACGTCACCAAATTAGTTTATGAAAAAGGCTGAGCGTTTAGAAATTTTAGAATGTAGTTTTACAGAGCACACTTGAGCATACAGATGCTTTAGTGTATGACAGTTATGAAGCACTAAAGGAAAAGTCCCTCTAAAAAAACCCAAAAAAAAAAAAAAAAAAAGACAATTTTTTGTAACTGAAACCACGGTAAAGGCACACAGAGTGATATGGAGAGGAACTGGAACTTTCATTAAAAACACCACGGACGCCGTACAAAAAACTCCAAAACTGGTGCAAAGGTTACTCTCCACCTTGCTTGTACTGGACAACAAGCAGCAGGATGGCATGGCCAGCACACCCAGGGACTGCCGTGCTCAGCACCAAATGGCTGCGGGTTCGGAAGCGGTGTCAGGCGCCGTAAGCACACACGCAAAAGAAAACCTGGCCAGCTTCAGAGACAGCATGCACTGGGCAACAGTCAGATACTGGGTGCTCACAGCTAAGCAAATGAGGATACAACACTTCACTGGAAGTATATTAACAGCCATAAAACGGGGAAGGATTAAGAGGATAGAACCTTTAAAGTTTTTCTAGTGAAAGCTGTTGTGTTAATTTTAACGTCCTGTCAAACAAGAGCACGTAGCATGTGTTAGTCAACTGGCATTTAAACAGGGACAATATGCTTTTTGGGTTATGCTTTCCTGAATCAGAAAGTAAACCTACCTTTCTTATACTCTTGGAAAATATCAAGGAAGACTGAGACCTTACAAGTGAATTTATTAAGAATTAGTTTAAATGAGAAGTGTCAGTCAATATTACGGCTTCAAATAAATAAAATTAAAAAAACATATGATATGATAAAACAGATACAACCTAGAGTATGCAATATTAAGAAGCAATTTTTTTGCGATCATAATTTTAAAGTCTATCAGTCAAACAGATATAAAAATCAATCTAGCACTTCATTAGGTGCTGGCTTTCTGGGTTCACTCCTTTTTACATACCAGATGTCATTTACTATTTACATGCACACAAACATCTGTGAGTAGAGAGCGTATCTGAGCCTTGCTTAGCAAAACACTTCCTGTTCAAGGTTCAGCCACTCCTTAAGTATGTACAACATTCAGACTTTAAGAATAACACTAAGACATCTCCCATCTCAGACTTAACAAAACCTTAAAATCAAACTATGACACAACTCAGAGCAAGTTTTACATCTTTTCTCAGTTCCTTTCTGATAGTTCTCTCTTTCATTATTTCAGCATTACCGAAGTGGTGTCAAAGTCAACACAGATTAAAAAGAGATATTTTAAACGCACACCACAGTATAACAGGCCACGGTGTCATTAACTCCTCTGTTTATACTCAGCAGTACCTTGCCCTCAAACACCTTTCACCTGTCCCATACTATGTTATGAGCAACTGGCTTTGCATACACTATGATTAATTGAGAAATCTGGAAAGGCAAGTCTGTGGGAGACAGGTGAAAGCCTAGGATTTCTGCAGATTCTGTTCACTTTTATATCTCTGTTCTCACAAGGAAGCCTAACTGCTGCCTCAAGAAAAAAGAAAATTAAATACCAATTCGATTATAACAATAGCTTCCTGGGCATGGAAACTAGCTCTGAGCTATTTCATACATAAGTATTCAACGTTTTCAGTTGTCACTGCCTGTAAGAAATGTAAAACTGGCCTCTGCTTTTGTGGGTGTTCATTTTCAGATGCTCACACAGCCAGTACAGCCCTCTGGCTCCTCTAAGAAGATGCAACCCAAATGTTCTCTTTGTGCAGAGCCGAATTTGAGATGAAGTGCCTTGCTAGATAAAACTCTTTCTATTCTCAGATTATTGTGCCATAAAAGAGGAATCACACTTAAGGGTAACAAATGGATTCTTTTTTTCTTTAAAAAGTTGATTGAAATGCAAATTTCTCTTTATTGTTATGAAGTCCTCTCTACTTTTTCTCAAGAGTGACTTGATTAACTGCTATATCCATTAAAAACAAAAATAGGTCTATTATTAGTGTGGTTTGAAAACATCAGCAAGGATCTATTAGTTTCCATTATTTTATCCGAAAGTATCCTCCATGTTACAATTGTGCATGAGAAAAAGTGAGCAAATTTTAGATAAATTTCAAAATTTAGTCATTCATCAACTCCTATTCAAACAGCATTATTTTCCTGTGACTAAATCTAATGACTGATTTTTACATAAACTGGATTTTTTGGACACAGTACAAAAGACTAGAGGAAGCAGTGATTAAAAATGAAAAGGGCAATTTTTACAACCATGAGAACATTGTTTTAACACTACCTGCTACTAAAGGTAAACAAAGCTAAGAGATCAAAGAACCTCTGAGGTAACAGCTGGCACAGGACCTCAGCTTACACTTCCTTTGGAAAACGTTCCCCAGTAATTGCATTTTGGAGTACAGAATGATTGCTTTTCCCCCACAAGAATTCTCACAAAAATTTAAATAATACAAAATTCACTGTGCCCTTTATTTCTGCATCTTAATAGCAGCGCCACTACATATTAAAGAAATAAGCAACTTGCTGTTTCTTACCTGCAAATCAAGCTCTTGACATCTTTGTGCCAACTCTTCTTTTTCTGCTAGTGCTTCCTGAAGATCCTCCAAGGCTCTTTTAAGCTTTCAAAAAATAAGAGAGTCAATCACTGTGGCCTCCAAAGTACTCACAGTGGTAGTTTACAAAACAACTTAACTGCTTATATGAACCGTTTAAGAAGGATGTCAGGCGCACGCACTGACGCAGAAACCTACATATACACTGTTACATCAGGATCCCTGCTCATTTCACTTGTCTGCTCAATGACTCCTACATGTAACTAGTAAATTACTGAAAAACAGCAAACACAGCAACTTGGGCTAAAGGTATAACAAAACAAAATACAGGAACATTCATGTGGTTACAATTTCAAAATCTCTGCCTGTTAAAGAAATGCCTGCCCTTCATCTCAGAATAGAAATATTGATGCTCCTTTAGGAGCAGCTACTTGTAAAGACAAGTTTCATTTTACTTGTAACTTGTAGTGTTAAGGTTATCAAGACTTTTCATGACCCCTTAAAAAAAAACCAACCTGAAGTGTTCAGCCTGGCATGGCTGAGCCTTGATGTACCCTCACCTCTTCTTGCACTGACCAGTTTTACCCCATCCAAGAAGATGACATAGCAGGCAATGATTCTTTTTAAAAGAAGCTATAGAACAGCAGGTAACTTATTTAATTAGCACTGAAAAACAACATTACTTCACTTAAAGGATGGCAAGAATCCAACTTATTGTTCAGGCTTGATCTATAACAGCAATAATTATTAGGCAGTTACCTGCTGTTCCATCTCACTTGATGCATCACAGGTGGAAGGACTTGTTACTTCCTTGCTCATGAGCTACAGGAAGAGGCCACAGGAAAAAAAGTTAAGTCAGAGGTTAAATATCTGTAAATTCACTATCTACTGAGCACCAAATGTATTTTCCACCATATCACTGCATTCCTTCAATATGTCAAAATAGATTCATAGTAATAATAAAATCCACCTCATGATTGGTAAGGATTTAAACAAATCTAGAATATGATTACTTTTTTTACCTTTCCCTCTCTAGCCCCCCTCAAAAAAAAAAATCAAGTTAGCAGTAATATCCTACTGGATGAATCTGTGATCTGTTGAAGTTATTTCTATTCCCCGGTCAAGTTAAAATTGAGTGAACCAGAGGATGGGATTTCACTCAATTAAATTAACAGTTGTCACACTTCTTTGTGCCCCATTAATTGCCACTAAGCAACAATGGGAACATTAACGCTGCTCTCACTGATCGCCAGTCCAAAGGGTACACAGTGTATCTGTCAACAATTACAGGGCTTTACTTTTCACGCAGGAATTACTGTATTATTTCTAGCCCTTCTTCAAAAAGTTTAACTAATCAAAAGACAACAAACAGGAGGTTTATGGATTTCTTTCTACCAACAGGACCCCTGCAGCTTTAAAGACTATCCAGTCAATTTAAATCTGAGTTTTAAAACCTATTATCAACTCCACTCATACCGTGATGAGGTCGCAGTTACACACCACCTTTTCTTCTAAGTCAGTATTTAGTTTTTGCCCCTCTCCACACTCTGCTTCAGTCCTTAAGCTCACAAATGTGAGTGACTGCAGAGCTAAGCTGTGAGTTGGATCTCCAAGATGATCCAACCAAGAACAAGTTAAAACAGGAAGAGGAGCACACCATGACAAGAATGGAAGAGATGCAGCTGCAAGCTTATAAGTCAGAGGCTGGAATGGTCCTTCCCTAACAATGCAGCCTCACAGACACAATCAGCTTAATTCGGGGAGCAAGACTATAACAATGGGAGACTTCAGAACCTGACTCCATTATAATCAGTGGTTGGCAACTATATACATTTCTTGTGGGGAATGAAAAATCTTAAGCATTTGTTGTATGTTTGGGCACATGAGACTAAAATCAAAACCCTTTGGTTGGAATCTGGGGCCTCTTGGTCCTGAACCTCTCAGATAATTCGGGAAAGTACTTAACACTCTTCCCTAAATTCTTTCATTCAAGCAAAGGTCAAAGATAACAAATAGATATTTGGACTTCTCAACTGGCAGCATTAGGCTGTGAACTGTTACCTACCTCTTGAATGGCTGTCATGACAACATGCTGAACAGACTCTTCAAGGGTCATGATATTTTGTATGTGTTCTGTGAAAAACAATTTGCAGTGACTCATGACCACGTTCATCTTAACAGCTTGAGTAACATGATAAACTGTTTGCAGAAAGATCCAGAAGAAACTATTATCCATAAAGCTCCTTCAGAACAGGAGCTCTGTCTTTTTATACAGAGGACTACTGTCAACCTACAAAATTATTATTATGCAGTAATATGGTACAAACACAAGAGATTATAAACTCTTAACTGGACAAATTAATACTCTGCATAACAGAGTAAGGAGCAATGCCATCAGAGCATGGAGCATTAGCTCTGGTATGGGGAGAGAAAACAATCAATCCAATTTTGAGACTGCAGACAAACAAGAGGCAGTTTCTAATGTAAGTTTTTTTATTTGATTTGTTAGATTTGCCTTTGAATAGTAAGTTTTAGGTCTTGATACATATTTTAATAAGTACAAATAATCCTCAAATGCTTTAGATTATTTTTTAAACCTACTTGAAGAAAGTTCTGAGTTTTATCCAAAGAAGTAACGCTCAGATTTCCTTTTAAGTGAACTCCAGTTTCAGAATAGAGACTTCCTGACACATAAGAAAAAAGTTCCTACATCTCTTCCACCTTAACAATCACTTGTCAAAGTCTGCTGACTGCTGAACAGGTTAAGGTAGTGCCTACCTTGTTTCCTCTCACAGTTGACTGCACAACCTAAAATAAGCTGCAGAAGCCTGCCCAGTTCAGTGGGATCTGAGTTCTCAGATATCTGGTTTAAGTCTGGAATAAGCTCTTCTGAAATCTGCTGACCCAAGAACTGAAAAAAATGGAAAAAAATAATAAGAGAGAAAGCAGACTCCTACTTTTGTACAACATGAAGATCTGGTATTAGTGAGCCGTGCAGAGAAAATGATCCAGCAGGATTTGTACCTTGGCTCTCAGGTTCCAAGTGAATATCACAAAACCTAGACTGAGGTTGCTGAGTCTGTTCTGTTGTGTACAAAAGGGTTAAAGCTTCTCTAGACTAGAGCAAACATGAATGCACAGACTAAAGTCAACAGGATTCTGCAGCTCAGTCCTTACGACATTTACCTGGGCAGTGGTTTCCAGATTACACTCCAAAAGTTTTATTTAAAATACATCAGCTCAAATTAATTTTATATTCACTCAGACCTCCCACTTAGCAGATAATCAACACACACTTTCTGCCAAAAAAGTCCTCAAGATAAATTCATTTGCCAAGATAAAAAAAAGCTAGGTGAAGGAGGGCAATAAACCATACCTCATGGTAGTAGTCCATAATTCCTTGCAGTATCTTCTTCAGATTACTGGACTAATCGTTGTGCATGAAAGACAAGGTTACAAGCTTTAATTAAATTTTTTCATTTTGATGAAATATCCTAACAGAAAATCCCCACGCAACAACGCTGGGAGGCACTTAAAACTATCAACAGACAGTTCAAGCTCATTTAAAATATGCTTGGAAAGCCTGATCTTAATTCTGTAGGTTTTGGACCGCTAGATCTCAGGACTCCATAAATTTCACTGTCTTCAGTTTTAAATACCTTTATTCTCCAGTTGTCACCAACATCATCTTTAATGCGATTTAGCCAAGAGGCATCAAACCAAGCAACATCTCTGAAACAAAATTAAATGAATAATCGATAAGCACAGACTTAAATAAGACAGCAAATTCCCAGCATTAAATTGTCAGGTGTTGAACTACAGTGCTTAATGAGGCGTGAATTCCTGAAGATTGCAAGGTAAACTTATGTTACAGGAAATTCCCATCCTGCTGGCTGCATTAAGACACCTTCCAGGGCTGGGAGAATTTCCATGCGTGCTTGAGCTGGGAACAGCTGGAACACAAGGATGTGTAGATCTTTGCCATGCTGAATTTTTATACCTGATAAAGTGATCGGAATGATGTAAAGAAACATCCTCTTTTGACTAGTGCTGATATGAAGTTTGGTATCTATTCCTGCAGGTTGGACTTTCTAACATTCACTACAATTTGTCAGAGGGACTTCCTAAGAAAACAGTTTGAACTACTGGCAGTTTGTATTTTTTGTGTCTTTGGTTCCTCTGGTAGAACTCCTTTCACTTTGCCAGCATAAATACAGATCAGCTGCTGCGGGAGGTGTTTATACACACCGAGCTGCCAAGCAGTACAATCACAGCATAATTAACAATATATTAACTTTTACGACATACTGTTTATTCACTGGTCTCAAAGCACCTAACAAAGGACAATTATTATCCCAACTTGTACATGAACCAACTTGGCTGTGCAGAGGTCTGCCCAGAGCCTGTGGCAACCCAGTACCCCAAATACATGGGAAGCAATCCTCAGCAAATCCTAAATCAATTTTTGCCATGTTCCAGGAAAAATATGATTTCTGTCTTTACACAGCACACTTTAAATCTTTACAAGCAGACAAGAAGGCTTCTGAGTTCAGGAGGGGTTTTTCTGAGGTGTGGGGGTTTGTGGTGGTGTTTAAGTAAGTTCTTAATAACCAAAATTACAATTTGAGCAGGAGATGGTAATGCAGACTTCTCTTTAATTATCTGAGCCAACAAGTGTTGATGGGAAAAGTGAAAAAGATCAAGTCATTCTTGCCTAGTTATCCTTAAGTATAAATTTGTTACTGCAGTATATATATTTATATATGAATATTTTATATATATATATTCTCATCACCTTCTCCATCATATTATAATTCAATTGTTATATCATCACCAAAGCAGCAATACATAGGCATATTCTATATTCTGCTATAAACTGCTAGCTCCAAGTTTCTGCCTACTTTAAAAAGACACAAAACCCTCAAGGAATTAAATACCTCTTCTTCAAACTGGAGAATCAACTTACATTTGGTGAAGCACCTGTGCCATGGCAACCCCGTTAGTCAGGTCCTGAACATCTCTGCAAGGTGCAGCAGTATGGAAGGTCTGCAGCTAAAAGAGGGAAAAATTCTGTGTTTCTCATTCAGCAGACAAAAGGACAGGAAACTAGTTACCGCTTCCCTTTTCTTCTTTAAGTTGTCTTTTCACTTGAGGCAGCTGAAATCCTTTTTGAACTATGCATTTTTTGAGCCAACCCAATTATCTCAACACTTGTGACTGTTATGACTAGTAGCTTAAAAAGTTAGTACAACCACCCACGCTTTGCTTTTTCATGCCAGACCTTCTATTGTAAATCAAATTACGGAATGATAACTTGGGAAACTACAGTTGTATTTATCTATCCCTTGAATTGTCTTGCAGTGCTTAGTTTTGGCCATAACTACCTAAATAAAAAATGACATCAGAATAAAGTGTGATATTTGCAGGAGAAAAAAAAAATTCCAGTCTTTTACTACAAGAACTTAGTAATAGAAGTAGGATGGGATTACCTCAATGTTAAAAATGTTTCTCCATTTTAGATATTTGGGGTTTTTTTTAAGCTAACCCTAAGCTTATATCTAACATTTTGACAGAATTAGCTGTATATTTAGAGTTGCAATACTTTGTTCCTCCACAGTCAATCACCTCAGAACTAACTATTCTAGGTGACAGAGCCATTTCCGTACACATGTCAGTTCATCACAGGAAAATAAGAGCCTTCTCTACTACTATGAGCAAAATAGAAAGTTTGCTGTTAGTACTACTAAAAGATGCATGTGTGAAATGGAATTGGAGCAAGTACAGGTCCTTATAATCTCAGTCCACTGCAGAAATTGTAAATGTAGTAGATTTAAGAAGTCAGTGTCCTGAATTACCTTCCATGGGCGAGAGGGCTTTCCCAAATGGTCTGTGAAACACAATCTTCTTCAGAACACATTGGTGAATGACCTTGTGTTTGGGTAATGGAGCTACTTGGACCAGACTGATGGAAAAGCAGTTTCCAGCTGTGATAATTTGAGGCAGTTTTTGTCCAGTCTGTGTTTACAGAGCAACCACAACTCTGAATATTTGCTTGCTTCAAAAACAGCCAAATCAAGCCAAGAGAAAAATATGCAGAGTGAGGGTTTGTTTTTATTTTTTTTTTTCCATTTGTTTTTCAATTGAAAAAGCAGTTTAAAATCTTGTACTACAGGAAGTGAGAAGTCAGTAATCCCTTTCAGGTTACATAAAAGATTAAGTGGAACACCACAACCCAAAGCTGCTGTGACTGACAGCCCTGCTTTCTGTTACTCCAGCAGCCTCCACACCAACACAGGCACGGGCACGACTGAGAGTCAAGGCTGAGCTTCCCAGAACCCACAGAATTCACAGCACAGGATTGTGATGCTGCCATGTGGATACACCCAGCTGTAAACCAAGGAAATTCCTAAGCACAGGTACCACCGTTTCACCTGAGCCTGTTAAGCAAAGGCGACATTGCTTTATGCAGAATCTCCCAGAATAGAAACAGCCAATTACAATTAATTATAAAGCAGGACTGACAGTCTGTTTCTTTATATATTTAAAAGTCACATAAGGGCCTAGAAATAATATGAGAGTAGAAATATTAATTACGGGTTCTCCAAACCTCATGCCAGCCCAATTACTTCCTCAAAATGGATTTTTACTGTTCTAACAAACCCCATGAAAGCAGCAGGCATGGGGAGGAGGTTGGCAGAAGCAGCCACAGACTTCAGGGCTGTAGCAGTGCTCTATTTTTTTAGTTTTACTAAATATAGCTTCAAGGACATGCTACTCACACTGAAAACCATTTTGTCAGTTCCAGCCCAAATGCACCCTGCCACTACAGGAGAAGCAAGTGTTTTTCTCTCAGGCACACAGATATGATCTCTCAATAGACAGCTGAAAAGTGAATTTTGTAGCTCCACCATCAAACATCTGCAGATGAAACATGAGTGTTCACAATGCCCAGCAGGAATCATCCTCTCCACCTCGGGAAGGTGTGCCCTCAATGTCACCTGGACAAGGTGGGGTTGAGTTTCTCCATTTCATATCCAGCTTTAACACACCAGGGATTACAGAGCAATCAAACAGATTTTAAAGTCACAACAAACATTCCCATTCTTAACCTCAGAATATTGATAGAATAAACTCAGCCACTGGTCAGAGTTAACATCACCAAGGATGCCAGTGCCATCACTACACCTACTGCTGTTAATCTTTTCCCTCTACTTCTACACACAGTGAGAAAATACTAATGTTTACTGACTTAGAAAATTGTTTCTGCAACAGACTTGCGAGTTCCATGTTACCAGGTATTACCCAGGTCAATTTTTCATGGATACTCAAACATTTCCCCCAAAATTCAATTTATTTGCATTTTGTTTTTCCTGCAACATCCTCAGAACTTCAAATTCAATGACACCTGGGTTGCAAAACCAACAGATAATGCCTTTATTCAAATTCCCTCTTTCTTCTCTGGACAACGTTTTCTAATACAGAATTTGGTAAAATAAAAATAGGAAAATACACAGACAATCATAAGCATCTGTTTGCTACATTAATGAGTAAACAAACTGAGAAACCTTTAGAACCACAGAGCTAAAGAACTCTTCTCTCCAGCACTTCATTCCCACTCCCTACACCACATTTTTCCCTATTACTCACACTGAAGTTCAACTTGTGAAAGGATGTTTGAAACACGTCTTAGTGTTATCAGTTTCTATAAAGTTGTAAACTAGGTCTGAGAAATAGGGTGTTAAATCTAAAAACATGCTGACAATGCATCTGCTGAGTGTTGTACAGAAAACCTGAACACAGGGCTGGATGTTCCTTTACACTGACACAAAACTCAGCTTAAGGCCAGATAAAGTTCCATTTACATTCCCTTTAAGATTCAGGATGTAATTACAGCTATGCACTGTGAAGATACTAGAAATGAGAATTAGGCTTAAAATATTTTAAGCAGGAATTATAAAAATTGTAAAGGAGTTCAACACTGCTGACTTAAGGATTTTAAGAAAGAGTTGAGGAATGCAGTGATTTACTTTGCAGCTGAATCATGATGGAATTATTTTTACACGACTACTGAGAGGAAAACACAAAATTAAAGAGCGCAAAACAGAAAAAGATTAACCCAGGTCCACAGAGGTAAGCATAAGACAACCAAAATTCTACAGACCAACAAAACCTTGGAATATCACTAAAAGGAAAATGGAGGGAGAAAAAGAAAGAAGGAAACTGTTTTTCAGTGATTTATTACCAACTTTAACTCTTCAAGACTTCTGTGCTGCCACGCAGCAATTAAGAACACCACCTACCCTAGCTGCTGCTGCTGCTACCACTTTTGCCAGTTTCATTCCTGGATTTCCACAGTGCTTCCAAAACACTCCCTTCTTCCCATGATTTACACCTCGCAGAGGCAAAACACCTGCTCTTTCTAGAGAAACCCTTCACACGGGTAACTGTGGCCTCCCCTGCCAAGCTGTCACACAGCAGTTCTACTAAGCAGAGCTCTCACCAAAAACACTGCACCTGCAAGACCAGATTTACAGACAAGGTCACGGAAGGAGCTTGGAAAGAAAAATAAAGAGGAAGCAATGATTGATGAGCTTAACAAACACGGCTGCCCTCGATGACCTTAAAAGCCTTTTTCAACCTGAATGATTCCACAATTCTAAACCGGTGCTTCTGGCCCAGGAGACACCCCACACCCAGGGGTGGCGCGCCTCACTAATACACGCTTTAACCTGCTGCTGTGAAACGCTCTGAGGTTTCTGCGCCCGTCAATTCAAGTTAATTGCATTTATTATTATTATAAATTACTGCGTTTCCACACTGAAGCCACCGCTGGAGAACCACTACTGGGCCCAGGGGATATTCCAACCCCCACATCCACACCACGGGGGTGCTGCAGGAACCTTTTGCAGGCTGCGAGAGCAGTGTCCCGGGCAGCCCCACCGCCGCGGCGGCGCCTCTGCCCGACCCTCGGCC
>VZRE01007991.1:27855-40135 GCA_013396775.1 Cephalopterus ornatus
GGGTGGGCCGGGGAGATTGCGGGTGAAGAGCTGCTGGTGTGGTGCAGAATTACCTGTGCTTAACGTGTGGGTAGGTCAGTGTACCTGTACCCGCCACACGCGTTCATTTCAGAGCAGGATACTGAACTTCTTAAAAAACAGATTAAATTTTTTAAAAATTGTTAAACGAGGTGAAAGTACGCTTCTCCTGGGGAGGAAGCGCTGAAGCGAAGGGTGAGGAGATACTGCTTTAACCCTTCTGGAGGTGGGACCCCTTGCCCCCATCGAACAGGACGGATTGAGAAGGGGTACAGCAGTTTTACTTGTTATAGACTTGTTAACTTTATATTGTCATCTCAGCACGTCACACACCACCACACAGGCACCACGCACTTCTTTGCATCTTACGTAGTTCACGACATGAGAGCTAAAACGTAGAAGTACTTTGTTTGATCTTTTTTTGTTTCAATGAAAAAAAGGAACCACCAAAATTTGTTCACTCTCTTTCTTCTACTATATTTATTTCATAGGAAAAGATCTTGTGGATAACTGATTCCTGATCCTGTCTTCTGTGACACCCTGCCCCAGACACCAGAGAAAAATCTCAGTACTTTACAGTAAAACAATGGGATTATTCTGACCCTTTCCTGTTTCAGTGAAACAACTTACTTGACTTCTATCTCCTCTTCTACTAATTTATTTGAACCATTATTTTTTGTTAGCTGATTCTGTTTTATAAAGATTCTTAACATTGCCTGTTAGTACTGGAATGTGCAAAATGGCATTAAACACATCAGTGTTTAGGGCAGCCTAGGAGTACACTAAAATATCTTGAGTAGTAGCTGTTACAAGCATCATATATTCCTTTTTAGCCATTCTTCAAGATACATAATTTAATTTTCTGTTACTGATTCTACTTTTTCTTGCAGAGATGGAAATTGTGGCGATGACATGGATAATATTTACATGACTATCTCCCTCAAAGTGCTGTCCAGAATTTATTAAGCTTGAAGAGTGGATTTTGATTTCTGGAAACCCTATTACTGATTTCCTTCACCAGAGGTTCTTAAAGAGACTTGGTTGCCACAGAAGATTAACGTAAACCCTTACTAAAAGCAGAATAAGGAATAAAAGGCTTTTACAGTAAAACCTCACAGAGTACTATGCTGGGATTTGCACTGCTGAGCATGCTTATCTTAGTTTTTTAGTATTTTTTCTCTCATAATTTCTACTAGCTTTTGCTTATTTTACCCCTCTTTATTTCCTTACAGGTTCCATAATTTGATGTCCTTTCCCTCTCAGGCAGTGTCATCATCCCAACATCAGTTGCTTCCTGCCGGTGTAAAGCCCAGGAAGCCAGTGAGGGTGAGGCCCAGTGAGGTAACCAGAGTCAGGTACAGTCCCATGACCACCAGGCAGGTGCACAGTGATGAGGCAGCTCTGAGGCCAAGCTGGGAATTCAGTCCACAAGGCACAGTCCACGTCCACGCAGTGCCTGGACAGGCACAGGCACAACTGTGATACTGCTGCACCCAGGGCTGAGCTGGAACAGAGGGGATGGGTGGAGGCACCAGGTGAGGCCATTCAGGCCTCTTTTCAGGGTTGCTCCTCTTTCAAAAGCATCCATAAATTATTATTCCTAAGGGATGGCAGTGCAGGAAATGTGTTATTCAGAGTGTGGCTGGTGCAGGGAGCACAGCTGAGATCTGTGTGAAAACAAGGCAGGCTGTGCAGGTCTGGTAATCTGGGATTACGTCAGGAGAGATCGGCTCACCCGTGTGCTCCTGGCTGCTGCATCCAGGTCAGACGGCTGGCTCGGGTGAGGGAGCACTCACCCAGACAAACTAGTGTCAGCACACAGCAAGGGTTTGTCTGAGCCCGCAGAGAAGTAAAATACAGCTATAGACAGATCTGTGCAGCTATGCCACATCTTTCAGGGCACATCAGGAACACCACAGCACTGTCCAGCCATGCGGGAGCTCAGCCATGGGGCAGAAGTGTAACAAAGGGATCTCTCTGCCTGGTGTAGAATAAGGTGGTTTGGGTTTATTTTTTAAGCCTGGTTGGAGATTTCGTCATGAGCTGCAGCTTTTGTGGATGTCTGTCAGCACATTCTGGGTTAGTGCCAATCAAGGATTATGACCTATATTAACATCCTAGAAACAGGGCAGGCCAGCCAGGACTCCACCTCACACTGCGACTGCAGCTCAGTCTCCTGATGTCTGATATCCACTGTTACTACATTTTAAAATCAGGTTAAATTACTTCTCACAAGAGGGACTTATTTAAAATGTGCCCACTCCTTTTGATAGTGCATCTCTTGCCTTCTTGACAAAGCATCTGACAATCTCTCAGTGAGAGCTGTCTAACTTTCTTAATGAAACAGAAAAATGGCATTTGCTACAATTGTTTAACTGCTATTCATAAAAATAAAATAGATTCCTGAGGGCTTGGTTTTATGTTCCATGGGACTTACATCATTTGTATCCAGTAATACGGACAATATTCAGTTAAGACATTACTTGGTGGCTTGCTCAAGAAAGCCCCATATCCAGACACTGGAATTTTCCAACACCTTGTGTGGCACATATGCATCTCACTGGTAGTTTAAAAATATTGTTGTTGGAAAATCCTAATATACAGGACTGGATCTAAAAGGGGGTTTATAAGCACTTGGAAAGAAGGACATCAGGATGTGAAAACACCGAACAGTGACCCTTGGTGGTTAGTTGTGTACCTTGCACATTTCTTGCCATTAGAAAACGTAAGATGAAAAATGTTCCTCAGCTTTTCAGTCATGTTCAGCAGCTTGATGGATTTGATTTCTGGAAGTCCGCACCTCTCAAGCATCTTTCAAAAGCTTTAGGAACATCCCATAAGCCCCATGGTGTTCTGTGGTGCCGAGGCATGTTTGAATTTTTCAGATATACAAACTAGAAACCAATTCCCAAAATGTGAGCAGTGAATTATTACACAATACAAACTGATTTGATACCTGCTGTATTCCCTGGGCCACACACCCCTTCATGTCCTGTCACAATTTCTTACACCTTCCTGACATATGCACTCCCACTTCTTTTTGACTCAAGCTCTGTGTGTATTGCAGGTTATTCTATTTCCATGAAAAAGGCATCGACTATCTATTTATTCTCCAAATTTGACCGATTTAAAATTTATTATAATCAAATGGAGTTTATTCAACATAACTGAACACCTACGAATCATGACTTAAAAAGCCATTAATGTGAACTGGAGTTGTGTGACTGGCTGGAGGTTCTCACTGCCTTGCTGGTCTCCTGCAGGTTTGTGTTTCCCAGCTGCTTTTCCCTGCAGATGCTCCACGGTACCTTCCTGGTCAGTTATACCCAAGGGCAATGGGAGCAATGCCATGATGATGAATGTGAAATTTTTCACTCTGTAACTGAAGTATCTGTTTTGTAAAATACTCTGAATTAATTTGGCTGTTATAGGAAATGAAAGTTGTTAGAATCTGTTATTATCAAAACAGTAGGAATTCTGGATATTTCATATATTAATTATGAAAATGAATACCTTTTACAAGAGTATTCATTGAAGGAATCTTGTATTCAGGCTTTGCTGAAAGGTGGCAATATTTTCACAGGGAATAAGCATCTTTCAAGTATTTTCACATGAGATGGAAATACTTTCATCACTTGAGGCCCTTCCTGGAAGTCATTCAACTATGAGAACATTTGCTTTAAATAAAAGACTGTTTAAGCCAGTGGGATTCCTGGAATTCCTGGGCCGTTTATGCTCTTCTTTACACTTTTCTTAGCACATCTTAACTGACTGAACATTTCCCTCTCCCCACAGATTTAATACTGGTAAGAAATAGTCATCTCATTAAAACTATGAAGGCTTGGGCTAGCATTTCCAGTCTGTTTTATGGTTAATTTAGTTTTGACTGGAGTAATTTCTGGGGTCCTTGGTTACAAACTTTCAGGTGCAGTTATCTTAGCCCATGTGATACAGCACGTGTGTGCGTGCAGAGTACAAATGCATCCACACCTTTTACACAGAATAATAATATTTAGTTTATTATAGCAGTTTCAGAAAAAATTAGCAACTGCTTTTACAAATATTATTTAAGGTTTTTCATATGCCAGTGAAAAAATTTGATAAACTGATAGAGAAAAGATGGAAATAGAGCCACAGAGCCAATAGTTGTGATAGCTCATTAAATACCATAGAAAGCTATACTGGAGACAAAGCAGGTCAGAGGTGGAAAACTACCTACCTATGCCCATAAAAGAGACCACATCTTGGAATTGTACCTTTTGGTCTCGTACAGCAGGAGAGTAAATGGTTAATGTCTTTAAGGAGTGATCCACTTCGATTATCTCAGGGCAACACCTCAGAATCAGGAACTTTTAAGACCAGTGACTCGGGCAGAATAAAATACAGCTGTACAACATCACTTCTCCTCAGCCGGACCCCATTTTGCCACTGTCCCCTCCCCTCCCCTCCTATCCTGCTCTTGCTGCCTCAGTCATTCCCTAACATTTATCAGTCTCCTGTCTCTGTTTTTTTTTATTTCTGCCTTTTCATTTACTTTCTCCTCGATATCTGCCCTTCTATTTCAGCGCGCTCATCTTTTTTACTGAACAAGGTCACAAGTGAAAGTGGGCTTTGGTGGTTCCAGCATTCCAGCTGACGTTCATTGACATCACGGAACTGTTTGCTCTGTCACAGTAACAGCTCCTGGCTTTGCAAATTCACATGTATTAAATGTCTCAGATACAATTTCAGTTGGTGCCCGTGACAAAAAATGCAGGACTGGGATATGAACTGTGACAGAGGCATGTTGGCCACAAACAAATCCACATTCCCACTTTGAGATCCTGTTTCCACAGGTGCATCAAAGAGGCAGGGCCATGTGGTGACTTGTAAGGCACCAGCTTGGCAGGTGGGTTTGTGTCCAAACAAGGTCATTCTGGAGATTTCGATCCTGGGAATATCCTCACACTTATTTAATATTGTCCAAATACTTTCAGTTCTCACCACAGTATGGGATTACTTCACAAGTAAGCTCAGAATCCTGTTTTTTTGCAGGACTGGGGAAATCACAAACTTAATTTCCAAAGAGAAAATCCCCATAGATTGATTCTGTACCAGGGTACTGGTATGTACTACTGGGGAAACTAATTCTAGTAATATCTCTAATCTCTTTAAACAAAGTAATTTTCAAAACTCTGGGTTCCATTGTACCAGTTATACACCATTATCTTTATTATTCATAAACTTTATCATCAGCATAGAAGATTCACTGAATAAAATGTTAATTACTTGATTCATTATTTTTAAGTGGAAAATTAACAGCTAACTTATTAAAGGGTATTTCTTTCTCAACATCTGTAAGTTGGTGTAAAAAATTACTAAAAGACATGGTTTTAAATGGAATATTTAAATAGTATTCTCTAGCTGAAGAAGAGTCTGTGTTCAAAAATAGAAACACTGGGTTAAAATGTCACAGCTCGCACTTGCTATTGAATAACACAGCACTGTCTCAAACCCAGCCACAGCTAAACAGAGTGGCAGAGCTACAGGTATGTGAAGTGCAAGATAATTGTTCTGATATTCACTGCAGTATTTATGTATTAAGTAAACAAGTTACTGTGCATCTGTCAAAACTGAGTTCAGATTTCCCATCATTTTGGTATCAATTGTCATTCTTCTTGGTTTTCTTGGAAAATAAGCTTCAGTTTGCCTAAAAATTTTGAACACATATTCTTTCATATTTGAAGGTTCTCTTGATACGGTATATTCCAAAGAGGGAAAGCCAACTCCTACAGCAGGGGGTCGAGTCTCTCTAACAGACTGTTCTCTCTAAGCAGTGCCGGGGTCTTGCAATTGTATTTACTGGCATTTCTAACAAAATTGCATTTTAAACTTGGATCATTTCTGAAGCTTAAGGTTACTATTGTCTGATTTTACCAGCCAGTCCCTTCTGTTTGCATTTATAGAGATTTCTCCCTTGCTTTCCTGCTGCCCTCCACTGGTGGCTGCTCTATCGTGCTTTGCTCCTGCACAGGAACAGGTTCTCAGCGATTCTGAGCTGAGCTCCTCATCTGAGCAGAGCTCTGTGAAGCCTGCCTACATATCCAGCAGCTCCTAGTCTTACATTCCAGGATGGAATTAGGGTCAAAGATGGGACTTCTTTAGGGTGGATCATGCAAAACTGTCTCGATCGAAAACCCATCAATGGTGAAAGGCCATTACACAGGCCTTGCTCCAAAACACTGCCAGGGAATGCTGTTTCACACCTTTGTACCTCTCAACCCCATCTTTATACTTCACAGGCCCAGTTTTTTGGTTAGGTAGCCTTTTGTGGAGTAGATCAAGAAACTTGATTTGTAAAACTGGGAATTAATAATGCAGTAATGTCAGTGGTTGGCACGTACAAACCTCTTGGCTTTGATGGGACCACTGGACTGCGCAAAATAACTCGGGCATGGGAGTGTTTGCCAGCTTAAACTCCAGAGCCAAACAACAAGCTCATTATCAGCAAACACTGTGGCTGGCACTGCAGCTGTGCTTGAAGGACCTTGCAAAGATCTAGCACCAAAAAATCCCAACCTATAATTGGCAAAATGGATCCAGGATTGTAACTTTCAGGCATGTGCTGGGACCAGTACAATCAGCAAGGAAACATGAATGGCTGGCCTGGGGCAATCACGGATTGACTGATTTAAGGTAGAGATTCACAGAAGTTTGGATTTTCTTGTGTCTGTTATCTTTCTCAAAATATTCTGGAACTGTGTAAAGGCAACCTGCTGTTATTTAACAGCCTTTCTCTGGTCAAATTCATTGAGTTCAGCCAAATAAAATCTCAGTTTCCCCATTAAAGCCTGGGCAGCAATGGAAGTGCAAGATGATTCCCTGCTCTCCTGCATCCAGCTGTGCCCAGGGGTGGGGAAGAGCTTTGAACCAAGAAGAGCTTAGAGAGATATGAAAAAATGGACCCAAAATCCTCCTTATTTAAATAGTGCAGAATTCAGCCTCCAGTTTCCAAGACAAGCGTGTCTGAGTTACTGCAGAAGAGCCACAGCCTTGTGCACACAGCCCCTGGCCAGCAGAAGAAAATCCTCTGGGTTCATTCCCCCTTTACAAATTATCTTTTTTGCTATTATTTAGTTAGAGTGGGTTTCACTGCTGTATTAAAACCATTCAAATCCTTTTCTGAGTTAGTACTGACCAATGGTCAAGTGGCCTAGCTAAAACAGATTTAATGTGTTCAAACTGATTTTCCAGGGTATCAACATTCCCATCTAAAAACCACAGGACTAACTGACATGTCTGTGAGCAGCCTTTTTGAATTTAACACCTGGAGCAGAGAAGCTGGGAAAAGGCTGGTGAGAAGGATTTGGGGAGTCCATCGTGGTGAAGCATTTTCCTAGAACATCCTGAAAGGATGTTACTTCTCACACCATGTCACTTCTCTGGATAATAAAACTGCTCCAGCTTCTGCATCTGCCAGTCTGGCACCTTTAATAAGTAATTAAATCACACTGTGGATGTGAACACAGCCATGGATAAATAATAACTGACAGCTCTCACACTGGCACGCGAGCAGGGAGACACAGCCAGGGCAGGAAATCACACAGCATTTCATTTGTTACTGATTTATCTGTAACGAAGTGAGGAAGACGCCCTGGGGACTGGTGACTAACAAGGAGCATTGTTTATGCTACAAATCCCATCTGGTTATTAGTCTTTGAAAAGTGCTTTGTTTAGCCTATCAGTGCTCCAGCAGGAATGCCAGGGGCATTATTGCTGTTATAAGTGTATTTCTATTCCAATATTACTGACATGTAAGAGGTTATGTGTTACCTGAGGGCTGAAAATTCAGCTTGTGCTTCAGTGCCTTGTTGAATCAGGATGGTGAACACTGCACAAAACCAAACCATGAGTAGGTTTCCTTATTAATTTTGCTGCATTAAATTGCAGAACACCTTTACAGACATCAAAGCTTTCTCAAGGACCACAGAGCATGACCAAAAAGAAAAACTCTATGGAGTATAACTGCCCATCAATTAAAATTATTTTAGCATATTAGACTTTCTGCTTAAATTCTGCACTTCACTTAGGAATTGGGCAATGTTGTATTACACAACCTAGTTCTGCAGTTATGCAATTCCTAAGCATCGCAAGTGTCTGGCAAGTTTTAGGGCTGTTTCACAACAGCACTGATAAGCTGCTACGCTATCAGGTGATCAAAATGCCTGCAGTGTGCCCTTGATCAAGTTAATATTTAAAAATAGGAACACAATTTTTTTTATGAGGTTCAGGTATCTTTGCAATGATGTTAAGTGTCTCTTGGAGGAGAAGATTTAGAAAGGGAGGGGTTTATTTTGAGATGGAAAAAAGTACATTTCTTTCATAGATATAATTTAGAAAACTTGTCAGTCCCTTGCCATTGGGCAACTAAGTTAATAATTGACAAATAAGGCATAATTGGCCTTGCTGAATGATTCCACATCAACACTGTCAACTCCTCTCAAACATTTCTAGAAAGAGGAATGATAAGCCAAACATCGTGTAGGTGTCTTGGACCACTGTAAATAGTGTTCATTAGACTGATTATCAATAAATAATTGAAGTATTTATTTAGACTTTATCATTAGATGACTTTTGGAAAATCCGCATGAGTCAATTCTTCCCTTTAAAATGTCATGTGTAGAATTTGCTTATAATTAGGTTAAATATGTGTTGTCAAATAATGAGCTGTCCAGTGTTTCTTTCCTGGTCATCTTAATTGGCCTTGTAACTGAGACCCAGAGCAGCTGCTCACCTGTCAGAGCAAGCTGGCCAGAGGTCACACACTCTCACAGCTTCCTGACAACTCCAAAGCTCAAAGCAAGGTTTGCTTTACTAAATAACAGCATATTCTCATGGAAAAATGAATTAATGTTTGTTAGCACTCAAATCTGCTAAGTGCTCTTTAAACTTTAATTCCCTCTCCTCAAAGATGCTGATGAAAATGGACTCACCACTGATGCTTTAAGGCTAAATTTCCTTGTGGTAAAGCTGGAGGATGTTGTGAGCTGAGCTGTGGCACAGAGATAAAGGTTTATACCCAGGAGCTTCTGGCTTCATAGTCAACAAACTGATCAGTGCCTCACGCCTTTCTTTTGCATGCAAGAATTAAAAATATCTCATATCTGATGGCTGGGGTTTAGTACAATGGGCTTGGTTTTGCAGCCTTCTGCTAGGATTGTTTTCTGAAATGCTCAGCTTTCATTTTAAGCCAAAAGATGTGTCAAGATGTGAAAATACCTCCTTTCTCTCAAAAATCTGTCACAGTTTCAAAGCCTGGCCCCTGATGAGGTACTTACATGGAGAATTCCTTTGCAAATCGGAGCTGTGGAAAAGTGACCTCAGTGAACACCTGTTCACAGAGAAAGCAATATCAACATATGAACCCGATTCCTGAAAAGTTTAAAGTTTTTTCTGCATTTTTGAATTCTGTCTTTGAATATTAAGTCTGTTTTTCAGAATAATTTGCTGCTGAACTTGGGGTTTGATTTTAGTTGGGTTTTTTTTTTTCCATTTCCTCCAAATGAATTAAATTGACTTCTAGTGAACTAAACATTTTACCATCCCATTCTGCCATAGCAGGATTCCCAAGAAGATAGGGGTTAGAAATATCAATATATAGGCACCAAGATCCAAATCAAGGCTATGAAATAGTTGCTTTTATGGGCAGTCACTAAGTTTCCAGCCTGAAATGCTAAGAGGAATGACAAAATTAATTGTGCTCTTTGCAACTGGACACAAAACTACTGCATGAGAGGAAGCTCCCTAAAAATCTGTCATTGTAGGCAAAGTCACACTAAATATTTTATTTTGTTAAGACTGTTCAATGCCATCAAACACTCAAAGCCTCACGACACAAACCCTAACAGCCATAATCACTCCTGCAATCTCTAATTCAATTTGCTCGTTCAAATGTTCAAAGGCCAGCTCAGGATTTTGGAAGGGGTAAATTAATTCTGGCAGACTCACAGCGATGTCAGATATCATCTGTCTTCTCCTTCTATCAGATCCAGCTGGGAGGGCCCCTTATAACCAGGACAGAGCCAACTCAAGCATCATTTAAAGTGCTTGGACTCAATAAATCAGAAATTTGATTATGTGCGTATCATCTATTAAAAACAAATGAGAGGTTTGGCATGTTTTTCCTAGCTGATCTACTCAGGACAAGACTAAGCCACTCACGTCTTTGCTGAAGGTGACCCCAAGTCTCTTTTTCCTCCCAGATGCTCTATTAAGGAAGGAACGGCTCTATCAGGTGAAACCAGAGCCACCTTGCCCTTAGTACCTGTTGGGCTCAGAAACTTCTGGCATCCATAAGAATGTCTGTGGTTGAACCATGCATGTAAAGAACTGCCTGGTTTTGCATCCTCTGTCACACTGCAGGAGCTGGTCAGGTTTCCCACTTTGCTTCATTCACTCAGAGATCACGAGAAAATAAAAAATGTGGTGTCACGATACTGGGTTTAAATGATTTTTCTTCTTCCCATATATGCATATACTGTTCTCTCAGAGCAGGATCGCTGCCTGGTTCTTTGCTGTAATTCCTAGTCCTAACTCAAATGCTCTGGGAGCAGAACTTGAGCATTTTCAGGGTCTCAACAGGACGTTGCACTGAAGCTGATGAGTTTCCAGCCCCTTCGTGTGGTGCCTGAGCTCAGCAGCCAAAACTGGGATCATCAGCAACACTAAACATTCCTTTTTGCTATTTTCTGAGCAGCACAAACTCTCTTTCTGCAGACTTGCTCATGAGTAATCTGGAAATAAACCATAATCACTTGTCCCCTAGGAGTCATATAAAAAGTTAATTATTGTACAACACATGCTAATACAAAGTACACGAGAGGTTTCAATGTGTTGAGGCTGCAAAGGGCAGGAAAGCCTTTCAGAATTTCCACTGGTTATGGTCTGGGAATGCTGGGTTTCCCTTGACTCTGTATCTATTGCATAATCAGAAACACATTTTGTTCCCTTTGTTGTATGAGACAAAGCTAAAGAAATGTGTGTGTTATTACTGTGCAAAAATACCTAATGGGCTTATGTCATGTGTGCAATGTTTGTAAACACAGCTCTGGGGCAGTGCCAGCTGACAGAAACCACCACAGCTTATACCTGAAATAATGCTCTTCTGGATCTACAAACACCCTCAGTCCTGCAGGGAAGTCAAAATACAGGAGTGGGACATGCGGGATGAATTTCAGGTAGCACTAAGTTAAAAAAAGCCTCTTTGCCTGGAATTCACCTCACAGTGTCCTGGACCATCCCGAGGTTTAGTTACTCCTACAGGGCCATCCCCACTTTGCTATTGTGTGGTTGTTATCTCATCAGCAGAGAATCTTATCAGTGCAGGGAGAGGAAAATCTGAACACAATGGAAAGGCCTTCGGCACCTGAAATTCTTCTTTTGAGAATTGGAAACAAATACCTTTATAACTTCACAAACAGTAAAGGAGAAAGATTCTTTTACAGTAGTTATAGAAACATAGCATTGTTTAGGTTGGAAAAGCCCTCTGAGATCATCGAGTCCAAGTCCTGGCACTTTGTTTTGAAACCTCCAGTTCCTCTTATTTACAGATCCTCATTCTAGGAGGAAACACTGATATCAACGGTGCTGATTTAAAATTACTCGTTTGGTGAACTCTTAGTTTTACACTTGGCTCTGGCAAGAGACTCGTTTTCTCAATGCTCACCTGGCAGACCTACACAATGACATTTCTCTTCTTTCTTGGAATTATTATATTAGAAAACCTAATTAAAAAACCCCCACTTTGTTCTCAAATGAGTTTGAATCTTCCCAGTCATCTGGTTCTTCCCACTATTCTGTAAAAAAGTCAGATTCTTGGAGGTGCATTCATTGATCTGTCATGTAGACAGGTGCCAATCAGGTATTTGATTTCTGACTTCAAAGACTGATCTCATTGTGGCTGTGGCAACGGAACATATGATAATAACTTTGCATTTGAGAATGCCTTTTTATCATTTCAGAGGCTTAGAGAATTCTTGCCTTTCAACTCCAAAAACAAAGCTTAATATTATTACTAATTTCAGACTTTGCTAAGCAAAGGGACGGATTGTTTGGAAGCAATTAATGTACTGAAGTAAAGGATCTTTTTGCTACCCAGACAATGGTACAGACTATGAATCCCGTTCTGCCACCCGAGCAAGGCAGAGAATGCACTGGACTTTATTTCAGTACATTTAAGGGACAGACATGACTAAAAAGTGAAACAAGAATCAGGCCTAAAAGA
>VZRE01007992.1:0-19809 GCA_013396775.1 Cephalopterus ornatus
CTGCCCAGGGAAGTGTTGGATTCTCCGTCTCTGGAGGTGTTTAAGAAGAGATTGGATGTCGCACTTAGTGCCATAGTCTAGTAACTGTGGTGGTAGTGGATCAAGGGTTGGACTTGATGATCTCAGATGTCCCTTCCAACCCGCCTGATTCTATGATTCTATGTTACTTCTATGATTCTACCCTCCTAGTTTAGGAGGCTTCTAGTTTAGGGTCTTCTCGAGCTTTGAATTTTACCTAGATTTTTATTTACAGAATTCATTGCTCAATCTCTCCTCCATGTATGTGTTTAGTACCTTTTGAAATGTATTTAGACTAAGATACTTAATGTGGAAACAAACTTTACAGGTTTTTTCTGATGTGATAATAAAGTATTCCTTACTGATCTTCTCTATGATATATTTTTTTATAATATCTTTTTATAATATCTAACAAATATTCCTCATCCACCTGTCATGTTGAAGACTCCAAGCCAGTGCAGGCTTTACTCAAACAAATGTTGATACAAGTTTTATTATTTTTATTGCTACTTCCTTTTTCCATGCAGAATTGCAACCAATATATATGAACAGGGAATTCAAATCATGAGTAACACAGAATCACAGAATTGTTTCAATTGGAAGGGACCTCTGGAGATCATCTACTCCAATTCCCTGCCAAAGTAGTGATACCTAGAGCAGGTGACACAAGAACATGTCCAGCTGGGTTTTGAGTGTTTCCAGAGGAGACGCCACAACCTCTCTGGGCAGCTCTTCCAGGGCTCTGCCACCCTCAATGCAAAGAAGTTCTCCCTCATATTGAGGTGAAACTTCTTGTGTTTTAGTTTATGACCATTGTCCCTCGTCCTGTCACTGGGCACCACTGAAAAGTGTCTGACACCATCCTCTTGGCACCTGCCTTTGAGATACTTATACACATTAATGAGATCCTCTCACAGTCTTCTCCAGAGTAAGAGACCCAGCTCCCACAGTCTCTCCTCATAAGAGAGATGCTCCAGACCCCTCATCATCTTTGTGGACTTTTCCTGGAACCTCTCCATTAGCTCCTTTTCTTTCCTGTATTGAGCAGCCCAGAACTGGATGCAGTATTCCAGACGTGGCCTCACTAGAGCTGAGTAGAGGGGCAGGATCACCTCCCTTGACCCGTTGGCCACACTCTTCCCAATGCACCGCAGGATACCATTGGCCTTCCTGGCCACAAGGGCATCTCACTGGATTCTACTCTGCTGATCATGACCCTCTGAGTTCTGTCATTCAGGCACTTCTTCGTCCACCTCACTGTCCATTCATCTAATCCACATTTCCTGAGCTTACCTATAAGAATGTTATGGGAGTCAGTGTCAAAAGCCTTGCTGAAACTGATGTAGACAACATTTACAGCCCTCCCCTCACTGACTTCTGCCATACCAGCCGGCCCATCAGCTGCAGCTGGTTCTCCTGGCAGAGCCTAATGTTTCACAACCTTGTCAAAAACCAACGTTGTTTGAAGAAGCAGAAATTAAATGGATCAGGTTCTGAAATGGACTGGAACTAAAGAGGAGCTGTGGACAAACCAAGCCAAAATCACTATGACCTGGACCTAAAACAAACAGGGGCTGAAGCAACTGACACGAAGCTAACACCTTGACCCTCTAGCTGAGTCCACTCTGATGTCAGTTGTGATCAACATAAAGAAATTTTAAAAGTCAATTGCTCGTTAACTGCTGTGTGAACATCACGTCAATAGAAAGATATGCCAGTGAGCTAATGGAAGAAGAAAAGAAGCTGCCTCACAGCCACTTGTATCTGACAGGCTGGTTTTCTTCTTGTGTAGTGGGCGAAGTGTAGGAAAGTGCAATGTAGAAAAAAGAAATCTTAAAAAAAAACGTTATAGATTGTCTCAAAGATACCCAACATAGTTGACGATTCTTGTGTTTGGTCTCAGGGGTCAGAACAAGCTATAGTCATTTATCTGGTTTAGCTATTTGTATGGCATCTATTTCTGAACAAATAGAAAGATATACTATGGTATTGATTCAATAAATAAAAACACTTTATAAGAGAATACATTAAGGGATGTATAATTTCCTCACTAGGAAGGTTTTAGGGGATTGTTAAATGATTGCATTGTATGGGGTTTGGAACAGAGATCAAGGTAAATTGTTCTGTGAGGTTATGGAGAACACAAGTGGTCTGCCAAGCCTCCATTCACAAAAATTGTTTTGCCAGCAATTTCCAAAGCAATTCCCGGGAACCTGTTAGTTTAGTCAAATGTCTTCCAGAACTCAGCTCTGGAATTAGTTGGAGTGTATACATTTGGGAGATTGCATCTGTATGTGAGACAGAGAGGACTATCATATGTTTTCTGTCCACTAAAACAGTTTTCTCTTAAAACTAGGTTTCTGTCATGGAGAAATAACCTAGCAAATATACGGTCTTGAGTCTCTGCACAAGTGGATTGGGAAGGCATCTACACAAATCAAATAAATGTGGGAAAGATCTTTTAGATCAAGTCTTGGTATAAAGAGTTTAAAGTATGATTTTTAAAGTATGATTTCTTTTCATTTCTGTTTACAACTGTGTTTTTGGATTTTAACTTTTATACTCAGCTGTCCAATAAAGGCTAAAATGCTAGACACCCTTGAAGTTGTTCAGCACATTCTAGCTGCTGCTATAACCTGTGACAAAATCAACCTTTAAGGGACATACGAGATATCATCAGACCAACATTATGTGTAAAAACAAAAAAACCCTGAAAAATACTATATGCAGATAGATAGTATGGCATGGTGAGAATAGCAACTATCTCAGGACAAAAGTTGCTAGAGGCTTCTGATCAGGCAAAAAAAAAAAAAGAAAAATGAAAAGAAATCAAGAAAAACTGTCAGTGCAGATTGAGAGTGGAAGTGTTGATAAATTTAATGTTATCAACAATGACTACATCTTTCAGTAAAAGTATACTGCAGGCAACTTGAACTCTTTCTGCTCACATTAAAAGTGATGGGACACAAACCATTCAAATTCCGAATATGATAAGGCACTCAGGCTAACATACCTTGCCTCTTAGCAAGAGTGCCTTAGATTTAATGTCACTCTATATGGCTTTTGAAACTCACACAGAGCTTGTTCAGACGTTTTTGTAATACATCATTTAAACATATTCTTAATGCCTTTCTCCTAAGTAATCTGCAAAGCAGAAAGAGCTGTCATAGCAAGGAGAGAGCTGTGGTAAAACAATCAAAGGGAAGAAACACCTAAGGAGTGTAAAATTCCTGATAAGTGGCAACAAAATATCAGATGTAAGGCAGTAAAGTCTGTAATGGGATTCAGTTACCAGTAGGGGGCAGAAACAGATCTCACAGAGGGAAGTGGACAGGTAGACACTATAGGTAGGCAACCTGAGGAGTACTTGCCTGTTTGCTGATGGTAAAACACCAGTTTACAAGGTCTGTGTGGTTGTTTTCATTAACACTTGGAAATTTCTTGAAAAAAATTATGCCCTCCAGCACATGATGTGACTCCTGGAGATGGTCCTGTCCAGCACCTCAATATCATTCCTGAACTGAGGGGCCCAGAACTGGAAAGCATACAGCCCTACAAGCCGTTTCTGTCATACAGGGAGAAACAGAGGAGGTCTTTCCCTGGGATGCAGAACCTTGCTCTTATCCCTGGGTCCCGGCACAGCCCTGTGTCAAGAGATTAGCAGTGCACATCTCTTCTGTGTGCTTGCTCCTGCATAACCCTTTTCCTCTTCCCCTCAATATGTCAGTTGTAGACTGTTTCTGTTTTACGCGGAGTAGGCCAACCATGATCTGGGAAGAGGGCTAGTAGTGGTACTTTGTGAGATGAAAGATTTTGTTTCTTGAGTTGAAGGAGTGCTGCATCCAGGTGGAAAAAATACACAAAAAGATTGGCAAAAAAATGGAGAATGGGGTATAATTGAAATGACCACTTCATGCTAGTAGCAGTATGAAAGGCCATTACATTCTTCTTTTCCTATTTGCAGTTCATGGGTGCCAAAAGTGAACCAAAACATCACAGTTTGTTTGTTTTTGGAAATCAATCAAATGTTTGGCTTCATCCTATCTGCCAGAGAATTCCAAACCACAGACTTTAAGGAGTTTTTAGAGGAAGAGCTCAACTGGTCCTTCAGGATGTAGTGTGATGAGCAAAATTAATCTGGAGTTGGTGCTTTGCTACTATGCTGCAATATAAGGGCCCTAAGATTTAGAAGACATTCCATGCTTATCTTTTTTTAAGTTATTCTTTCAAAACAAATATAAAATAGCTTAGTAAACATGAAATTTTTGAATTTTCTCTGGTTTCCTCACTTTAACAAGTCTGAAAGTGTTTTCTCACTCTTGCCATCTAACCTATTCTATGCTACATACTATATACCATGAAGTTATTCTCCTATTCCATCTTATTACTTTTATTAAATCACCGCACCCAAGTCCCTTCTAAAAGTTCAAATTATAAGAAAATGCATAGATTTATACAGGAAAATAGCACAGGAATCTAATTGCATCTTAGCTTTTCCTACAGACTTAGAAATAGTTTCATTACTCTAGCCAAAATATAATACCATGCAGTTAGTAATTGAACTATGAGGAGTTTTAGAAACATTATGAGGAAAAAAACATTGATAAAAGAGGAAAGAGAGAGCGCAACAGGATCACTCAAAACATCTCTGAACTCTCTTTTCCTCAGCCGAAGTGAAGAAAATTAGTTTGTCTTAAGTTTGCAGCTCATGAGGGAACATGGGGATATTTGGAAGACAATGCCTTCAGACAAATGAACCAAGAGCTACTGTCAAAAGAATATGCAAGCTTACATTTGTGGTGTCAAGACTGTGTTGCCTGCCCACGTGTTAAGAATAACTAATCCGTGCTTTAGAGGTTTTACTCTCTACCACATAAATACAGAGGATAAGTGAAGCTGTATTTACTCTGTTGTTGCCAAATCTTTTGAGCAGAACTAGGGGTTTGAATGAGACTACGTTTTTTTTTTTTTCAGTTCAAATTACATCACAATAATGAGCCTCCATCTACTGTTTCACATATTGCATAACTTTAATTGTACCATAAAAATTTACCAAAGACTTGCAAAAAGAATGTTTCAACAGGACATTGCACTTTAGTGACTTAGTTTGAACTGTTTGGTGAAAAATTTTTCATTCTTTAATGCATCTATCTTTTCTGCTCCTACTAGTGTTATCCTTGGGCCTCTAAGTCCTGCAAGATAAGGACATTAATTATACTAATTATATTAATTAAAATGATAGTAATGATAATAAATTTTTCTCTTCATTTTTCTCACAATCTTAACATTATGACCAAATAGTTCAAATTTGTCTATTTCTATCTGATTGAATTTCATGATTTTTCTTCACTCATATTCATCCTTACAAAGAAACCTAATCATCACAAGAGACAAGCATCCTTTCTATTTTCATTAGTTACATCTGAGCATGTTTCTTTGAAATCCCAGCAGGAACAACATTAGTGTTACAAGGCATACAAAGCCTCATATTTTTCAGAGAGTTCTTTCTTTCAGCTACTGACTGTACATGTTCCAGATCAGTATGAAGAATAAATGAATGTGTAATTTGCAAAGTCTGAAAAATGTACTCTTGTATATATTTCTATATATAATGCAACCCTACAAACTTCTTCTTCTTAATTCATTTCATATCCTGCTTAATATTTTACCAATAAAAATTATCAAAAAGCATATTTTTCCTATGCACCAAAATATTTTTCATTAGTAAGAAATTATATTAAATATTCTGCAATTTTTAAGGAATTGATTGTTATGCATGATACTATTTCAGAATTCTGTGCTAACCTCCCTGTACATCAAAATAACCCACTGACCTTCATAGTAAATTAATTGAGAAAATATGATTATATACATGTGTAATCTCTCCTGCAAAAAGAATCCCCATTCTTCCTACTTTCCTCTGTAACTATTCTAGGTTTTCTAGCCTTAGCAGGATACAGATTTTCTTTTTTTCCAAAAACTTTCATCCTCTTTTATCTTGCAATGATCATATGAGTAACAAGGTTAAAAAGGAAGAAGACAACCAAAACCAACAAACAAAACCAAAGAGAATAACACCATTTTACATTATATATATAGTACTACAGTATAAGCACATTCATTAATAGAAGATGCCTTTTTAAACAGATTTCGCAGCCCTGATATATTTACAACCAGTGTAATAACCTAACAGAACAACCAGAAATTCTGTGCAGTTCGTGTAAACAGCCATATGTGCAGAATTTATGCTTGTTCTTTTAGATTACAATTTAAAACAGCAACAGGTTTGATATAAATACATTATTCCCTTCAGTCCTAGATGTGTAATTCTTAGCTACCCTGAGTTCAGTTTGAAGACATTAAATGGAAGAGGAAAATTATTATTTTCATCAGTTGTTTTGTCACTGATTTCAGGTCTCAACAATTATCTTTTAGGCAATGAGTAGTTCAGACAGAAATCAGCTTTAATGTGTTCCCACTAGAGCTGCAACTGATGACTGTTCCATCTCAGCTAAAACAGATATCCTTACTCTTTTTCTTCTCATCCACAAATCAGCCATCAAGACTTCATGACACATATATTTAGTGAAGACATCTCTTTTTAGAGCTAACAAAAGTATTGCAGTTAGATTCTTTGCCTTCTTGCACCATTTAAAAAATTTACTATTTGTCTATCTTGAATTAAGTAAAATAATGCTGACATAAAGCAGAGACACAAAATTTTGAGTTCAGACCACTGCTTGTCATAATTATTTGTAGCAGAAAGACAATTCTTGACTGTATAGTTTCATTTTAGAAGATGAATTGAGTTATCTGACATTTCCCCTAGTGGCTTTTTTGAGGAAATGTTTTACAAGCAAGATCGTGTAGCAGAACAAAGTTAAAACAGGAATTGCAGATGAAGAACTGCTTTGTCAGATAAAGTCATGGTCCCAGGAGGTTAATTTAGTTTTGCATAAGTAATAAGAATCTGGCAGAAGAAAGCACTTTCTAATCAAGAAGCCTTTTTGATATATTTTTAGTTCCCTGAACTGTGGCCTTATTTACCCAATGAGAGGTGGCAGATAGAAAATGCATCACCTACTCCTAGCTATTTTTTTACACTAGAATCACTAGAGAAAGTCTACGTGGGACTTTCAAATTTCAGTGGGATTGCAAAATACTAAACTGTCTGTTCCAGACAAGTTGGAAAATTATGATGTAGACTCAACACAGAACTCTGAATCAAAGTGTGCACTCTATACACTCCTGAGCTGCAGAAAATAATGGTTTTCCCCTCTGGAATACTGTTTTTGCTGTGTCTGTTAAGAAAGTTGCAATCACCGAAGAAAATATATTGTATATTTTACCAGTTGCAAAAATAATATTATTAAAAAATACCCTCTTAATACTTTTTTTACTTTGCATTGATTATACCCATGCCTCATTACTGTTTTCCATTCCACACTTCCAGGTAGTGGACCCCTAATCATTGAAGAGACTTCAGCTTGGAGACTTTGTCGGCTGCAGAGTGTAACCAAATGGAATCCTCTGTGAGCCACACAGGAAAGACCTGCAATATATCTGCTGTTAGGCTATCGCTGCTCCTTACAGACTGTGCAAAATACCATTTGACAGGAACATTCTGAAAGATCAATGAAGTGAAATCCCAGCTGAGCAAAGAGCCACATTCATATTAAACTTGAGATTTTTCTCTGTAGCCTAAACCTTTACCATCTTTAAATATCTTCTGAATATATAATAATTCACCTTGGATGAATTCTTGCTTGGAGAAAGCAAGTTCCTTTTATAACAGAATTACATGACATTTTCTGTACAGATCAAGAAATCTGCCACAAGAGGGGTAGAATAAAAAATTGATAATGCACTAAGATGAAAAAAATCATAAAGAATAATATTTCACACCAAAAAACCAACCAACCAAACCCTCTTCCCCCGCAAAATAATGAAAAATCCCAAAAAACTAAAAAAACAAGCTGATTTTTAAGTTTGCTTGCCTTGAAAATAACTGGTTACTCTCTTATACCCTTGCCAGACTTTCCTCCTGACTATTTAGGTCAGCACAGATTGATCAAGACAAAAGGAACACATGTGAATTCTGATTGTAGGAATAGGTTAATGGTAGCAGTAAGGTTTCTTAAATGGATATTATTTGCTTTAACCTATCTTCCCAACCATAATGCAGCTGCTGCTGGAAATTTTACCCTGAGTGAGCTATAGTGAATAAAATAATTCTAAAGCCTTTTGGATAGCAGAGGGAAGATTTCTTCCTTTATATGACTCCAAGTGGTGTGACAAAGCCCTGCATCCTTCTCTCCATCCAGCTATATTAAAAAGTAAGTTTTTGCTGCTTTCTCATTTGAGATATTGTATGTCCCAAGGCAGTCATATACACAGTTCTAAAAATATAGTCTTCAACTCTACTTGGCTGCCATTCATAGGCTTATCTTGCTCCTTATGCCTGTCCGTGATTCCTGCACAGTAGCAACCAGAATCTGGTTTACAATTAATCAGCCACCTGGAGGTGGGTAGGTGAAAGCAAGAAAACCTGCTCTACTACATACCACAGAGTACAGCTGTCTTCGAGTAAGGAAGAATTCAGTATGTGTAATGTAGTATAAGAAATATCAAGTACTGGAAACAAAAATTATGTACCTCTGGGTCATAAGGATTGGTTTGAGAGTCAGTTATCTTCAACATATCTTTTTTAAGAATACCTGGACTCTTTTGTCTATGACCCACAAATATCAATTGATAAAAAGGAATAACACTATAAAAATGAACTTCAATTAAAAATGCTAGCAATGTTAAGAATATCTACTAAATTTTTGTTTGATTTTTTCTCTGTTCATTCACTGATGCAGTGAACCTGTTCCCTTTTTTTTTTTATTAACATATTTTCTGCTTGCTTTGTAACAGTAGTTCATCCTACTTCATAAATAAAGGTATCAGGGAAGCATAACAGTCCAACCAATTAATATGCTTAGGGGCTAGTCTGTCTAAGTCCTGTGTATAAATAAGAGAAAGAGCATCATCTAGTGAATGATTTGGGACACATAACTTCAGCTCCTATCTGAAATTACTCCATAGGGGAGCCTCTCTGCTCTTTGGCTACACTCCAATCTCACAGTGCTTAGAGCAAAGCAATATGAAACCCCTCCATGTTTTAAAGGAATGCATGAAGAGGAAATCTGCAATCTTAACTCTGCGTTTTAGTTTCAAAACTATATTTTCTAATTTTTGATTGATGACTATCCCAGGTTTAAGGATGGGGCAGGGGGGGTGTTTTGGGAAATTCTGTACAGCAACTGCTGAAATATGACCCAGTGTCTACATAATGCTGCTAGGCCCAAGAGTAACCAAATGCTATCAGTAGTATTACCTCCATGTTAGATGTTGCATAAAACCACTAGAAGCAAACCCTACATTTCTGTTGTCAATATTTGAAGAACGAATTTCAAAGTAGAACTACGCTTAACCTGTTTTTGTTAGGTTGTCTCTCACCCACGGACATTTAACTTACAATTTCTGGAGCTACTGCTAGAGCTCTAAATGCTTGATGAGCTTCAGGTCACAGACATTTAATTATTGAAGAACTATTCTGCTCATTGATGGAGAAATACTGCCTTCTTCCTTGATGTACTACAGTCATACTGTGGCCTCATACAGAAAATGCATAGAAATTTTTACACAAACTATGAAAAAAAAATTATACAGGCACAGTGATGATCTTTTTTTTCTTTACTCATCTCCTTTTCTTGTTATTGCTCTCATTGTTTTCTAGCTACACTTTTGGCCTGATCTCTTGTTTCTTCTGAATAATTGATTTTATGGAATCATATTGTTCCAAATGCGTCCTCATTTTCTACTTCTTTGTTTAGATGCACTCTTATTTTTAATATTTCCTTTCTAAAATGCTGAAAGTCTGTTGTTTGCTTGTTTTCTCCTACTGCCTTTTGTACTAACCAGGTAGTATCAATGTGTACTGCTCAGGGATGTTGGGAATAGGAAGAAGAGGAAAAGAAAGCTCTGAAGAAAGAGGAGAAAAATATATTTGAATTCTCTGGCTCCTGTAAAGTTTTGCTTCTGCTCACATGTAATGATTCACAGGCAAACATTTTTTATGCCCAAGACCTCTAGAAGTCTCTCCACACATACTGAAGCTTCTGTCAAACAGCCCTAGTGCCCGGCCCTTCCAAATCACTATGCAAACAAGACTTTCAAAAATTAAGGTCCTTATCAACCTAACTGCTTCTTAAATACCTTTTATTTGAATGGAAGAAAAGTGTTATTCCACCTCTGCCATTGATTGTGGATATGGTTTATTTTAAATGCGAGTGTTTTGCTATTATCAAGGATAGGTAAAGAAAACTAAGATAATGCAGTGTATCTGTGGATCAGATCAATTGTTTCTACATGTAGTCTTATCACGTGAGAATCGTTTTAATGCCTGAGGGCCTCCAGTAGTGCATTAAACAATGCGCAAGGTCTGTTATGTGCTTACCCTCTTAGTGTGTATGCAATGTCCATTGAAAGGTTGCATAATGGGGGAAAGTAGAGGTTTAATTTTGTTTTTATAGAAGGGATTGTTAGTTAGTTTGCACTTTTAAGAAAAATTAAAGGGCCTTAAAAATTAAGATTTGGAATATTTTAGACTGGATTAATCAGCCTAGATTTTCTTTACTACATGATGTCTTTCTCCTTGTAGAAGTTCATGGACTTAGTCAAGCAAAACTATTGCGTATATTTCTTATCTAGTTTTTCTAGATAACATCAGGTCAGGCTAAAGACAATTTAGATATAACTTGCACACAGAACTAATTTTCAAGAAAATCAATTCTAAGATAGTTAATATTACATTGTTCTTTTTTAATAAAGGAAATGAGACTTTTTGTGTCTTTTCACCACTTTCTTAAAAATATGTTGTCATGTGTGCATCTGTGTTTTGCCTGTAGGACTTTAGAACTTAGCTCATGCTGCTTTAAAGCAGAAAACTCATAGAAAGTGTATTGCACATTATTTACTTTTCCTTATTGTAAAATGGGATGATACCCCTCCAAGAACATAATATTCAGCTAAAGTGACTCTCTCATGTGTTGCATAACTAATTGCATATAGTCCAAGTGATTAATTAGTTAACATGTCACAGGCCAATATTTGCAATTCCAGCTAGGCCAAATCTGCATATTTAGGTGGTCTCAGCTGCTTAGGCATTGGAAAATGAGACTCAGAGTTCTGTATCAATTACATGTTGCTGTGTAATTTATCCTAGATATTTTTAAATCCTTTGCCTAGAAACAGGTGTAGAAGTGCAGAGCTGTTATAAAAATATACATTTTTTTGCCTTCCACATTATTATTTCAATATATTTTTATAGACATGCTAAAAGAATACTGAAATTCTTTGAAATTCTATGAATTCATTATTTACATAGAAGGACTATGTAGTTTTATCAGTAATTGCCGATATTTTTCATATTTCGTATCTGTCACTGTGTTAAAATAGTTTCTTATATCATTAATTTTTGTCATGTCTGCTGATTAGGACAAGTATGAGTGCCATTTACTAATTAAAATTAAGAAAAAGTAATATAGTAATGTATTGTCCCTGATCATTATTTCAATCCAATTAATTTCCATTTAGAAATCTTCTCAAAAATCTGTATAATGCATCAAATTTCTGAAATGTAACTGAGTTGCATAATAAAAGCTACAACTGAATTCTGGGACAGAGACAAGTGTTTTCAACTACAACTCTAGAGAGACTTTTTTGAAGGTTAATAGTGGTTGATCTTTCTGGAGCTTCTTCTCCACACCATAGCATTGAAACACAACATTTTGTATGAACTTAGATGTAGTATGACAACACAGCAATTTAGTTTTACAAGTCAAGTACTTTCAAAGGAAGCCATATATTTTTAAAAAGAAAATAAAAGTTCAATTTCTGTAGCCAGTAACCATGACAAAATTGAAACAGAAGTATTTTAAGGTCAGGCTTTCCCTTAAGCACATTTTTTTCTTTTATCCTGTTTGATCTGCTGCTATTAGTGCATTAATTTACAGGTGGTTATATGAAGCAGACATAGCTGTTAAGAACTGCATATTGATCTCTACCTTTGCACCTGTTCATATATAGCTGAAACCAGGCCAAGTAATTTTCTTTTATCTTTCTACCTTAGAACATAGGACTCGCAAGGCCAAAGATACCCACGAGGTGCACATGGATGGGCATGCCATTACTTGCACTTCCAATATACCTGCCAGGCAAGGACCTCTGAACAGAGGCTGTGGTCTAGCAGGTCAGATCAGAGGGAAAGGCAAGATAAAACCCCCACTGTCAGCCAGAAAACAAGTGAGTCAAACATATTGAACTATAGAACATAAATGCAGAAACATCTGGCTCGAACACGGTTATTGGTTTAAGATGACACAGTCACCTCTCAGCTGAAGTTCCTCTGCTCAAGCCTGATAAAGCAATGACAACTGAGTGAAACTACATTTTGAGCTGCATCGGTGTTCATCATTAACAAACCTTCCCATCCATTTTTTCATTGCCAGACACAACTTATGAGTATGTATAATTTTGGATGACCTTTGTCTAAAAGTATATGTGATTCTTTGCATATATGTGTGTATGTATGTGTACATGTATGTATATATATATATATATAGTGTGTATGCAAGTATATAGTAAAATAATTTGGAAAAAGACAAGTCTATTAGTAAAAGTTTAAAAGCATAATGTAGGAAGAAACACATGGAGCCAGCTTTAATAATTACAGAAAGCAGGGTTTTTTAGGATAAAAGCTAAACAAAAATGAAAACATAACCTCAAGGAGGCTATAATCCTAACAACATTTTTGACAGAAATCCTAAGCAGGAGAACATTCCCAGACATTGCATGTTTCTTTACATGGAAAAAATCACTTTTGCAAATTTCTTGGGCTGTGTGGAGTGTCAAACTTTGGATCTTTCTCTCAGCAAGATAAGAACAGTAAAGACCAGAATGAGATTGTTGCATATTAGCCTACAACAGGTAAGAATATGTAATGACATATTCACGTCTGATTTCTGAAAGTTCAGACAGTTAAGAAGGTTAAAGTCAATTCTTCTAGGTAACTTGGAGAAAGCATGTCACCTCCTCCTGGTGTTAGTCCTTCAAAGTATTCCAAGCATTCAAAACAGTAGGTCTGCAACTTCCATACTCCCTTGTGTTATGTTCAGAAGTTGGTTATGAGCAAAAAGAAAGCATATCTCAATAATCAAAATTGCTCAAGCAAAATAAAAGTTGAAAGTAATCATTACACATCACACTCAAATTATTAATAGTCTTTTTTATCGATGTCTCTATTACTTGAACTTCTTTCTCACTGTTCTCGTCGCAAACAGTTTCCTTATTCATGTCTGTCTCCTGTAGGCAACTGCAGGTGAATGGTATCTATAATGGTCTGTTAATCCAGTTTTTGTGGCTGTGCCTTCTTCAGGTCCTCTTCAAATTTTCTGAGTTCTTTTCATTTTTATGTTGGTGTTTGTCACTATGCTTCTTTTCCATTTGGTCTGCAAGTCTATACTGCAAAAATACTTTCCTTATGTTTGTTTATAAACCTTTGATACAAGTGGTACCGGGAAGTACTATCATATATGGTATAAGTAAGCATTAACGCAAAAAATTAAGCATTAGATAAGACCATTTAACAAAAAAAGTTTAAGTACAGAGATTAATAATAGTAAATAAGGTCTGTAGTTAAACAACAACCAGCATTTGATTTTTCTTGTAGACTTTAGCCATCTGAGTGTTTCATAGCTAGTGCAATAAATTATTTAAGACAAATCAAGACAATTCCAGACTTCAATTTTACTTGAATATGTTTGGCATCTTCCCATGAGATTACAGAGTTTCAGGGAATGGATTTCATTTGAATTCATTTGGGCTTGTTTTCCACTAGTAATACTTCATATTCTGTCTTACAAATTAAAAATAAGTGGATGAAACTGTCTAAAGAAATCAAGATTTACCCATAGACTTCGGTGGGAATTAACATTATAAAGGAAGCACCAGTGTTCTGGAAGGTTTCTGAAAATATTTGACTTGTAGGTGATATATTGTATCGTGATCTGGACTTTACTAATAATACTATCAAATAAACAATTTTTTTCTAAAAGGCCACTGCCATCTGATGATTAATACCGGTTAAAAGCACAGTGATATTTCTTGTCAAGTGAACCTTTTTAAAATCAATATCAAGTCAAAATCAAGTCCCATCTATTATAAATAACAACCTTTTACTTATTCAGTGTTTTCATTCTGTTGAGTTTGTTGCAACTTTACTTACCATTTTAGCAAAGCTGGTCTGACATTCCTAACATCATCTCTAGTGCATGCATAATTAACAGTAAGCAAACAGTTTCAGGAAAATTAATAGTGACAACCAAAGCACCAAGACCATTTGCTCATCTCTTTTGCCCATACACATCCAGAAATCTTTCTTAGAGACTAATATAGACATAACATGGTATCTGAGAATCTTGTAAAATGAGATCTCTTTCCAAAAGAAGAGAAGATTGAAAAAACTATATGAAAAGTCTGCCTATGCCTTGGATTTATCTCTACATACTGTAGCTCTGGAATAATTGATATTTGAACTCTCTAAATATGCTCTTTCTTGTCTTTCTGGCTCTTAGATAGAAAGCAGTAATTGTTGACATATGCATTTCTTAATTTGTTAAATCTTTAAATTGGAAAATACATGCAATTTTCACAGGGTGTCTTTTCTGGCTTTTTTTTTTTTTTTGATTGGTTAGTTGGTTGGTTGGTTGGGTTTTTTGGTTTTGTTTTTGTTTTTTAAATATTGAAGGCCATATCTCTAGTTCAAAAAAGCAGTGAAAAAGTGAAAGACAAAAAAAGAACATAAAATATTTCCAAAAATCTTAAGCTGCTGCATGGCAGCTTTGCACTTTCTTATGGAGGTCTCAACCCAAACAAGCTTGGTTAAAACAGTTCATGTGACAAAATCTATCTGGTTTTTGGAAAACAGTTTTGTGAAATATAAGATGACAGACAGCTAATAAGCCATGAAGCACCAGGCATCCAGGGCAGATTAGTAAGCAAGTACACTGGAGGCAGAAAATTTGTAAAGGGCTGAGTAACGAAGAAGCAGAATTGAGAATGAGAAGTACAGAAGGGTAAAACTTCTTTTCTATTGATGAGCTATCATCTGAGCCCTTTCACTTATTTTTACATTGAAATGAGTTCTTAAAGAAGGAATGGTGTCAGCAATGTGTGCAGCTCTATCTCTAGATTCTCATTGCCCACAGGCTCAGGTCATTACTTCAGTGAATAATACCAATACTGGCATAGTCTTACAGATTAGAACACTAATCTCTAGTCAATATATGTAAATTGGTAGATTTATTTCTGTTTTATTATGATTTCTGGGCTACAGTAAAGTATTTAAGTATTTCACCCAAAAGTGTATTCCTAGGAAAGAGTAGATGACTGGCAAATTCAGAACGCTAACACTTCAGAAGTGGGCTGCATTGTGTATAAAATTACAATCTTTGTATTCACGTACAGTTCTTGAAGTGAAAAGACTGACGTTCCAGTTCAGCCTGTATGCATATATATGTGCATGTATTTCATATGTGCTATTTGTGTATGTGATATTTGTAGCTTTAGATGACAGTCTGAAAAGCTCTTTACTATCATGAAGCAGAATAGACCGCAAAACATTCACAAATACGATCTTTGAAGTGATGCTGGGCTAACATATTTGCATTGAAATATCCATCTATTCAGATGGTTTGTATGTTCCTCATTTTAGAAAAAAGCAACTAAAATCAGACTTGATTTGGATAACCAAGTGAACATTTTATGAATTTCCAGGAAAATTTAAGGGTTGGACTTGATCTTGGAGGTCTTTTCCAACTTGGTTGATTCTATGATTCCATGAAAACACTGCTTCTTTCTATAGCGCTTCAGAAACTATTAAAAGTACTGTGCATTTATTTTCTGAGAGCTCTTCTACATAATTTATAGCATAGACATAACATCAACACCTGTGGCATGTTTGGCACTTTCATTACTTATTAGACCATATTCCAGGGAAATACTCCATGTCAATGCAGTATATTAGCCACACAGTCTCACTTGAGCTGATATTTAAATAAATTTACTTAGCATAATATAGAAAACATTATATGTGTTCACATTGCAGAATAACTTATTCATTAGGAATTAGTGCAAAATTCTTGGGTTTGATAAAAAAAGGCTAAGTATGATACTAAAGTGTAACTAAGTACAACTGCTCAGCTCCCAGCTCAGACACAGATTCAAGGTTTGATCAGATGCAAATCCCACAGAGGTAAGTCAGTGACCCTATCTGGCTCCTTGGGGAACAGATTCAGTTTGCAATATTAAATAAGAAATACAGAATATGGTAGCTTTTGCAGGTACAGTTGGTCTAAATATAGAACCATGCTTACTATTAAACATTAATTTTGAGGAAATAGAGAATAGTCAACAAATCCATGGCCAGTAACAGCTGAAAAATAGTCATGTCCAACAGATATGCCAATCTGCCAGTGGTAATTCAGGAAGAAAAGAGGGAAGCTAGCTGGTTGACCACAGTGAAGGATGAGAAGTAGGAGGGGAGGTTGCCTTGTCCAAGGGAGAAGAGAATTACTTTATATTTCCTGTGCAGCTCATCAGCTCCCGTTTCTTCTACTACAGGTTTTCATCATCTTGGTGTAACAGAGATATTGTTTCAGCTACTTTTATCTTGATACTGTTTTATCTTCTCCATCACTACCACCCTCCTCCATTTAAATTAATTTAAATTAATGTCTCCATCGACAGTGGCAGAGATTTAATAACTGTTCACATTATAAAAGAGGCCTTTCAAATTTCTTTATACTTCTTTTTGTTTAAGTGGCTGTGCTGGAAGCTGCACAAAAAAGATGGTTCAATTGATCAATTTTTTTTAAAGTATCTTCTGGTCTGGTTTTGAATGGCAAATCACTGTAGCAGAAATAGTTTATACAGTAATGTCAAATAGTCCTAAAGCAAGTCTTTTAGATAGCTCAGACAAAACTTCATTAAAGACAATTTCAAAACTGAAGTTTACCAAAATTTGGGTGTATTAGAAGAACAAAGCTTAAAGATATAGGGAGCTCCTTTAAAGGAATATGTTACAGATTTTGTTGTACTTTCTATGGAGTTAAAGGCCAAAGACCCTTTACAGTGTCACACTGAAGAAAATGAATAAAGTTTTGAATCAATCTGGTGTTGTGTATGACATTATTTCTGTCTGGGACCACTTTCTGAATTTCTCTCATGATTATAACATCCACTACCTGAAAGGTGAAAAAAAAGGTATTGAAATGGACTTAAGAAACAGCTCTTTTCATGAAGGTCTTGGATTGACTCCTTAACTGTCTTATGTCTGATTCATGGTTGCAGTCAATATTTTCCTTTAAAAGAATTACAACTATTACATGTGTGCTTTGCACTTACTACTGATTTCTGGTGAAGGTGTATAATATGAGAAGATCAATTTAACATACAAAGAGATTACTGCAACTTAGTCCTATTTCAATTGAAATTACTAAAGTTCTTTACTTTGGTCTATGTGAGGGAACATAGTTCAGTAGAAATAAGCATGATAGTTGACTTTCATCATCATTGTGCTAGTGTATGATTTTGCCATGTGAAAAGTGTCATGTGTTCCTGAAGACGTTGCTAATTAACAATTTGTTTTACATTACAGCTTGGAAAACTGCTTGATTTTAGATGTTAGTTTTAATTATTTTGGGTAGTCTTAATACTGTTCTTTCATATGTTAAAAACATAAAATAAGCAAATTTGCCTGATAATATTTTAGAAGCTTATGAAAACTTTCAGGATGAAGGAATCTGATCTTATTTGAAAAAAAAGCAGCCTGTTTTGCATGACTTAAAATAATTTGAAAGTCTCTGTCACGCTGGTAGTAAAACAACAGTCTTTCAAGAGGGGTTAGGTAAATTCTGTTATTAAATAATAACATTCTTGTAATCCATTTTCTGGGAGTACTTAGTCTGCAAGTGTGCAAGTAGTTTATTCATGAGGAACAATACACGAGATCATCCTTTGCTAATGCTCTGTACTGTTTTGTCCAGATAACATTTGACCCCAAGCACAAAATTCCATATACATGTTCTGTTCCTGAGGAGACAGCAAATTAGGATGTAGGAAAGCTGGAGGGGGTGGGTGGTTTTGTGTTTTGTTTTTTTTTTTTCCAATTTGTACAGTCACAATTATGGATGACATTGTACACAATGTTTTCTTTATTCCTCTAAGATAAGGCCAAAGTCATAATTAAAGTGCTACATAATGTCTCTATCTCTCTTTTCTAGTCCTACTCTTTTTAAAATTAAATACAGAAATAGCAGTTTCTTTATGTATTACACTTGTATCCTAAAAATTTGACTATATGATCACAGACTTTGACATAATGTTTATTTATGTGCAAAATTTGTGATTTTATGAATTAGTTATAATGCTCTTCTGAAAAGGGGCATGATCATGATCAATATTTCTATAGACTTCTGAAACTTAACCAAATGACAAACCTGACACTCCAAATCATTCTGTGGAAATTGTTTCTGCTGCATTTTGCTTTACCTTCTGTTGAAATAAGTGTATAGAGATATGGCAGAAAATACATTTTCCTTCCCTTGCCTTACAGCTGGTCCTCAGGGATCAGGGGGGCTGGGTGCGGCTGGGCCTAATTTATGTTCATAGCCAATTCAGCACTGTTGTCCTGGTTGTGTTTAATAAGAACTTGCACGACCACAGATTCACGAATCATGCAGTTTACCAATAGGTCTGGCCAAGTCCAATGAGAAATTATACAATCCAGAGTCGTGAATAATGCAGTTTATTGAAGCAACAAAACAGCAGGCTCAGGACTGTTGGTGATAAATGCGCTAACTACAGAATGTGATATGTGTCACAGCAGAAAGTGTGGTAACAGAGTTCTATTAGTGATATAAAAAATATATAAAATAAAATACTATATATATTATATAGATAATATATAGTTTATATATATATATAAAAATATAAAATTGGAGGGATGAAGTTCACCTTCAGGAAAGCGGGAGAGACACAGTGCATTGAATGGATACTGAGAAAGCAGTGGTGTTTAACCCCTCCGTCTTTAGTCCTTCCCAAAGAGGCGGAACAATGGTATGCTAATAGGTGAGGGTTTGGTGACTGTGGTCATACATCTAAGGCATGTTCTCTTTTTTCATCATTTGCATTTTTAGGTTTGCATTTGTGAAAGTTAATATGAAAATCGGGTTTAATGAGCATCTTAGTTATTTCTGGTAAGAATTAATAGATGATGCAAATAAATACCGAATAAACACCTCGGTCCTCTACTTACTGACAAAGCAATAGACACTGTTTGACCCTCGCCAGAGAGCTTTCCTGGGCGCTCTTATGTCCTTGACAGACCAGATTTCCAAGAAGGTCTGTTTTCATGGTGGAGGGGCAGTGAGGCCAATATCCAGTACAGAAACGTCGGTGCTATTCTGTGCCTCACTGAGACAACATCAGATCATGCGGCCTCTGCTTCACCCCTATCGTGGGTTTATGTTGTTGGATTTTGGTAGCTGCTAGAAACTTCTCCTGTCCTGTGAAGAGCCAGTGAGAGCCAGCTCCAGGAGGGACTTCCCACTGCTGGCCAAGGCTGAGTCAATTAGCACTGTAACGCTTCTGTGATAACATATTTAAGAACAGAGGAGATTGTTG
>VZRE01007992.1:20174-62032 GCA_013396775.1 Cephalopterus ornatus
GACCATCGGGGTGCAGAGACTCGACTGCACCCCATGGGAAACAAGAACTGACTACAACCCCCCTTCCCTGTCTCCCTGCACTGCTGAGGGGAGAGCAGAGAGAACATGGAAGGAAGGAGGGATGGGGGGTGAAGGTCTTTTAAAAGTGTTTTATTTATCACTCTTTAGCTCTTATCCTGTTAGTAATAAATTTATGTTTTACCCCACATTGAGGCTGTTTTACCAATTAGTACGTGACTTCTCCCAGCTCTTATCTCAACTCATGAATTCTTAGCTGGTTTTTTTCTTCTCTCCTCTGCCCAACTGCAGAGGGGGGGAAGAGAGTGACTTTATTGGGTATTTGAAATCCGGCAAGGGTCAAACCACCACAGTTTTTTGGTGACCCCTACAGGAAAAGTCATGAGGATTTTAAGATGAATATTGTAACTGGGAGAAGCAGCGGGCAAAACAAGTATTCAACAACGGTAGAGACTGAAATAATTGTGAGAAATTTTAGCTGTAATTGTAGTGAAATTGTATTGTGCAAAATATCACTGCACATCATTTTGTTTCTCCTTAGTTGATGGTTAAAATAGAAATTAATATGATAAATAGGATTTATAGAGCACTAATATGAAGTCCAGGTGTTTTAGCTGGGTTTGTTTTAATACCAATACTACTACCCAGTAGAGACATAAAATCACAGAAATCAAAAAGAACTCTGTGAGTTTTGCTCTTTTTTTTCTGTAACACAAAATGAACAGCCGACTATCATCAGCAGCAGAAAGAAAGAAAAAAAATACATTGACAATTAATTTCATAAAACACAAAAAGATGATGGGATGAATGAGTTATTATAATATTTTCAATCACCAGCATTTCTTTGGTTGCACTACATTTACATAAGTTTCAAATTAAGTAAACTGTGCTACATAAATTTTTTCAAGAAGTAAGTTCAGAACATATTAGTCCAGCCCTACAAGTATTTTGGTTACCTGTGCATTATAGCTTACAAAAGGTAAGAACTAAGTTTCTATAAAACATATAAATTACTTTTTAAAAATTCTACTATTTATTCATTCATGCTTAACTGCACAAACTCATAATTTTTTCATTTACCAAAAAATAACCTATTAGTTTTTCAGCATTAAAGGCAAAATGAGAATTCCCTGCCTACCTGCATGCAAAATTCTACCTTCAGATAATAATCCAATATTCAGGAGTCTGACTGTTTTTATGGCAGAGATATGTAAGATATAATTTGATACTGTGTTTCTACATATCTGCTTTTTTGTTCTTTTGGATATAAACAAAGTACAGACAACGCAGTGATGGTATGACTGGTTCAATCAGAAATGTTCAATCAAGAAGTTCATAGTTTTCTGTACTTAGGTTACTTTCCTCATTCTGAGATATAGAATATCATTAGTATTTTGGGTAGATTTACTACTGGATAATGCTTTTACATAGCTTCTTAATCTGATATGGGAAGGCACCCTTTAGTAGCATAGACACCTTCATTTTTTTTAGCAGCAAATAATAGAAATAGCTAAACAAACCAATCATATGACAGGAATAAACTTGGCAATCAGCAAAGACTTCAGAAATAATTCTTGACTTTATAACTCACAGACTTACAGAATGAATAATTCAAAATTAAAATATTTGACTTACAACATGATGAGTACTTTGATAACTATCTTAAGTTTATCAAGTAAATATCAGCTTATAATTTTAATTTATTCTTCAATTTTTAAAGAAGCTTTTATAATTTCTCTTGAAATCAACCATGGTTAAGATTTTCAGTAATAGTTTCCTACATTTTAGTCTCCTGAGGAAGCATGGACTTTAGAGCATTCTGAACATTCTCTCTGTGTAAAAGAAGCTGGTACTTCAGATATGCAGTGGTTTAGGCATGGTACTCCCCAATTCAGTGGCCCCACCAAGACTCTTCTCTGCTGCTTGCTCGCTTCCCCTATTCTCTCTTCTTCTTCTCACTCTGGGGATGGAGTTGAGAATTGGAGACAAAAAAATGAAAATCATGGGTCGAGATAAGAGCAATTTAGTGGAAACAGCAATGAGATAAGAAAATGAACAGTAACTGCAACAATGTTAATAACAAAAAGCATAAGACAAAGAAATCATTTTACACAGAAAACTGCAACAAATACCAACCAACTCTTCCTCAACACACCATGCATTTTCCCACCAGAAGGGACCACCCTTCTTCTCAGAAGCAAGAGAGTCATTTTCCTCCACCCCAGCGCTGACATAAGACAGTATCAAACAACAAATTTGTTAAGGCGAAAACCAGAACACAATATAAAATTATGTCTTCTGAAAATAATGGTGGAAACTTGCTCTGAGCTTTGAAAAAATACAGAAAAAAACCCCAGGCTAACCACTGAAATTATAAAAGAGTGAGTACTACTGTAACAGATGTCTCATCCTCTTCCATCATGTTTCTTTCCAAGACACCTTACATTTTAATCTGAATCTTAATAAAATTAAAGAATGAATCTCCGTTCTCCTAAGTTAGCGGCAAAAATTCAGCTGATATCTTTTCATAGTAAAATTAGGGATCATATCGCATTGTTAGTGTGGTCTAAATGTATTATCATTTTATACTGTGAATTCAACATTAATATAAACACTATAGACTTACATACCCAGTAATATAGTTGGTGTTTTCTTCAAGAAAACATGCAAAATATAAGACAAAACTTTAAAAAGCAGTATCCTAACTTTCTTTGCAATGGTCTGTAGGAATAAACAGATAGATCTGCATGTTCAGAAAGGGGTCTAGTGCCATGCTCAAGATACCGGCATACAAGTAGCATAACAGAAAATGACACATCATGGGTTATTGCTGGTTCACTGACTCAAAAAAGGAAAGAGGGAATATTAATTAAAACCAGTGATGGTTTAGACAGGAGAGCTGCAGGGGAGGGGGGAAATATCCAGATAGATAACATGCAGAAGAGATCTGAATGATTCCTTTCTGCTTCTAAAGAGAAAATTCTGTCTGTGACAAGAGCGGTCCATTAAGCAATGTAACCTGATTGGGCTTATTAATGCTGTTGGCTGTATTATTAAGACAAATGAGAGGCAGAGAAGCCATGACTGTATAAGCAAAGAGATCACACCTGGGTGCTTGTGCCAGATTAATGCTTTTACACTGCATGAGTAAAGCAAAGGCCAAAGTTCAAGAGAGTTGGTCAAGCAAATGATGGGATTATAGTTCAGGATGAAAAGATGGGTGAGGATGGGGAGGAATGACGAATGCTCTTTCACCAGAGGAGTTATAAACAAATGTAATCCATTTTGATAAAGTATTTCAGTTTCCTTCTAGTCTCAGGTCATTTAACATATACTTACATGGCAAAAAAAGAAAGGAGATATGTTTCAAAACTACAGTTCCTACCTCATAATTTAAAGTATGTGTCAAAGCAATTACTGAGTTTGTTACATTTTGCTCAATACAAGAAAAAGAATTTGCTTTGAAACAAATTAGAGAAATGAGTGGAGGAAAATACAATCTATATTTTTGTATGATAAGAAAGAATAACAGAATTAGAATATAAAAAAACCCTAACTATTATTTTTTCATTATTGATGCCTAAACTAAAATTATATTCAAAACAGAATGGAAGTATTGCATGAATTCTCCTAACAATCAATTGAGATTATTGCTTTCTGCCATTTAGAGATGAAAACTTCTAAACCAACAAAAAAAATTACAGAGACCGTTGTTGTGAGATGATTCATCAAAAGCAATAGACAAGAATCAGTTTATGGGTTTATGTTGCAAGATTTTGGTATCTGGAGGGGCTGCAGTGGTGGTGGCTAGAGCAGCTGCTATGTTGGACAGAGAGAGTTCCACCAGGCTCCAAAATAAACCCTCCACTGGCCAAACTGAGCACATCAGCAATTCTTTACTATGAGGGTGGTGAGGCGCTCAAACAAGTTGCCCAGAGAAGTGGTGGACGCCCCATCCCTGGAAGTGTTCAAGACTGGGTTGGGTGGGACTCTGAGCAAACTGGTGTAGTGGAAGGAGCCCATGGCAGGGGGGTGGGAACTAGATGATCTTTAAGATTCCCATTCCAATGTAGCTATGGACAAAACCAAAAATATTGGGCAAGTATGGAAAGGCAGAAAAGGAAAAGAGATGGGATAAACTATGATAGAATAATTAATATAAAAAAAGTTCAAAAAATAACAGGTAGAGAAAGTGTCTGGAAATGTGTAAGGAATATAAACATCTGTAGCTCTTATACCAAGAGAGACTGTGTCTTACAGAACACATTGCCTTGGAGACTGAGAAGGAAGAATCATAAACTTGGCTTGTTGGCATTCCAAAACAGGGGGAAATCATTTTGCATGAAGTTTCAGAATACAAAAGAAGACTTTTTGAAAGGTTCTGGATCATGGTAGACCATGGTAGTATTTATTCTTCCTCAGAATAAATACAACTACTCTAGAGTGAAAAATTATCAGACACAGTCAAGAATTTCTTAAAGAAACTGCATTAAAAACACAGCTTCAGAGTACCCATTTTGAAAGAAAGATGGGAGCCTTAACAAGAAATAAGATGTCTGCACAGTAAGTTTTTTTCAGGAACTTCATATGACTACCGACAACAAAGTCTACTAGGAATAAATTATGAAGTATAGAATGCATGCTAGGACCAAAAATCAAAGTAATATCTTTGTTCACTTCATTTGTCAGAAAATTTACTAGGAAATTCATTGATTACTTTTATGAGAAAGAGACACCTAACGGTTCCACACCTAACGGTTCTGATCATTAATTTCTACTTGAAAACTAATGGAAGGCAATCCTGTTGAGAAGGGCTTGGGGGTGCTTGTGGATGAAAAGCAATGTGTGTTTACAGCCCAGAAAGCCAACCCTGTCCTGGGCTGTATCAAAAGCAGTGTGGCCAACAGGCCAAGGGAGGTGATTCTTCTGCTCTGGTGAGACCCCACCTGGAGTGCTGCATCCAGCTCTGGGGTTCTCAGCACAGGGGAAGACATAGACCTGTTGGACTGGGTTCAGAGGAGGATGACAAAAAATGGTCAAGGGGACGGAACACCTCTTCTATGAGGACAGGCTACCAGAGTTGGGGTCGTTCAGCCTGGAGAAGAGAAAAAACCAGGGACATCTTAATCTTACTGAGGCCTTTCAATTCTGAAAGGGGGCTTATGAGAACCAGAGGGACAAACTTTTTATCACGATCTGTTTTGATAGGACAAGAGGTAATGGTTTTAAACTGAAGTAGGGTCAATTTAAATTAGATATAAGGAAGAAGTTTTTTACAATGAGACACTGGCATAGGTTGTCCATAAAGGTGGTATATGCCCCATCCCTGGAAGTGTTCAAGGTCAGGTTGGATAGGGCTCTGAGCAACCTGATCTAGTGAAAAATGTCCCTGCCCATTGAAGGGGCCTTGAAACTACATGACCTTTAAAGGTCCCTTCCAACCCAAACCATTCCATGATTCTATGATTTTGCCTGTCTGAGACACTCAAACAATAAGACTCAAAATACTATGCATCAATCAGCTGAGGTCCAATTCTTAGCAGAACTTTGAAGCAAATAGTCCTACAACTTATTTGTAAATACATTAAACAGAAAAAAAAATTGAGTATCAAGCAGAACTCAGTTGGTGAAGATACTTCTCTGTCTAATCAATTTTCCACCTTCCACAGTGCATTGCCTCTCATGAATAAAGAAAAGGTTTCACATATGTAGACACAAGTAAAGACTTGAATGCTCTTTCATGTGGCATTCCAGGGAAAGTTAGGGGAATGGATGTAACCTCAATCAAATGGATGCTGAACTGATCAGAAAACTATTCAGAGAATAGGCAGCAGAACGTCAAAGTAAAAATTACTAAAAATGTATTGAGTGCTTTTCTGTGGTGATTGGACCATAATTTTTTACTATTCTCTATTTTCAAGATCTGTAATGATGGAATAGCAGGTACACTTACCAAGTATGCAAACTACCCCAAACAAGGAGGGATTGCAAGCTGTGTTGTACAGTATCCATTTTGTTTGGATGTTTACACATTTGTTAGAGGCTCTGCATAGCGCTCTGCTTCTAATGCCATCAATCAATTCTTTATACACAGCCATGACATGGTCAACAATCTGCAGAGTCTAACCCTTCTTTTCATCTGTGCTTTATTCACTGAATGTTCTTTCCATGTAAGTACCAAACAGAAAACCTCTAATTCAGGAATTCAGGTTCTGTCTTTAGAAGTGGCTGATATGGGACACTGCAAATCACTCTATGAGCTTCTATTTTAGTAATTATCTTGTTTGGCTTTTTCACTCTGATTTTTCTTTTCTTTTTTTTTTTTTCTTTCATTAAAAGCCTTTAACATGGATCAGCCTTTAATGAAATCCATACTGAATCACCATTTCTTATTCACTGCATTCCTATATTAAAAAAATCAATGACATTCTAGAGTTAGCACATAAGCATGTAAAATATATTAAAGTACGAGCATATACATGAAAGTTCTGTAATTATACAAAGGAAAAAGAAACACTGAAACCTTTTAAAAGAGATTAGCATAATTTCTGATTCATTTTAGCATTTAGTTGTTCAAGAAGTTGGATTATGGCCAACAACACAAAGGAAAAAAAACTACCATAGTGTAATAAACTCTAAATCCTGAAATCAATACCAGGCAAAGGGTCACTGTCTAATCAAGCCAACTAAAGGATTTTAAAGCTTTCAGCTACTTTCAAAAACACAAGAGGCCAGCAAGTGCACAGAAACTGAGTTTCAACTCTATTGACATAATGAGCAAAACCACTGTGTCTTTCTTTAGTAAACACATCAGTAAAATAGCAAGGAAATCAAGTGCTGTTTCGACACAGAAACATATTTAAGCAGGTATAAATTTTCATGATTATTCTCTGTGTCTATCTGGTGTATATTGAGTTCACAGTACCAAAGATGAACATAGCAGGACAGACGTTATTTCTCAATTTATGCTGCCTAAATCGGTACAACTAACTATTTTATCAGCTGCATTTGACATATTTGTACTTTTTAAATCAGTGAATTTCTGAAAGTGCCTGTATTTTCCAGAATATGAGGTATGACTTTTGTTAGGAAAACTGTCTAAGAAATGCAAAGCAAGTTTTGAACTTCTTTAGCACAAAACTAATTACATCCTAAAAGCACAAGTTTAAAATAAACTTACTTTAATATAAACAGTAGGCACACCCTTAAAACACTTAAATTCTGAGTATTACTTCGTTATGGTACTTGAACACTTGACCAATAAAGAATTTCAGTTTTCCCAGCTGGAGATACATAGTTATCCTAATGTCTTGCTATCAAACAGAGTTAGATACCTATTACCCAGAGACTGTTCAGGCAGAAAGAATGAGAACTGAGTATGGACGCCTTCCTTAAAATGCCTAACTGATATGAACTGAATGTGTACAATTGTCAATGTTTTATCTAGGCAACTAACAGAACCACCAGTTCTTGGAAAGACCATCTGTAATCTGAACAACTGCATTCCTTTGACAGCTGCAGGAATAGATGTGATTTGATGGCATTGAATAGTTCATTTTAATGAGATCCCAAAGGTTGGTAGTAGTCTTTATTTCTTCATCACTGACAGTTAGCTAAGTGTACAAGGATGAAGTAGGATACAGCCCTGCTGAATGAACTTTAGAGTTAGGGGGAGGAAAAGAGTGTGTATGATAAATGAATGCATCTACATGTCACCTATCACTGTCTCTCATATATAATGTTCTGAAAATGGTCTCCTCTAGGGCAGTGGGACAACCCCATGAGTGATGACTTAAGGTACAGAAAGCCAGCCTTTATGTTTGAAGGTTTTATTCAGCACATCTGCATACTAAAATTGAACTGACCCCAACTGAAATTCTTACAAAACTAAGCAAACTGGTGCATTTGTTTAATTGAAAGTCATAGAACTTAGCTTGAAATCTGAATTTCATCACATATGGAGCCATTTTACTGTGCATCGTTGAGTCCTGACAGTGTTATCACATGAAGCCTTTTCCCTTTAGTACAATACCTGAATTTTATTCAAAGAAGATATTTTTTATTTATGAATCTTATTCAGGAGGAAAAAATGGACTTTTAATTCAAGCTTCAAATGTGCTGCGTGACTACTTTGCTAACACAACACATGGGAATAGTAATCTCCATCAAGTGAAGCAAAAATGACTGAAACTATCTGAAAAAGTGTTACAAGAGCTTTTTTGAGTCTTGATCACTGCTGTGCAAAATGAAAGGTAAAAAGGAGGTAATGTTCAAAAAAAAAGTAAAAAAAAAAATCTAGTTGTTCTCTGAATAAAACTACATGGAATTTCATAGAACATTCTAAGAAATTAGATTTAAAACCACAAGAAAGCAGTATCTTTTGCTATACCTGAAATAAAATTTATTTTGTCTTATGGCAAACACCATTAGGAATGGTGATGTAACAACTTAGGAATTAGATCAAGTACTATGCTCTGAATATATATTATGTGGTATTCATGATCTTTTCCTGTACATAATGTTGCACTACTGCACAAACCCTGCGGGGCATTGTTTCAATACAGAGGTGTGCTTTTTTTTTTTTTTTTTTGGTGGGTCATAGCTTTTATCATGTTAAGTTTTAGAGGTTCCTCTATCTTCATTCACACTGAGAAATTGGTCACACTTCTGATTGTGATACTTCAGATTCAGTTTGAAGTTTATAGTAGTGGCAAAATCTAGTGGCATGGAGAGAATGACTTTTCCTCTCTGCAATGCTGTTTGGTAACTAGGCTTAGCTACCAAGCAGGAAACTATCAGATTCTCTGAGCTGAATGTATTAAATCACATCAGCTGTCCTCAAGCTATGCAAAGCAACAAAATAAGAATAGTTATGTAAATGTTGCATCATCAGAGACCACTTCTTGTCTGACCACTAAACATAAGAGGGTACTCTTAAATTTACGAAATGCAGGTTGTAGGCACGGTTTATTCAAAGGGCAGTCCAAAGGGCAGCATCGTTCTTATTGGCCTTTATAGAGGTTAGATTGGACAAGATAGGGATGAGATGAGAAAACTTTTTGGAAATCATGTAGGATTCTCTTTAATATGAATGTCAGATGTATTAAAATCATGACTGGAAGAATCATGGCTGTATTTTGTCCAGATTACCAGATTTTGACAGCAAGGGTGGGCTGCAGAAGTGACCCCTGTGGAGTGGCCAGGATGTGGGCCATGGAGTGGGCCTGGCTTAGTGGCACCTATGGCCAGACAGGGCAGGGCTGTGTGGAGTTGGAGACCAGCCCTGCTGCAGCATTGCTGGGATAGGGATGATCCCAGTGTGAGGTTGGCAAGTTAAATGCACAAGAATACATTAACATAAATCATTATTATACAATTGTCTCCCCAACCTTGATGGCAAAAATTAATCGTGAAATTTTTTAAAACCTTTGAGTTGCTAGTGATTTATTTTCCACTTCTTAAAGAATGCAAAAAAAAACCCAGAGAAATTTGGGAAATGTTTTGCTGTTCTAGATTTCCTGTTTACCTGTATTTTCTGCCTTGCCTGAGAAGCAAATCATACAATAAGTTAGAATCCACTCTACTTGCAAATAAAAGTCAAATAATAAAACTAGCATTAAGGGAACCAAGACCTTTTCCACCCAGTCTTGAGGTTAACAACTGAAATTAAGTCTCCTATTAGACAGAGGTCGAAGTGCCAAACAACCTAAATGAATACTTCAGCTCTCAGGAGTAATGATAAGGAGAAGGCTGCTGAAAGCAGAGCTCCTTATTCCCTTGTGCCTATATGCCATGATAAGATATTAACAGCCATGACTCCCAAGTACTGAACTGGGTGACATACAAAAACCTCTTTCTTGTTGTTGTGTCTCTGACAACTGTGTGAATGCACTGCAGTTGGATGTGTGACTTACAGCAAAACTTCATTTAGAAAGCCCTTCTGGGAAGCAGTTTCACACCATCCAACAATATATCTCATGATAGCTCATCATGCCCAGCTGCACAAACTTTAGGCTTCAGGAGAAACAGTATCCTGATGTAGGTCAGCCTGACACTGTGCTTCTGCAGGACAGAATGATAAAACCCATCATTATCTCTTCTAATACCATAGCTTAGATTTATAGGCAGTTATATGCATTTTGGCTTATATAGAGTGGTTACAATAGACTATTTTTGAGTAAAAGATGTTTGAATCTCACACGTTGGTCACATTTTTCCCATATGTAATATTTTGTAATGTTCTGTAAGGCTCTTGGGTAATGTAGAGGAATCATTCATGGCTAAATTGTAGATCAGAACTGTGGCCACCCCAGGCTTTTTGAAACAGAAAATTAAATGCTTCTAGCACACACCACCCACTGCCATTTCTTCCCTAATATGCCCCTGCCATCTTGGAATGCACAGAAATTTTCCCCCAGGAAAACTGTTAGAAAGACAGAAAGACAATCTGAGCCTATTTCAAATAGAAGCAGCAAAGCAGGGGAGTCATCCCAGAATTGTGTCTCTTCAGTCTTGCAGTTCATGCAGCAATGCCAAAAAAAACCCCCACATAAATATAAATACACAAATATTCTAGCTCCAATGCTACCCCAAATGAATAAGAATATTCCAGTCAGTAAGTATATATCACCAATCAGAAAGACTTTTTTTTTCAGTCTGATGCAACAAACCCCCTTGGTTCTATCAAGTAAACACAACAGTAAAGATGATGTATTGAAGCTTTTCAGTACAAGAATAAAATCTGCCAAGTTTTAACACAAGTGTATGAAATCAGTTGCTCTGCTGTGACTTTCTGTTTCTTTCAAGATATTGTTTCTCACTAGTTTAAACTCTTTATTCAAACCAAGTTACTAATTTTACCATGTATTTAAAATGTTTAAGATGAAACTATATCAGCGGTGTGTATGTGTGATGTGAGTCTTTGGAAGGGGTGGGTCTGATTTACTGAGTAAAATTGGATCTGTAAGCAGCACTTTGTAATATAAGGCTGCTAATTTAGAATATTCAAAATATTCTAAATTAAATAGGCAGTTATTTGTTTCTATGACCAAGATTTTCTCTTGCATTTTGTGCAGAAGCACATTAAATGCTCACACCTAACTGGGTTACATGACTATTTTGGCCAGTATATTGGTGCGAGTTCATTATAAATTAATGGATTTTTAAGGATGGGTAGTTGCTGTCACATTTGCAAATGACATTGACAGAACTAATAAAGTGCTGTAAGCTAGATATAAGCTTGGGTAGACTGATGAATTTTAAATACAAGAAAAAAGTGTTCCACTGATCAAAAAGGAAGGAAGGAAGAAATAGCTCACTGCAACACAATCATTCCCCCACAGAATTTTTGTGTATTATCAATAAACTCTTAGTATGCATAGAATGCAATCTTCATTCTTCAAGAGGATAGTAAGAATTATAAGCTACAACGTATTTACTTTATAAGTATATATAGTTGCACATATGTGTACACACAGAAAGACCTTCACAGAGACATTTATTGTCCAAATCCCATCCATATATTTTACTATAATCAATATGATTATACAGCCTTTTGTTAAATTAAATATATGACTTTTTTTTCTCAGTAAGCAGCATTTGGACATTTGCTTTTTATACAAAACAGTTTATTTTTACATTGATAATATAAAACTCTATTAGAGAATATAACTCTAATAAGAGTAGTTCCTTTAAAAAGTTTAGGTACTGGAAAGAAGAGGAGTAATTGTAATAAACCCAGTCATTAATTTGCAAGTAAGAAGTAAATATGTTTTGGCCACACATGCCTTTTTCATATGCATAGTATGAATAATCTATTTGCTTATTACATGGGCAAGGTAAAATTTATAAGTTCATATGCTTAAAATATGACTTTCTTTCAAATCATCACATTTGTAACAAAAGATGTGATAGGTCAATGCATTCTTCTAAATTACCACTTCCAACAATAGATAGATTTAAACACTTAGTTGGGTTTGCTTTTAATTTCAGAATTTTTAACGTATGTAATTGGAATCATTAATTTAAAAGTTGTCTTTGATCTATTCTGATACTGAATAAAGCACATAGCTGAGTTAGTTTCTCACCAGGTATTTCATCAGCTACAGTCTCAAATATAATAAGAAAGAACTCAATGAATGTCACAGGTGATGTGATTAATAGTTGAGAAATATAATAGTTCACACTTCTAGTTTTTTTTAAAACTGATTCTCTGAATATTTTATGTAGTTGCTCTGTAATCTCAGCTTTCAGTAATTTAATTAAGTAATGGCTCACTTCAGAGGATTTTTAATGCGATAATAGAAGCCTGTGGACAGTATAGGATGAGTAGAGGCCTGCAGTTTTTTTACTTCAGTTTCATAATTCATTGGACTTTAAATGGACTTGCAAGTTCATTGTCCTGACTGGTATAATCTACAGATGATTTGTGCGGGTCCTTCCAACTTGGCATATTCTGTGATTCTGTGATTCTGTGAAGTCAGCTGCAGAAGGTTCATGAACTACATCTGTAACTGGGTGACAAGCAGATTTGAAAGACACAGGAAAGGATGAAGGTAAGTAGCACAAGGCTGGAAATTACTTGATTTCTTCGTGTTCCAAACTATTCTGCATAAAACTGGAAACAGTTTTAACCCCATTGATATTTGGTCCCATTTTTAGTATCTCTCCTCTTTGCCAGAAGCCAGATTTATTTTTTTTTTCACATTGCCATTAGATTAAGTTTCTTGGCATTGAGGCAGTTTAAAATAAAAAAAAATAAAAAAAAATAATTTAAAAAAAGAGAAATATAGTGAAGGTTATCAATTGCAGCTGTGTGACTTCCAAAGCTACACCTGTCATAGAAAAAAAGCTCTATCAGCTCTGTATCCATGGTATGACTTTTACCAGTCAGTTGCATCTCACGTGAAAAAGCATGTAATTTATTTTTTATTATTCATTATTATGTTAAATTTGTTAACTAAAACCTCATTTAATAGTTCCTAGTTTTTTTCTTTTCACTTTTCTATTGTGAAAAATAATAATAGTAATTTTCTATTTCCTGCATGACAGTTCTGATTTTGTAATTTTTTACTTATTAGATATTATTTCCATCAGTCATTTCTTTTTTCATATTGAAGAGTCTTAACTTTTTTCCTGAGAGGTATGCTATTCCATAACTGTGGACATTATTCTTGTGTGCTTTCTCTGCTTTTCCTAAGGCACTAGACTGTTTTACTGAATAGCTGAAATGTGGAATCACTGTGGGTTTTTGAAATAGCATAATGATACTTTCTAATTGTTTTTCTCTTATTGCCTAATAAATTTTAATACTAGATTTATTTAGGTTGGTTTTGATGACTACCTAGCAGATATTTAGCTAGAAACAGCAACTCAAAATATCCTCCCTGTGTAATAATTTAGTCTGAACTCATGGTGCAGGTGTATTTTGGTAGGTTTTGCCTTTGCTCATTACTTTGCATTTTTTTCAGTTTCAACGACAATTTAAGTTCATACAGTAATTATCCATTGACTGCTTTACAGGTATTCACAGTTTGCTTTTCTAGATTATCAAACTATTCCAATCCTAACATAATGTCTAAGAGTATTCTTTACACTGAGAAACCTTACAAAGTATCCCTGTACTTTGTTTCCTGTTCTTAAATCAGTCTTTAAGATCTTGTCATTCTGTTTAGGGTTGATGAAAGACTTTATCAAAATCTTATTGGAAACCGAAGTGACTAAATCTTATTATCCTTATTCAAAGGCTTGTCGACACCTTCAAGAAAATCTAGTAGATTAGCCTTCTGTATAAGCTAGGTTTACTTTTTGCTCACATATCCTATGATATTGCTTATATCATATCCACTTGATTTTCCTCTTTGGGACAGTTTCTAGACACTTTTTAAGGATATTTTCAGAATAGGATGGATAGGTTTTGGACTTTTCCAACTCTTTCACGCCACATTCCTAAAGCACTTAACAAAAAGGGATTTTGAAAGCTGGACATTAAAGCTGAGATTCTAAATCACTTAGTTTGAAGGTTACAGGTTATTTGTAGAAAATATGACTTGGAAGCTTCAGCACCTTTTGTTTTAGCATCTTCTATTTAGAGTACATTGTTGTGTGGAGAAAACTGATATATTTAAACAGCTGGGACTAATTAGTTACAGGCAAAAAAATATCAGCAAGTTCCTTGCTAATAGGCATATATTAGGGTATTTTCTTAAGGACAGATAGAGAATCAATGACAGAGACAGGAGAAGTATATTTTTTTGTAGATTCATCAGCATTTCTCTTTCATGGAACAGAATTTCACTTTTAGTATACTAAGTTCAAGGACCAAGTTTTCTCCTACTGTACTGTTCTTACTAAGAGAACTTTTGGCCTTGATTCAATATCACTGTATACACAAAGAACTTTTTTATCACTAAGTGATACTACAGTTTTATGTCCATTATTACTGGATCCTATATGCTTATTTCTCTTTCCTGTATGTATTGTGAAGTCATCCTTTATCAGTTACAAAAAAGGTGTAACAAGGAATTTTACTCACCCATAAATTTTTCATTGTAAATAACCAGAAATATCAAATCACCTAGAAGCATCAAGTTATTTATTCCACTTGTCTCAGAAATGTTTCAATCTTATCTTCCCCTTAGTTAGGCCGTCTCTTGGAGTTCAATTATAAAATATCATCAATTTTGTTTTTATTCCTATTATTTCTGTCAACAGCTGGATGACAGTTTTTCTCAGGCTCTTGTAGATGTTAAGGTTCCTGAGGGAGCAAATTTCATCTGATGTTTATTCAGCAGCAAGAATTTCAGGTCCTTATAATCCAGAAATTCCTTAGTTCCACTGCAACCTTGGAACAAGACCAGTGACACAGCAAGGATGGAAGCTGGAGCTGGAATGTTGTGCTGAACACAGCCACAGGGCTATTATTTAAAACTTGGATAGGTCTGTTACAGGATTACTTATCAAATCCTCGAAGTCAAACAAGAGACTCAGAATACAATTAGGAGCAGACAGGAATACAGTGATTATACTGACTGACTGTTTCTTTGGCACTGCCATCATGCAGGTTTTCTGCACTAACAGTGAAGTGAGATTAGAAACAAATTTCCTGTAAAGAAGCAGTCATTTAGTGGTAATCATGTTTGTATTTCCCATTTCCATTTCAAATATGAGCTAGTGACCTTGAACTGAAACGCTCAGTGTTTCATATTAATTTTTTGAACCAAGTAAATTTACCATCATACTTTTATTAAAAAGTCTGTCAAGAATGGGTTGCTCCTTTGCAATACCAAGAACCATGTAGACTGCATCATTAACAGGAACTGCACAAGGTGCAAAAATACAGATCCACCATCACAACCCCTCACATTCAGGATGAATCCTTTGAAGTTGTGATAATGTCTGTCATAAAACACCGTAAAAACAAGGAAAATCTTTTCACATTCAGAGGACAAAAGCTTTCTTTTCCACAGTAACAAATCATAGCAACATCTTCTTGGATGTCAGAATTAGGTAGAACTCTATAAGACACCAAGTAGTCTTTCCACTCACTTGAATTAGGATGTTTCTATCATCTGACCAATTTTCTCAAAACGTGTTCTTTCCTCCCAAAATATAACCTGGGAAGAGACTATCTGAGTTCAAGTCTAAACTGCTGTCCAAAGTCACTTATTTTTCAATTGACACGTTGCATCTTTCTATGTCCACATTAAAACTATTGTCTCGCTGATATGGCAGTTGAGAAGCCGGTGTGGAAGCCAAATGTCCAAGCTAGACAAAGATTTTGCCCCTTTTCACTTTGTCCTTTTAGGGATAAAGCTGAGATGATAAGATGAACATGTCGTGAGGTACACTTATTGTGCATTTATGATCTGTGTTTTGTATTATGTCTGTAGTCTTTGGACTTTTTTTTTCCACACAAGCCAAACAAAGCGTGAACAATGAAATCATATTAAACTCACCTAATTTTAAATTTTGTTAGATGTGAAAGAGCTAGAAGAGAGTTAGCATCTGTTTTGTCATGTACCTCATGACCACAGCTTTCTCCAATGCCTTGTGAGCTCTGATAATATTTTGTGTGGATACAAATGAGGCAAAAAGTAATAGATTCCTGTAAGTAGACACATAACCATTTTTTACCTGCAGAAATCTGGGTAGCTATTGTCACTGTTCTTGCAGTGTATAAACTTTATCAGAAAAATTAAAAATGTGTTCCAGAAGTGAGGAAGTTGTAGCAGTTTTTTCATTGGAAAAGTACAGTCCAAAACTTCCTGCAAAACAAATTAAATATTTTCAAAATCCATATGTCTAATTAGCAAGCAAAAAACCTAGGCCTACCAGTGGAAATCTGTATATATGACTGATCCAGCAATGTAGGTTATTTACAATATCAACAATAGACATTAGAATTAGCTGAATAGTATAAAGAAACACTGTGAGAAATAAATAGCTTTTAATTATGTTCCATTTTCCACTGTGTGGAAAATTCCCCTTATATGTCACACATAACTTACGTTTTTTTAAATATTGCTATATTAACTCAAAAATTTACAATAATAATCATAATACCTTACTTAAAAATCTGTCCTGTATCACTATGTATTTTGTTGTATCCTTTGATCATTTCACCGGTACTCGTATCTGTCCTGTGATATGTGTTGTCACTCTATTAGCCTTCCATTACTCTTCATGCTTCCTATAATTCCCTTCCCTCCCTTACAAGTCTTTGCTTTGTAACACTGAAATCAGAAATCTTGCCTTTTAAGTAAGAAATTCCTTAGGCAAATAATGTCATTTTCTATGTGACCTAGGACACCAGGGTCTTGGTCAATATAAATGCTCAAAATCAGCAAGTTATGATAGAAGGCAATTTGAATTTTGTATTACTATGCATGGAAAAAAAAGGTAAGAAATTCAGCTGTGACAAAGTCCAATTTAAATGTTTGCCCAAGAGTACAAAAACGAAGATTAGTACGTTTGGCATCAGATACCACTGATAAGTATTTCCACCTTTTCAGAGACATGAAGTTTTATTCCTAGATTCCCTTGACATTCTTAACATAAATTGTCATACTACAGTGCTTCAAGCATCCAGCACGAAAAGGGAGCCCGTGGGGGTAGATAATAAATTAAAAAAAAAATTAAACAAAGGAGGATATAAAGTGAAGAATATATAACTCAAGTTTTCAGGATCCCTCAGTCCCGCAGAGCCTGACAGAAAACAAGAATGTTGTTTTACATAAAAATATTCATTAAGCAGTCAGTAAAAATTCATTGAAACTTATAATGTGGGATTATGATAAAGGAATAGTTGAACTGGGAGATCACCATCTAACATCCTGCTCTGAAGTCAATCTTGCACATCCATTATAAAGTGCTTTGACCAGCTAGTTATTGAATAATCCTTGCAGATTTTGATGAGAAAGTTCTATCCTGGACTTGGTCAAAGAACTGTCCTTTTCCATCAAATTGAACAGAATTGGTTTCCTAATTTTTTGAGGAAATTAAAAGAAGTAAATTTGTCAAAAAAATGTAGTGAGTCTTACTGAAACAGTAAAATATTACTGAAAAAATCTTAATAAAGATACATGAAATTTTCATTTGGAAAGAACACAACATAAAGTGAGCACTGGTGGGCTTTTTTGTTTTCATATTTAAATAACACTACGAAGGATAGAATATGTTTATGAGTTGGTGGTTTCAGATATGCTTAAAGAGTCTGAGCTTCTGTTCCACATACAAGCTTTAAGAGGTTTACTTTACATTTCATTTCCTTCTCTCAGAAAACCACATGCTATGTTTGCACTTGTATAATTCAATCAGTCAACACTTAAAATATACTTTGGAATCCTACATTGAAAAAATTACGATGAAAACAAGTAAGAAAGAAAAATAACATTATTTTTGTTATTGTTACAAACATCATATGCAAGTGACTTGTTTTTCAGAGCTGATAATTCAATTTGGTTTTTTTTGCTGGATTGACTGATATGCAGGTGTTGCCTGCATATCAGCTGTAATATGCTCTGTTGCATGTACTTCCAGAACAAACCAGGTTTAGAGACAGCAAGTGTGGAAAGTTTGTTGGATCTTTGGAACTTCCCTGATTAATTAAATGTTCAGGTGTGTTGATGGACTTGTGAGAAGTTACAAGAACACAAAAATGTCCCAGAGGAAGTCTACTAAACTCACAAGTAAAGCTTTCTAGCTTTTGAAGACTTTCTGCACCTAAATATAAACAATACATTTGCCACATATGGAAGTAGTATGGACTCCAAGCAGTCCAAAAATCAATTTCACAATAAGTTCATAGCAAGCTTTGCTAAGACAAAAAAATTAAAAGCTTAATCAATTTTACATATGAAAGATTATGTAAAATATTTATAAAAATTCTTTTGAAAGTTTAAACACCTCAACTAAGAACCAAAACAAAAACCACAAAACCTCCCTGAACTTGCATTCAGATTCAGGCTGGCAGTATTTATCTTGCAAATATTATCTTACAATAATTTCTTTTCTGTGTCTGTGGCGAGGCACATGTGAGAATTGCATAGCATAGTGGTAGATAATCTGAATTGGCCTGTGGGCAGTAAAGTAGAGGAAGTAGGATACAACAGCAAAATTCTACTTTCATTTCCTGTCAACCCCAGCTTTACTTTTGAAATTCATGTCAGTGTGGGAAAGACAGCCTTGCATGCAACAAGTTTCTTGTGAACCATGTTACTATTATTCTCTAAGATGTAATTTGTCGGTAAAGTCTGTTAATTCCTTTTGAATTCCTGAGAAAGAATTAGCGACTCCTGTGCACTTAAATTGTGTGTGCCTGAGCTTGATTGTTGTAAATGTCCTTGTCTGCTTTTGTCTTCTGTGTCAGCTTAGGATAATAACCCTGGCTGTTACCAACAATCTGGATTCATAGATGTGCAATTCCCCAACTCGCTCATGCGGATAATGTATTCACCCTATAACACTGTATTTCAGTTTCAGAACAGTGATTTTCGGAGCAGAATAGTTGCCACAAGTAAAAGTAATGAACCATTTAGCCGTTATACTGCAGTCTGTTGTAAACTATCTAATGTGTCTTCCTCTATCACTATCCAGCTGTAGCAATAATCGTGTAAGACAGTCTTTGAAATAGTGGCACAACCAAGTGATTATACCAGGCATTAAAAATCTAGTTAAACTTATCGCACCATTTCTGACATTGACCTCATTAATACAACTGTATAACATCTGATTCTTAAAGATGGAGTGTCTTGAGATGTTATAGTTCTTTGGTGAGTATAGAATATAGCAGTGAAGAGAAAATAACACATTCTAGTTGTGATGAGGAATAGAATAACCCATCACCATAGCAAAGAGCACATTTTATTTGAAAAATACGAATAAAAGATTTTGTCCCTTTTGTTTATTAAAAGAAAATGTAACAATTTCTATCAGTAACACTTGCATAAGGAGGTATACTTTACATAACTCTTTTGTTAAAAAAAATATATATATTTTTGGAGACTTTGGAAAAATAAGGATGGCCCAAAACTTGCAACACACTTCTAATGTTCCTTAGAATGCACTGTGCCATTTCTATGTACTGCAAGTACAAGGTCTTAGCAGTTTATAATCCACAAAATAACCCTAGGCAGCATAATTTCATATTCTTCTTTGCATTTAGAATATTCCCTTTGTTACCCTTGTGTGAGTTTATGAGTTTGGTTAATTCCAAACTGATCCAATACTTAGGTTTTCTAAAAGATGATTTTTAAAAGCCTGAGTCCACAGAAATTTTGTAATTCCGTTTAAATACCAATGAGAACACTTTCACATAGATATTTTCTTTCAGTATTCACAATTTAAACAACTACATCAATTAGAATTCAAACCCAAAAATGCTTGCAATTATTTTGATTTTCTAAGAAGAATGCAAAAAAATAAGGTGCGTAACAGGGTGAAATTACTTTCAACTTTTACAGTGTTCTTTGTGTATGCAATTAAAGGTAACGCTGATAAACAAGGTAATTTGTTTTCAATGTATGAATCTTAATCTAATGCCAGTTGAATTCAAGCTCTTCTTTGCATTTAAAGTGCATTAAACTACATTTTTTCACAGGTTTTAGTTTGACAATATAGTTTCACATTTTAAAATTCTTATACTGACCATTTTCTCAGATGACTTGTCAAGATTACAGTATACTCAGTGCCCTCACCATTACAAGAAAGAGGGTTTGTTTAGAGGAATATAATTACTTATTTTGGTGCAAATGTACTATTAGTTGAATAGCTGTTGCAGAAATCAAATTGTAAATGGGAAAGCCCTTAAGTAACACTTTGCATTTGCCATTTAACTTTACTCAGTATCTTCCAGTTTAAAACTGGCAGTTTTCAGCATTTAGTTGTTATGCAGCAGCAGAATTACTATTTAGGCAAATAGGAAAATATTTGAGAACATGAGTACACAAAAGAACCATGAAAGCTTTAAGCAAAGTCTAAATAATCAGACTCAACCATAAGCCAGGAGTTTCCCACAATACTTTAACTGAACATATACTTTTTTCAAATCAGCAATGTTACAAAATGATTGTGCTGTCCATGGCATACAGTATTAACTTTCTTCCATTTTAATTTAGGTTAACATAGAAATTCTCAAATATAGTTTAAATTTCTTTCTAGGACACAGAGGAAAATATTGTGGGATAGGGATAAAAAAAAATCTATAAACCTCTTCTTTCTGCACTGTGAGGCCTTCTTCTGTGGCCCTGAAGATTTAATATTCTGCCATTTGTCATGCAAACAACACGACACCATGATGTGTATTTGAGTAAAAAACAGTAAGCATAGCAAGCATGCAGACATATCATGATAGAAAAGCACATTTGGCGATCACTGTGAATAGGACATAAAACAGGACACACCGCAGCATCACAGAAGCAGCATCTCAATAACCCTGCAGAGATTTAAAGGACTCAGAATTCCTGGGTCTGGGTGTATGATGCACATGCTGTACAGAAGCAAAGAGAGCACCGGGAATGGTGAGAAAGGGATTCTTATTCCTCTGAGATATTATTAACTTAAACAGAACATAGCATAAGGAGGGAATATTTGCTTATGTCACTGCACTTCTGTTACCTTTAAGACTGAATGTTCTATGATGCAAATAAAAGAAAACAATGGTGGGAACACTGCTTAAAACACAAAATACAATTGATTTTCCTTGCTTTGGTGTAGGGCCAGATGGAGCAGACATAAAGATAACTAATACCTGGTTCTCAAAACCATAATACAACAATAAATGCAATTTTCATGCAGATGTGGTACAAAGTATTATAGCCCATGGTAGTAGTAATGCTAAAAGATTTTCTTTTTAACACTCTACTCATACAATATAAAAATTTAGATGTTGGCATAAAGCAAGTGTGACCTAAATCAAAAGAACACCTCCTCATAAAATTGAACACTACTAGTTTCTTCATTTGGGAAAAAACTGAAACGTATCCTAAGTCTACCCCCAAAAAAGACAATATATAGGCCATTCTCAGCTTGTGTGTAACTCTTGCTGCATTAAAACATCTGTTTAACCTCACTCTACAGCACTAACGTCTTCTTAAATGCATTTCTAGAAGATTCCATATTTGGTAAAAAGTAAAAAAATCTGAACACAAATTATTTAACTACTTCCAAACCATCAGCAAAACATTTATGGTTCAGGGGTTTTCCCCTCCTAAATTTTCTTGTGGGTTTAAATGCCGAAAGAAAGGAAAACAATTTTCAAACAAAACAGCATAGTAAAAGCCAGTTTTAGAACTACAGCACAACTAATATTTTTAGAGTGTGGAAAGTTTCTTGCAGAACTACTGGCTAATTTTTCCAGAAGGCTGCTTAAGCCAAAAGCAGTCAACTACATCTCAGGAAGAAGTTCACTAAAAAAAAAAAAATCCCCTCAAAGTAGAACTGATCAGAAGTTTCAGTCATGTCTAGGACCTATGCAACCATGGAGTAAAGAAAGGAAGGCTTAATAATCTGGTTCAACTCTGTGGACCACAGAAGGTCATCAATAAATACAGACCCTGCTTTACTAAGCTGAATGTAAGTGGCACCTAAAATGCAGGGGGAGGAATCTAGTGGAGCATACAAATCTGTATCACTCTGCACACCAGACCACAGAGTAAAAAAACAGTACACAGTTTTTTCTCTGGACAGTTTTCCTACCAAATGCATACTGGAAGAAGTCCACTTCCCTAAGTGGAACTATAATTTTCTTAAAAGCAGAGGATTGTAATAGACCGTGAGCCTTATAGATCGTAATTTTTCATGCCATATTTTGAGTTCCTGGTCCTTTCACAGTATTATCACAAGAAAGACAAGCCAAAAGGTTAAAGTTTCAATTAATACAGAGGAAAAATCAGAACCTGCTGGATGACTTGTTAAGCAGTGTTAAGCAGAACTGTTTAGCAGTTCTGCAATGCAATAAAGTTACTCACATAAGAAATCAACTTATTTAATCCATATGAACCACAATAATGATACATTTCCTCCACTGACTTAAGATGTACCTGTTCCCATGATGCTTGAAATAGTGGGAAAAAAGCTTGTTCTGCTTAGGTGGAAATTAAGAGAAATAAATATTAGTAGATTGAACTAAAAAGAAAAAAAGCATCATCATCTTATTCTCTTTGTTTCAATTTTCTCTATCCCAGTGGCCTAACAGCAGCTCAATTTTGCTTTTAGTCACACACTGAAATAGAAAAACATTATGATTAAGAACTCTGCGTTTTAAACTGAGTGTTGTAGCTCCTGGACACAGACCAGCAAAAGACTTAAAAAGCTTCAGCTCTTAAGTGAAGCACAGTGAACCAAACAACTGCATAGTTTAATGGTGCTGCCATTGTATTTATTGAAAAAGCCTACACTTCATCTGCTTCTCTGCATAAAGAGTACTTTGGACCCATTCTATTTAAATGAATGATGTTCCCATGAAAAGATGAAAAGAAAAAGCACAACACTGTAAACAACAGTTCCTTCAGCACGCAGTAGTAAGAGAGCAGGTCTGGGGTTGTAGCCGTGTTTGAACTACAGCTGAGGATGCCCTCCATCTGTTAGCTGGTTATGGATGACAAAATTATGAAGGACATTGTGAAATGACAGCTTCTCAATGCAACCTGCTAATTCAATAACATTAAATCATCAAAGGACCATTTATTTAAGAGGACAGGTGTGGCTTATCACCTCTGTAAAGGAAGCAGACTGGTAGCACTTCTCACACTGATAGTAAACCCCACTGGCTACCTCATATTGAGATCAGAAGGCCTAGAGCACAGCTAGAAATGCAATATTACAACGACCTGCAGAGAGATTAGCTCTTCCATTAGCTATTTTCTTAAACAGACATGACCATAAACTTACTGTAACTTGGAGATGTTACGCATATTGAAAATAAAAATGTCATTGCTTGGCTTTACTGTAGGTATTGTTGCAGATACAGTACCACAGACTTTATTGAACAATTAAAAAAAAAAGTACACAAGGGACAATAGATTCTTTTTTCTGTATTTTTCAAAATTTGAATTTCTTCCAATTGGAGAACCCAGTTTCAAATATGAAAAGGGCACTTGTTCTACAGTAACTGCATACAACTTAGTTCCAAGTACTGTAATCACTTTTTTTTTTTGTTACCGTTGCTGTCATTATATGTCCAGTTGTTTAGGAACTTCTCTGTTTTGGGAATTACAACTAAGTTGTTCTTTCTGATTCTATTTCCCCATAGAGTTCAGCTAGTTTCTTGAACTCAGGTCCCCAGTCTCCAAGGTAATTATAATCCTGGTCAGAGTGTGTTGTGGCTGAATCCAGAGAGCTGATAGATCCAGCTTCTGATCTATGACCCTCATAGGCATATGTCTGCAGGGAGTCATACGGTGGCACACTGGGGTCCAGATCAGCCTCTGCCAGTCTTTGTTTAATGAACTCCTGAACATCTATACTGTCAAGGCTTGAGGAGAGATGATGTCTGGACACAGGCTTCACTTCAGGACGAACATCCCTCCGGTATTTTAGCTCTTCAGCAGCAGATGGATTCCGCAGTGCGGTGATGTCAAATGCTTCTGTGTCTTCCTCTCCACCACCCTCATCATCATATGTCACAACATTTTCCCGGACATCTTCCTCTGAGATGATCAAGGGCTCCTTCTTGCTGCGTCTTAAGGTGATGAAAAGGACCACAATTGCTAAAGAGAAAACTGCAGATATTAGAGTAGGTTTAAAGTTTACCTCTGAATATGCTACAGAAATAACAGACACTAAGTCAAAAATACAGACGTGTTTTATTTTCAGGCTAATATTGGTATTTGGAATCATCTGCTACTTAGATTATTAGGGATCTCATAAAGGACATAAATGGAGACAACATTCTTTCAGGTAAATGAGAAATGACTAGAACTGACATTTTCCAGAAGTATAGTCCACAGCTTTCAGTGCTTCACTAAAACAAATATTTAGCATATCAATTAACATGCAAAAGGTTTATTTTTTCTCTTATGAATATTTGATTTTGTATAATAAAATGCAAAATTATAAGCTAAATATATTATTATATATTTTAAACAGCCTTCTGGCAAGGAAATTCTGAAGTAGGCTGCAAGGAAAGTAGTCTAGAAAATCTCTGAAAGAACATTTTGAAAAGAGTCTTTGGGAAAAAAAAAATCCTTTAAATCTCCTATGTGGGTCATACTGCAATTACCATTATTTCTTGCCACCTCTATAAGAATGCAGAAAGGCACATGAGTGACACAGAGATATTTATGCAGTATGTTGTGTCTACCACAGAAAAAAACCCCAAAACAAATCAACTTCCACCCCTCCTCTCCATTTTTAACTAGTGGGTAAAATTCAAATTGGCCTGGGGAAAAAAAAACCAAACCAACAGTCAAGAGAAAATGTGCTTGTGATGACATTTATTTCATGGGTCAGTTTATAGTCTCACATGTCCCTCACCCCTGTGGATTATGTTGTGCATTGCTATCAGTTTATCCCACAAAGGTAATTAAGATATGGCTTTTGTACAAGTGCTAATGGTGCTTCTTGCAGTGTAATGCATTTCAGAAAGCTTTCCTCATCTCTTTTCTATCATTTTTCATGCTGTTCTAGACATGGAATTAGAGTCAGTCGCTTTTTGAAATATTTCCAAATTACAGAAAAAAGATCTGCAGAGCTAATTACTTGATGACCTCTGAAAAATAATTTCTAGTGGATTCCAGATATTCCTGAATGTACTTTAAAGGTATTTTCCCCTATTAATTTTAGCTAAGCCTTTCCCCCTCCATCACAGCTATGTGTTTCTAACTGCCTCCTACTACCAGGCAGCCACTGGTTGAAAGGCATACCTTAATAAAAATTTCTGCCCTGTCACATTCAGAGGGCCAGTGGAGGAAGAGCATTACTTAATACTGAAAATGGCTTACCAAGAAGAATGACAACACAGAGCAGGATTGCAATTAAAGCTCCCGTGCTCAAGCCAGCCGAGGAGAGGAAAGCTTCAGCATGGCAAGTTCTCACTCGTCCGTCTCTCTCACATGCACAAACCCGAATGGTGAGGGTACTGCTGCTGCTGAGAGGGGGCACTCCACCATCGGAAATCAAAACTGGGAGGTAATAGGTGTCTTGAGTGGTTCGACTGTATCTCCTTCGTCTTGTCAGGATACTGGCTGTATTATCTATAATATTATAATCAGAATAGCATTTCAGTGAAGTAAAAAATGGAAAAAAAAATATTGTCTATTTGTTTCCCATCAAGTGAAAGCATGGGGCATCTTAAAACTGGACAGTCCTGATCTGGGAAAATGCACAATCTAGAATTAAAATTTGTCAGGAAGCATCTATGGCCAACAGAAAAAAGAGGAGGCAGTGGAAAGTAATTAGCATGATATAAAAAAGATTATTTATAACTCTTGTACTTTTATTAGAATCTAAATGAACTTTGACAAACATTTGGGGTCCTGTTTGCAACTGTTTTAATCCCATGTTATGCTGTTGATAGTATATGGACAGTCATCAATTTGAATATTCAGAATTTTTTCACACAACACAATTTTTCCACAACACAAAATCATCTTGATTCTCAGAAGAATGTTAAAAGGTCTTTAGTAAAAGCTAAAATGAGACTTTCGTATTTTACTATTTGCGACAGGTTTTAAAGTTCAAATGAGCTTTCAGAAAACATCAGAAAGGACAGTGGCCAAAGACTCACGCTGTAGAGAGGTCAGGAGGAAAAGAGAAGGGGAGAGGGATGGAGGAACGGAAGGGAAAGGAAGGCAAAGGAAGGGAAAAAGGGCAGATATGACATGTTCTAAACTAATGGAGGTTAAAGGTAAGTAAGAGAAAGGGAGATAGTGACATAAGATTTTGCCACCATTGTTACCTATAGGTCCATCTGGCACATATTACTCACGGAGAACCTAATGTTTATTATGCACACGTTGCAAGAGCATTTATAGGCACTAATGAGGATAAGAAGTTGCTGCACATATCCCTTTGAGTCCAAGAAATAAAGGGGCATCAAGAAAATGTGGGAGAAGAAATGCTACAATAATATCTTACATTGATATGTGTAAAATTTATTTTCAATTTGTTGCCACCACTTTAAAAGTACTAGCCCTTGAATAAAAGTACAGGATAAATCAAGCAAAATTGGAGAGAGTAAGGACCAGAGACATGAGCAGTTACGGAGAGAGAGAGAGATAAGGACTGATAAATGGAAAGAGAGATTAGAATAAAAAAGCTTTCCTCTTGTACTGCTTGTCCATGAGTTCCAAATTGTGGGACTGTGAACTTGGGATTTTTTAACAAACAACAAAGGGACAATGAATACAAAAAAACATCTGCCAGGTTTCTCTTCCTATTACAAACAAACAAGGCATTTTCTTCTTTTTCCTTACCAGTGTAGCTACAACATTGAATGGATTTATTATAATCTATGGAAAAATGAAATCTGTGTCGCTATATGAAAATGTAGCACAACCATACAGCTAGTGAGGAATATTTTAGCTCATCTGACAGATGCATTCATATTTGAATGGAGGAGTTAAACACTTCTGTTTAAACTGGATAAACGCTCTCTTTCAGGTGACTACTCTTCATGCCACACCTTCTATCAAGCTCTGTGCAAAATTTTAGAGCATTCATTTTAGCCCACTTCTGCCAACATTTTGTTTTGCATATCATCTGAAGTGGTACTGAGAAAAACTGCTAGTACAGCCCCACATAATGTCATAAAGTAATATACTTGGTAAGAGGTTTCACATAAAATATATATTTATGAGCTGGGAAGTGATACCCTTAACTTCCAGGCCAAGAACTGAGCACTGAAGTCCTTTGCTTCTCCACAAGAACACCACCCATACACCCCCACCTTCTTGGAAATATCCAGCATGGTGAGTTTGTTATATATTCACTAAGTGTTGATCTTTTCACTTGAAGTGGGTGCAAAAGGAGATTTATTTATTTATTTGTTTGTTTATTTATTTATTCATTTATTGTTGTAGGCCCGGAAGCCCTATTTTACTTGTTCATGTCAAGGTATACTTTTGATGACTGATGACACCAGCTGCTTATTATGCTGCTTTTATTAATTTCATTTACAGAACCTTACTGAAGTCAGAATTAGATGAACAGATAATACTTTCATCTGAAAAAATCTGACACAGCGCAAGATCGTAACGCTGTGGAAATATTATTTCCTGAGAGGTTATAAAATGTCTGTGATAAAACATGCACTTACAAAGTTTTTTCCTGCACAAACAGCCTTCCCTTAAAATAAAAAATGTGTTTTCAATAACCTGGAGGACCCCAACACAGAGGTGATTAAAAGAAGACAGTAAATCGGTTGGGTTTTTTTAAATATGGGGTTGTAGAAATGATTCCTATATACGTATAGCATATAACATGCAGAATTATTCTTTCATTTTTATGAAAACTGTGTTAAACTTTGTCTTTTCTTCATATTGCTTAATCTGGCCTTGTTAAATCTTGTAAAAGTATACTGTAGTATTCTCGTTAATGTTGATTTTTTTCATTATCTTACGGTTAAGAAATAAATTATTTCTGCATTATTCTGCAACTAGACTAGGGAGCAAAGTGTTTTGTGTTATAATTGAGTCAATTGATTGAAGAAATGAAGCCTGGTATCACTGAAATTCGAAGTGCATTTATTGTATAAAAAAAATTCTTGTTCCTATAATAGAATGAGCAGGGGCCTTAAAGCCATAATTATAGACCATCTTCACCATGGAGGTCTTGCTAAGATTCTGTCAGACTAATGCTAAGACATATGAAAAGTACCGAGTCCTATTTCTCAAATTTTGACCAGCCCACTTTTTAATACATGTATGGTCTTCTACATTTAATTAAATACTGCACATGAACAATCTCAGGGATCTATTTTAAAATACTTCTAGAACAAGCAAATAATCATATGGAACGCAGATTACAAAGAGGTAGGTTGCCTGCATGTCTTTTAATTTTTCAACACACATCAGCAGGTAAAGTAAGCAGTTGTTTTATCTTTTTCCTACACAATGTTGCATAAAAAACCCTTCTGCTTGTTTTTTTTCTTTTATAGTAACTTGTCTATTCGCTCGACTCCACTTTTTTTTAATGCTAGCTAGACTGTAAGACCCAACTTTCCTAATACTGCTGGAGGACACTGATAAAATCTTCAGTGTTTCAAAAGAGGGAAACCACCACAGACTATAAAATGACCTTCACCTTGTCTGCTTGTCAGCTGTGTAAGCAGTGGTAGATTGAGCTCTAGACGCAGCTCAAGAGCAGAAATAAACTCGCATATCTGTGATTAGTAGGGAATTTCAAATGAATGCATATTTTACATAAAAAAGAAGTTAATGTTTACAGCATATATAAGGTGATGACTGCTGCCTCTGCCTTTTTAAATCAGAAAAAAGATTCATACCATCACATCCTCCATGTGTAGGAAAAAACTCCAATGATTTCCTAGTTTTTCAGAATCCAATTTATAAACGCTTCCCTTTCTTGAAATGCAACTTATTACAGATTGTTAGAAGAGCTCTTCTCTAGCAATTTTGCTTTTTATCTTCTGCAGTTGCTGGTTGTTAAACAAAACAAGACTGGGGAGTGGTTATGAATTTTAGTACTCTCCCTTGTATTTTGTTGATCTGGGCCAACTAGGATACACAATCACAGTCAGTGTTATTGTCATACACCAGGGACCCTTCTCAGCAAGCAGTATGGGCAAGAGCACACCAATTTTATTTCCTCCCACTTTTCACTGTGCCTCAACATTATTTCAACAGCCTGTGGATCCTTAATAAACTCTAAATAGCCTCACGCTACACACACACCACGACACACCGTGGCATGTACATTTCTTTTGTGATATGATAACTATTGTGTTAGGCTGCGATACAACTTTCACATTATTTCATAAAGTCAAAAGAGAAAAACCCCATGATAATGAAATCTGGGCTCCATTGGATTCTACACAGGCTCCAGAGGAGATACAAGGCCAAGTGTTATGTATGTTTCCTGTTTTATTAAGCTTCTTTGCAAGACAATAGTCACAGTCCTGTTTAACATTTTGGGATGTTCTTCTTTCTTTTTTCACTTAGCACCAATAGTGTCACTATAAACTAGTTTGATTTAACACCTAGAAATCCCACTGAAGTCATTAGAGAAGTACAACGTTCTTATATGCACTTTTTAGCACATATACTTATCAACAGAAAAAGAAAGCGATTTCAAAGTGACAGTTTTAAGGAAAATCATATTTCAAGTTGCAACACATGAGAAGATGATAATCACACAACAAAGTTATCCGGAAATACCTTAAAGACCTAGGGATATGTTAAAGGGCTCAGCTTGAAAGGTAATTCCCTATTGGTAGTAAGTGACACTATATCCATGAGCTAAGCATTAATATTAACAACTGTCATGTCTCTCACCACAAAAGAAAAGGTTCTTAGATCTTGTACTGGTAAATCCAAAAGGTGACAGAAAGTGTTATAACCCGTAGTAAGAACAGCTATTCATTTCTGCTTAAGGATCTATTTCTGTAATGGTGCCCACAAGGCCCAAACTCTTCAGTTCAGTTACCTTATCCATATAAGAAGAAAATCCTAAAAAATTGTGTCCCTGTGAATATTCCTGGGCTAATATCCAAAAAAAGGCCCAGTACTCACATCTGTGCAGGAAAGGATAGCCCCCTCCTTCTATCCTCTGACATAAATCAGAAAAAAGACTGAAAGATTAGGTATTCCAATACAGCTACAGAAGCGGTGATGAAAGTGCTGGCTGACAACAAAAGCATCAGAAGCTGAATGTAAGGAAGAAAAACCTAGGATTCCTGAGCAGGAATCTTGCAGTAATGAAAGGATTTTAGCACAGAGACTACTGGCAAAGATGTAAAGGAAATAGCATTGGGATATGAGCATGTATGCTATGAGGATAACTGTGGATAGATGGGGAGAAAATTGTGAGTGCAAAAAATAAAATCTAAGAAAAAAAAAGGACAAAAATGTCAAAATGGAGAAATCATACAATTCAAATGTTACAGTAAAAAAAAATCTGAAAAAAATCTGAAAAAAAGTTATAAGTAAACCATGTTTCTCTGGGGTGGAAGGTCTACCAAACAAAGTACTGACATTTTTATACTGCACAGAATAAATACAAATTAAATAAAAATACATTTTTTCTTTCATTGTTGTATTTGTTCTTTCAAAATAAATTGTTTTTCTTGTACTGTTAAAACCATGCAATTCAATATTAGTATAAGACATAATTTTTGGAAAAGAAGGAGCCAGTATAAAATTTTTAATTTTAAAGAATTGTCATGGTGAACTTGTGTTGTTTGTATTCTCTTGAAGAACAACTAGATTTCTGTAGAAACAGATGTTACACGACATATAGCCAGGAGTTTCTGCATAACATATCCAGTCATAAGCATTCTCAAAGAAACAATGTAAAGCTTTTAACACAAATAAAAAGCAAGATCACAATATTTCAGGCACTGGCATGGAAATTTTCTGTTCCCAATATCATCAGAGGTGTTGATTTTCACTATGATCTATTACAGATTTACAAATTGTAACTATTAGTGCATTGTGTGTACATATAAATAAAATACTTAGAAAGTAACTGAGTTCTCATAGACTATTTTTTCTCATTAAATCTCTTAAAATATTTTACAAATAAGATATCCAACATTTTTTCAAAGAAGAAAACTGTGTCTGATTTTCCAAAGGTCTCTGAGCATCAAGGATAGCAAAAAATGACCAAAGCTAATCATGCTGCCCCAATACAGAAATGATATCTCTAATGTTCTGGTTGGGCTCTGTTACTGAGGACAATCATATGTAAAGGTATGCCAACAAGATGAATGAATAAAAAAAGCTTAGCCGAACTTTAGTATTGACTACATCCTGACAACTATTCTGATGTTTTAAAGTTTCAAATTTTAATTGTTTAAATTTCTCACCAAAAACCATTGTAGAGAGGAGCTACAATGAGAGAGGAGCTAGAAAGACAGTAACTTTTAAGAGGAGGATCATAGCAAAGAACAAAAAAAATCTCACAATCTGTAAAAGCTACAGAAAGCTAAGTATAAAGACAGATACTAATGACCTAAGAAAGAGTTTACCGAGGGCGGACAAAAAAGTTATATCAACAGCAGTCCTTTGAAAGGTAGTTTAGGAGTTATGTACTGAGAATTTTCTTTGATATCTGAAAAGAGATACAACAGACAGACAAGGAAGACAAGGGTATAGGATAGCAGCAATAGTACTAGGATGGTGGAACTAGAGATCTGATTCTTCTAGGCCTGGAAATAAAGACCTTTTTGTCTCATTAGATTTAAATGGTAAACTTCACCTCTGAGGAGTATATTAAGAACCAGGACTCACTGGAGATTAAAGGACTGACATCTAAAGAAAATTAACAACTCTAACATAGGGAAAGAAATGTTTATTTGATTCCTTGTGGTGCACATTGCACTATGTAATGATCTAAACTTTCTCATATTTGGGATGTTCTTTGCAAATATGGCGACTAGACCTTATAATTCACCTCAAGTGAGTTTGAGATTACACGTGGAATATTCTGCATTACTCTAATGCAGAAGCTCTTCACACTCTGAAGATGTAGTAGTTTACTAAGCCAGACTGTACACTGCATACAAGGCTGTTATGACAGTCTTTTTCCATCATCTCCACCTTGAGCTTTTGAACTAAGAAAAGAAAGGAGGGCATAGGAAAATCAAGGAAGCAGAGATACAATAACACCATGGAAAGTGACTACTGGAGCACTTCAGAGGATGTTCATTTATTATTCACAGTTTGAGAATTCCTTTGACACATTATACATTACAAGCAGAGACAAGAGAAATGGAAGTAAAAAAAATAGAATAAAATCCTGTTTATATCTTAAGGCATGTTTCAATTTTCAGTTCTGCTTATATTAGCAGTCCAACTACTATAAATTTTCTGAGAAGTCATAAACTAATTAAACTCAAAGAAAATATATTGGAATGATTTGCATTTCTTACATTTCTAAAGTTATAGCAGTCAACTTGTTTATGTGGAATATCTTGATAGGCATTTCTGTTTAATTTCTCTACTGATAACTCTTGTAAATGTTTTTTCTTTTGTGTTGGCTTCAAAGCTATTGCCAATGGCAAAAAGCTATTGGTTTTTCAGTTGGTATTTTTGCTCAGTGGGTAGCAAAAATGAAAAGCAACATAGAAGACTTTTAGGGACTGAAACACAGTTATTGCTTATGATTGGTTTGTGAAACACCAACAGACTGCAGACCTCACAATAAATGCAAGAAGAACCTATACATTATGCACTAACTTACCTATGTGATCAATCTTAGAGCCAACCTTTTTAAACTAAAAAATTATCAAAGATGTTCAGATGCCTGAAGAAGAAAAATGTCTCCCTCTGCAGTAGCTAGTTGTGGTTTTCTGTTCATTGTACTCACAGCAGAATTCCTTTTAAACTTTCATATGTTGATTCTGTGATAATACCCGCTCAGATATTCAATCCGTTTACAGTAACAGCACTTCTGTGGATTTACTTACAGTCACCATGTGTAACGCTAACCTTGCACTTTCTCAGATATCATTTTTCTCAACTTACAACTTTCTTTACAGAATGATATTTCATGTAAGGTCGGTAGTGACTTGCAATACCACAGAACCAGACCAAGCACTCCACTTTGATGTCAATGAGGGCAGGAACTACGTAGCTGTTTCTCCCTCATGTTGGGTTGCAAAGTGGGGGTTTCAACCTGACCTTTTTAAATGTGACTTCAGATGTTCTAAAACAACTAAAACATGATCTGGTATCTGGCATGCTTATTTGCAACTTTAAAGCCCTAAAGTCAGTTCAATGGCCTGCTACAGATGTATTGTGCAATAATGGTAGAAAATAAGAAGGTAGGAAATAAGAAGGGCAGAGAGATAAACAGAAGGTTATGTAAGGAAATTCACACTGGGATGGGATCAATTACTCTCCCCACTTTGCTCTCCTTCTAAATAACAGCAATGATGAGTAAAATTGATTTTTTTTTTTTTGATCTGTGACACAGGGAAAAAGGTTAATATGTATCACAAACTTGAGTGGATGAACACATTACAAATTTCATTTTATACAGATGCCATTGAACTCATTGTGCTCCAGATTTTACAGAAAACCACAACTCTGATTCTGTGGGTATTAATGTATCTTCTGATATAACATTACAAAACAGGAATCTCTAAAGTAACAGTATCAAAAAAATTGCATACCTTTATTCCAGTTCAAGAATATTCTGCATTACTGGGCAATAATCAAAAGGCCAGATCTTTGAGATAAGTGGGCAGAGGGGAAATATAAATTGCAAATACTTTTGTGATATGAATTTTTTGTCCTGAAGAAATAAAAGGAGAGGAGAACAAATGCTAAGCATTCTCTAGGGAGTTGTTCTTCCTTGAAAGTAAGGTAAACTTAGTCTGCTATCAGAAGTGAGCAATCTCAATTTATTAAAGTAAGAGAATGCACAACTCTTATTGGCACTGTTGGGTGAATGCGCCCAGTATCTGTGTAAACCCTTATTGTCCAGGAAATTTACAATACCCATTGGAGCATCCATGGTAGGCTGCACATCTTGTGACAAAAAATAGCACCAGCAAAACAGTGCATTACATTGCATAAAATTCTTAAATGTTCTAAGTGTTCTCTGAGGGTTCAATCTTTTTTTCAGCTCCTGGAAAGTGTTATGTAACTTCTGAAAGAGGCCTCTAAGAAGTAACAAATTAGGCAGAAAGAAAGAATGATTTTTTTTTTTTGTTATCAGAGAAGAGAGATGTTATGCAAATGCGCATTTATATATTAATGGTTTTGAATATGATAATAATGACATGTTCATATGCATTTTCCTTCAAACTAATAAATTTTGGCCAATATACCCACTGTTCTTTAAGCATCTGGAAAAATAATAGGATTCTTTAAGAGTAAAAATTAAAAAAAAAGTACAATTTTAAAATTCAGTACATAGAAACAGCTCTATTGGGAAGAACTGTCATCTTTTCTCTGATTCCCCAACAGAAGATGATTTTAGCCCCATATTGCCCTGGGAAGTTTTTAATGGGATATGCAAAATCAGATATTTCTTATTAGGCAAAAAGTGTAAATTTGAGATATTACAAACAAATGGAAAAAGGATTAAAAAATTATCTATGACAACATCCTAAAAAACAAAAAGAGGAGAAGACAGACAACAATGAAAAGAGTTATGTAGCATCTGATCTACAAAATAAAAGTGTGGGCCAAAAAGTACTTGGACACCATGTTTTAATAGAAATTGCAACATTTTTTGGGGCAGAACAAATTGTAAACAACCCTGTTTTCATTAGAAGATCTTCATAAGTACAAATCCCAGACAAACAAAAAGGCGTCTTCCCTGGGTTTGCTCTCTAAAATTGCAGGAAATGATTACAACTTAATGCATTTTCTTTGTATAGCAAAGAAATTGGATTCCAGCTCTTGTTCTGTCTTGCTTATGTGAGTACAGATACTGCATAATTTTGTTGTCTGTCCTCTTGTTCATACTCTTAAGCCTCTACTCTCTCTGAATAGTACTTTTTCAGTATGTAATAAAACCCAAATAGCAACAAAGAATCTCATGTACCTTAAGAATCCAGCAGGGGAAAAGTATCATACTCTGTCTTTTCCATTTTTTTTCTTTAAAATGAAAGTTGCAACACAAACAGAATCCAGAATGTGATTCAAGCAACTCTTAAATTCTGCTGGACTATATATTTGGTATAGCCCTGTGACTGTGTCCTGACTTACATTTCCCTGAGGGTTTTAAGCTCCGCTTTATGGGGGTGAATATTCAAAGAATGGAGATTTAACACTGTGGAGATTTTTATTTAGAAAAAGCACAAGTTCAGGCACATGAGATAAAAGTCAAACTGCTCATATGATCAGTTATTTGGACTGAGGCTTTAATATTTATTTTACCTGTTGAAGCCATGGAATATTATTGACTTGAATCATACACATGCTGAGATTGTATATTGCTGCAGTCTATACAGGTAGATAGGAACAAACTACAAAATCTTATGCTTGTGCAAGTCCTAGATTTCAGTCAAAGTGCATAGATACAAACATTAACATTCGAAGATCCAAGGCACTGCTGAGGAGCCTACTGATAATAATGAAGTAGGAGAACATTCATGCAAAAGTCTATTTGGACTTACAGAAAAAAACTGTTGTTTTGGGTTATGAAAACAAGGGAAGAAAATGTCTACTGAGATTTTTATGAAATGAAATCTTTATCCTGAAGAAATAAAAGGAGAAGATGACTGGATTCGAAGATGACTGCAAGAGAAATATAATTTTGTAGTGACAGATACAGCTACTTCTGGCTACCACTTTCAATGTGACATCAAGAATTTACTTCTTATCATTCTGCAAAACATTGTTGAAAACTCTCTTAAGGCAATTTCTGTAGTTTTTTTCCTTTAAAGACTTAACATAGCAAACAAATAAATGAAACCCTCCATGAATGCCAGTCTTTATAGAGTTATTAAATCCAGAGGAAAAAATAGCAAATGTCTTGTAAGAGCATTCTGATTATTTTTAACAGCTGATGCTCAAAAACATGAGTTTTCAGAAGTGCAGACTTGTCACAGAGATAAGGAAGGCCTTTTCTGACCACCTTCTCTCAGCTATTTCTTAGAAGAGAAAGCAATAGAAATTCCATTTCTGAATAGGAATAGAAGATAAATATGAAAACTGTAAATGCTAGATAACTGCATATTGTGAATGCACTTCATAAGTGTTTCACTGATATTTTATGTATAGAGTGTATCACAAAGAAAAGGTCCCAATAAAGGGCAGTATTTAAACAGTACATTCAAAGGGTCATGTGCCAAGCAAAATAGTAGCAATGCATTTGTTTTTAAGATAAATTTCTTGTTATTACTTCAGTTAAACTGTCACTTTATTAATTATAAGGGCAATTTGAAAGTTATGTTTTTGGAGTCTTTATATGTGTGAGAAGTTTCATACAAGATGCTATAGGAGGTGCATACTTTTCTTCTCCTTAGATGAAATAAAAACATAATGCACAATAGGCCTTTACCTTAAAAGACACCTTTTTCAGTTCCTTCAGCTACTTTCCCCTGTCAAATCCAATTTAGAATAGTCCAAACACTGCTTTCTGCTGTTGGTTCTAAAGTCATTGCTCACTGTCCTTGAGGAAGTAACAAGAAAGCAGCAAGTGCTTACTACTGCATACTTTATCCAAAGCTGCATCAAAGATTTACTAAAAGTTCTCACCCTCTTATAAATATTTGTAGTTAAATAACTTATGTAGTAATAAACACATGCAATACAGATCCAGACTAAAATATGTTCAAAATCATAAAATGTCAACTTCATCATGAACCACAATTTTAATACAGTTATTCAAAAGCACATTTTGTACTGAAATGAACATGGTTATGATCTTCCACATGAGATCACAGTCCAATACTCAATGAGTTTATTTGAAACTTCGACTAAAATACAAAAATGCATAATACTACACCTCCTTTATTTCAGAAACAACTGTCTTGCTTTTGCTATCACAGTCTGAGTGGGATTGACATGCTAATCTGGGAAAGGTGTGGTGTCTCACTTAAATAAAGTTTTTAATATATGAATTAATCTTTCAAATGTTATTGTTTTTATTAATATTGATATATATTTTATTGACCTCTTTTGGAACTAGAATATGAAATACATTAATCTAGTCCAAACAAATAGCATGACTTAATATTTTTTTTCTGCTGTAAATATAGTTAAATGTTGGAACAGATTCTTTAGGAAGATTATAGGGTCTCCTTCCCTGAAAGATTTTAAAGATAAAAAAGTCTGTAAAGAATAGTTTCAACATCACTCTAAGTAACACATGTACCAATGATGGAGTTAATGCTTTTCGTCAGAGATGTCTAGTGATTTGTAAGATCAGAAGGTGTCGCAGAGCAGTACTACAAATATATAACTGTAAAGTAAAGCCAATCACCCACACTTCCCACATACAAACAGGTATAAACAAAGCCACACAATACACACACATACACAAAAGCTTAAGAGAAGAACTCAGACAAACATCTAAAATTTAATCTTATTTTCATCAGATTGCAAAATAGAGATCAAAATGCAATACTCAACCAAGAGTAAGTCTAATTTAGGTTTGGGTTTTGGAAAGGTTGGGCGGTTTCTTTGATTCAAGAATTGTTCAGAAACACTTGGTCTGGTGATTCTGAAAACCATTTTCCTTCTGGGCCTGTGTGATATGAATTTCTGATTGTAATTTTCAGGCACACTTTGTTAGGAAGCACATGAAGCAATAACTATCATCCAGGCAGCACTGAAGGACCTGCTCTTGATGCAATATCTGTAAAAGTAAGCATGAATTCCAATTTTTTTACCCCTTAAATTTTTATTTTCTCCTCCAAGCAATAATTGGCAATAACCTTGACACAACCTAGTACCCTATTTCACCTAGAAATAGGCTAAATTGCCAACATCATTTTCATTTATTCACTTTTTTAAAAAAAATTAAATGTACAAAGGACAAATATTAAAATTAAGTGGAATATAAAAACAAAATGTAATATCTGATTATTTGTAGTTTGCAATATGTTGCATACGCATGCCCTAGATATCTGACAATTCAGTGATGACATATTACAGTTTTCCCTTTCTGTCAAGAAACACATGGAAGTTGTTCTTTTTGGTTCAGACATCCCAGACAGAACAGAGACCCATTTCTTTGAGATTTATATGTTTGATTTACCTTCATTGTTCCTTAGAGTAAAGTTGGGATTCAAAGAAAGCCCTTCATCAAGAGAAAAATGGAATCTTGCTCCATTTGCAGAGTTATCCTTGTCAGTTGCAGTGATAGTCTGAATTACCTGAAACAAAAATTAACAATGAATGTGTCGAAATGTTAACTTGACCCATACAGTGCCTGACCTCAGCAGGATGCTCAAGATTACCCTATTTTAATTTTCTACTTGACTGCTGCTAAATTCAACAGATGAAACAACTGGGTCATTAGCTTGATTTCTCTAGTGTGAAATATTTTAGGAACCACACTTCACAGTTATATAAAAGCATCTAAAGGATCTATACTTTCCGATGTTCTGATGTGTTCAGGACCTGGTACAGAGGTTATCACCATCAACATTGCATCCTGATAACTTTCTGAATACAGTTTCAGCTAAACATCAGTTTTTATGGAACCAAAAGGCAGGCTGAACCAGGATGGTCTATGTGAAGCATCATCTGCTTGCCATCCTAATAATTAGATGCACGTCGATATTGGTTAGGAAAAATAATTATCTAAAATGACAGGTATATAGTAGCAGGTAAATATCTATCTGTTTAAAATTCTTGTCAAGAGTCAGTTTAAATTGCCAGAGAACAGAATAGGAAGAACAGTAACCACTCCTGGGGTTAGTTTGATTTTTCCAAAAAGGACCAGAACTAGATCTAGCAACGACATATAACAGAGGTATTTTTGAAAGGTAGGGCTTTGCCTTCAAAAGCCCTGGTGGTTTTTAATATTTAATTTCAACTTAAATTGATCTAATGTTTTGGAATGTGGGACCAAACAGTATTTCTACCTCTGCTTTAATTTTCATGCTGGGTCTTGAAACTCAAGTGTTAAAGTGGAATCCAATAAAGGTTGTTCTTGTGATATAGGCAGTGAAGCCCACACAAACTGCTGCACAGAGCTGATAGATATCCTGAAGGAAATGTAAAAGGGGAAAGGAAAGTGCTCTTTTCATGAGAATTTTTCTGTTCAGTGTTCAGCTTTAGTCTGTCTGGACTGAAGCATAAACAGTGCAGGCTCGCTCAGGTGGTTTGGTCTGTTCTAAAACTGAAAGACAGCACACAGTTCCCTACCTCCCTACCTTCTCACATAAGAGAAGCAAAACAAATACATTTTGAAGCCATGCATCCATTTGGGCTGGGGTAGAGTCAATTTTCTTCTCAGTAACCAGAATGGGGCTGTGGTTTTGATTTGTGCTGGAAACAGTGTTGATAACACGGAATGTTTTGTCATTGCGGAGCAGTGCTTATACAGTGTCAAGGGCTTTTCTGCTCCTCGTACCACCCCACTAGCAAGGGGGCTGGGAGTGCAGAAGTAGTTGTGAGGAGACACAGCCAGGACAGCTGACCCTAGCTGGTCCAAAGGATATTCCAGACCATGTGGCGTTAGGCTCACATATAAAGCTGGGGGAAGAAGAAGGAAGGGGGGATGTTTGAAGTGATAGTGTTTGTCTTCCAAAGTCACCGTTGTGACACGTGATGGTGTCCTGCCCTTCTGGTGATGGCTGAACACATGCCTGTCCATGGGAAGTGGTAAATTAAATCCCTGTTTTGCTTTGCTTGCATATGCAGGTTTTGCTTTATCTCAACCCATGAATTCTCTCATTTTTACTTTCTTGATTGTCTCCCTCATCCCACTGTGGGGGATGGAGTGAGCTGCTGCGTGTGGCTGAGTTGCCAGTTGGGGTTAAACCATGACAATTCAACAGGGTATAATGCTTATTCTACTTGCTATATACAATAAAGTGCACTTTATTGACTATACACACCTGAGAAAATTGAGAGTATTTAGGATACTTGCCAAGAATATTTTAAGAGTTTGTCATACTTTTTTGCTGAAGTGTAGCAGAGTAAGATCAGTCTTAAACAACCCAAAATACCTATAATCATGCAGTTTACCAAAGTCATGGCAATAGTGGTTAAAAAGTTTGGCAAAAGCTAATTCTTCACTACTGAATTTTGCAAAGGTGGCAAAACTATTAGTGAAACGACCATGCAAAAAACAGAGACATAAGATTTTCTTAGCTAGATATATTTAGTTCAAAATTTTGAAATGGTATGAGGTGAGACGAGGCAAGGCAAGGAAAAAAAGGGGGTGATGGAAGAATGCGTTCAAAAAAATCAATTTCTGTTATTATTCAAATAGTAAAAATACTGTTAAATGTCATTCAAAGACCATAAAAATATATTAATTTATGAAATATTATTTTAAAATCCTAAATGCTGTTAATCAAAGAAATATAAGTCAATTTGCCGTACACGTTCAGCTTTTATTTGACAAACCTAGTAGATAAATTTTTGTTCTGTTGCCCTCTCCCACATAAAACGTTCAGTGACATTTTACAGAATCTTGCATTAAGAGCATGGCATTTTGCAAAAGAAATACCTTTGATCAAGGCCTCAGTGACACAAGACTAGTATAAAAATTATTTGGGTTTAAGACTAACTTTATAACTCAAAATATACTGTCTATATTTCCTGATTTCACACATGGAAATTCATGTTTCCACAGAATTCACCAATGTATGTAAAAAACACAGCACCAGATGTTATACAAACCGTGCTTTTCCATGTAGAAAATAAACACTGTATGTCTAATAGGACAGGTCAGAACATTTTCAGAGACCTGTTTTTAAAAAGAAAGTTCACACTCTTTCACAAAAGATTTGTAAGACATTCACTCAGAGCTGAGAAACAAAAGTATGTGTCCTCTTAACACCAAAATGTACTGTTAACCCTTTTCTGTTTAATTTGCCCGCTACTTAATAGCCTATTAGCAGACATTAACAGGCACCTTATCAAAGCTGATTAAAATAAAATTGTAGATAAATAACCTCAGCTACAGTAAAGGTCAATTGACAACACTGATAGAATGAAACTGCTTTTTTTTTTAAAGGCAAGACTTGGCAAGAAAAGGGAATTCCAAGAACCGAGGAGACCTAATTGCAGAAAATGGAGAGCAGGTGCTAAATTCTACTCAGATCCTCTTTTATAACTACATCAATAAACAAGCAAATATGCACATGACAAACACATAGTAGAGGCATTCCTTGCCAGCTAACATTGATTTCCTTTGTGGAAGATTGCAAAATATCATTTTCCTATATTGGCTAAATTTCACAATCATTCACAAAATGTCTAGAAGTCAGTATTCTCCAAGTCTGAATGACATTTAAGATAAAATCACATGTTGCTTTATCGACTTTAATATATAATATCTACCAGGCTTCACCTGGAATCTGTCATAGATACTTGGTCTATCTTCTCAACAATACAATTACTAAGGGACTAAACCTGTCAGTATATCATGGAAATGATAATCTTCTCATAGAATCATAGAATCATAGAATCGATTGGGTTGGAAAAGACCTCAGAGATCATCAAGTCCAACCCTGCTCCAACTCCAGTCTGTTCACTAGGTCATGGCACCAACCGCCATGTCCAACCTCAGTTTAAAAACCT
>VZRE01007996.1:0-22582 GCA_013396775.1 Cephalopterus ornatus
ACTCCAGCTCAGCCAGACCCAATACATAGTCTTAAGGCCCCTTCAGGGGATTCTTTCTTTCTCAATGAAGGAAATGAAATAATGGATTCCTCTTTTTTCTTGAGACCACTTACTAGGTATATTTAGAGAAGGAAAGATCTTTCAGGATTCCTATTTGAATGAGGTATGAATTTCCAGGCAGCTGAATTTTTGTATTCTTCTACTTGGCAAAGAAGAACCTAGGTCAACTCCAGAAATCACAGGTGAAAAATTTCAGAAATGTTAAAGGCTATGACATTGATTCCTATGGTGTACTTGTATGAACAGAAAGACTGCAGATGTATACCACTTCCAGCATATTCCCTTAGTATGATGTGGCAGATTTCACACAGCATAATATGAAGTCAATCATAATTCAAAATAAGATACATACACAAGCTATTTGGTAAAGTTTCAGCCCTAATTTTGTGAAGTTGTTGGGAAGCCTTTGAATCACAAGCAGAAATGTCAGTAATAGAAAGTAGATTACAGTAATGTATCATATTCTCAGTCTGTAAATGACAATGGCTTCTTACAACCTTTGGAATTTTACAAGCCTGATCAGTATTTTTTTTGGCATGCTGATGTGCCTAAGAAGTGGCAGAGAAATTATATTCTCTCTGTTACCATGTGATGCAAACACCAGGCCCAAGGAACACCTGGGATTAGAGTGAGCCTGGAAACCACCTGTAAATGACCAAGTGAAAAGTGTTGTGCTTTTCAATTGAAGCTGCAATTACGTGAGTGTAATGGTTTCCTGTATAAGTCTCCAAGTCTCTCCCACTGATGAAGGTGTGTCCTTGGTAAGATTTTTTGCAGTTGTCACCATGCAGGCATCTACTGCTTTTTGAAACACAGTGGATTGTCTGAGACATGCAAGGCTGAAGAAAGCCATATTGGAGCTGTTCTTCTCTACATCACTAGATGAGCAGTTTCTGATGGCAAACTGCTCAACTCCACATGATTTATAATGATAGAAGACACTCTCTAATAAGTCAACTGAATTTTAACCCCAGGGTAGGATTCAAGTGGGATTCATTGTCTGGATAAAGGTACTGAATTGTCGTTTTCACAGAAAGATGATCTTACATGAGCTTGGTAGATGACAGAGTTCAAGAAATATTTGCACAATACTCTCAGGCACATGGTGCGACTCTTAGGGATGGTCCTGTGCAGGGCCAGGAGTTGGATCAGTGACCCTTGTGGGTCCCTTCCAACTCAGCATATTCTGTCATTCTGTGATTACGTCCTATTGCAGTCAATGAATTCAAGAGAACAGTTCAGCTCTCCAAATGGGGTTGCGGGGTGGATAGAGTGTCCAAGAGGCTTTACAGATTTTTTTGACTAGGACCTCAATTCAGGTGCCAGTACATAGGTATCACCAGCTGTTTCATATACTTAATTTGAGACTGACATTGACCATGGTTTTATATTTGCACCTATGTTTTTTAGTATTGGTGGAAATTATTCTTTCTTCTAATTCAAAACTTGAATTTTCATGTCCAAATGAAGTGGTTTCATCATTTTGCCAGCAGGAGGTCACCTTCACTGGAATTAAGGCTGTTTAACAAACTGAAAATTAAATAAAAAGGAATAATGTGTTGTAGTAAAAAGCTTTATATTCAGTAAGATAATCAGTGTACTTCATGTACTCCTTCTTAAACTGCTTGTTCATGTCCTCTGGAGGTCATCTGTGAGTAGACTAGCAATAATACCTTAAACTTCATGCTTTGCTCACTTAATAACATCCAATTTACCTATTTGCATGTTCTGGTATGTGATGATGCAAAAAAATTCCATGTAAGTAGTAGGAGCCTGGCAAGCAAATCTGGATCAATCTTTCTTCTCAAAACTGACAGTTGAAAGAAGGACTTAGAGCAAAGCCAAGCAGTTTAGAAGTCAGTGAAGGCAACAAACTCAGAATAGAGAAAGTGGCTAGTAAGGCCAGGTGATTCAAATCTATTTCCTCTGACAGAACTGTTGGCTTCATTCCTTTCTCATTTAAATTATAAACTACTCCACTAGACTCATTGAACTAATAAAAAAAATCAGGTTTGACCTTTTAATTAGCTTCAAATAGGGTCCTAAATTAGGTAATTTATTGGAAATGATCACCTGTCTTTTCACTGATCCATCACATGAGGAAAGAAAACAAAAACAAATACACTTTACATTTATTAGGAATTTGGACCTCAGTTCTGATCTTGGTTTCAGATAATAATGTGGAGGTCAGAGGGTGTCTTTGTACTCAGATAGTTCAAATGAAAGATTAAGTTCCTAGACATATAAACAAGTTAGCTAGGGTTAACAAATTCTTGTGTACCCCCTAACCAATGAACGTTCATACCACTGGTTCATTCATGCATTATTACCCCCTTCAACTCGCTTTCTGAAGGTCTGATTTGCTAATGTGCATCATTCACTGCTGTGCTGAGGAACACAAGTAGGTTCCAAAACACAAACACTTTGGAAGACCTGATTCGGTGAGCTTGCGTGCTTTCTCAAGGTATTTTCCTTCATTTACAGAAAGCACTTCATGGATTTTAAAAGATGATGTATTCAGAGAAGTTACACACCAGCTTCATACATAACACATACTTCCCTGCCTTTCAGCAGTGAGAGAAAAACCTGAGGCTATGGTATTGGGAACTCTTGCCCCAGCCTTTTCCACTATTCTCTTCTGAAGAGTATCTGTGCACACAGGAACTGCTCCATTGGTAACAGTGGTGATTCAAGTTGTGGGACTATGGACAACTAAAAACCAGTGAGATTTCTCAGTTGTCTCTGCATTCACAATGCAGTAGGAAAGGAGAAAGTCTCATCAAAAGTTAACGGATAAAACTCAGTAAAGGTGATTAAATTTCTCTCCATCTACCCATACATAGCAGCACAGAAGTGTCACAATGTCAGAAGTCACACACCATTTTAAAAATAAAGGAGTACATGAGTCATGACAGCTGTGACAGACATTTTCACTTGCACTAATGAAGAATTAAAAGGTTGAAAATGTGGGGCTTTGAGTGTTTCATTCGTATATTTTTTTAAATTTTATTTTACAGTGCTTTTAAAACTGTTTAATACTCTAGAAAAGGTATTGCTCTGAGAGTATTCAAACTAAAGTACACAGCACCCACAGACACCTTACAAATAACTGCATTCTTGATGGGATTCACAAAAATATAATCAGAAGTAATGCCTCTGGGAGGAGAAATAAACTGATTTTTGTCAAAGAAACAATCATTTTGGTTAGGACTTCTGATACCGATCCTTCAAGTATCACTTTCAACGAAAATATTCCAAAATCAAAGATCACAGGAGCTGCAAGTTCAAGTGCTGCTCATGGTCTCCAGGCATATTCATTCCTGCTTTCATCTTAATAATCTATGACCCTCGAGCTCCAGTGCAGAAAAATACAATTGTTTTCAAAATCAGATAATTCAGTGACCTCATTTTGATCATTACTTTCATAGACTCCTGTATTTGAAACAGCTTGACATTTTTTACTGCTTACCCAATTTCTACTTCTCCATTGCAGGCCCAAATGAATTATAGTGAATGAAAGTACTTACTTTTTCTTCTGTCAGGAAAGATCTCATTTGATTGCAGCTGCAAATGAGATCAGATCTGGCAAAACAAAATCAGTTGGCAAGACCATTTTACCTGTTCGGATTGAAAAAAAAAAAATTTGAATTGATAAATCTGTACTACAGGGTCATCTCTGAGATTTGTTTGATACTATACAGAGACTATAGATGGATCATGCTGGGCCGGCTGTATATTGCATCTTACATTCATATCACTAAGATATTAAGGTTAAAACAGTCTGTTTTATGCTGATTCAGGCTGGACTTTAGAAAGTGATAAACCAGCACTTTTATCTTCAAGCAATCCTTGATAAGACCTTTATTACATAAGCAAACAAAGCAGTTAAAAAGTCTCAGAAGAGCAGTAGCTGTACATGCTGGCAGGAAGAACAATGCTACATGTTTTATTCCTTTTCTTATGTAGAGTACTAAAAAGTTCCTCTTTTGTGAAAAATCTGAGGTTTTAAATGGGATAGAACAAAATACTTAACAAGAGACAGTGACTTTGCCTCAAGATATTCTGCAGTTGCAAAAGGGCAAATAAGGATTTTCTTCTATCAAAATCAGTTTCATTGCAACAGCTATTCTTTGGATGCTTTTTCCATTGTGCCATATTGTAAATTCAAATAGAATAAGTCCTTGTGACCCAGTCGCTTTTCAAATATTATCCTGCTGATGAATATCTACATTTCATATAAACTTCATCTCATAATATGCTTTCTTGTATTTTTCTGCTTTGATTCTCACCTATGTAAAGTTATTTTCACTGCATATTACCAAACTATGCATACCCCATATTATTTTTCTGTTCTTACACTCACTTGCAACACCTTTTAATTTTATATAATTTTCATATGTGAAGTCTTATTAATGTCTTTTGGAAGAATAAAAGAATTAAAGAGAGTTGAATAGTCTCTGTCTATAAAGTAAAGCTCTATGTCTGTTCAAATGACTCCATACTTATGCTAATGAGATTGCAGAGCAGAATGACATCTCCTGAGTCTCAGTTCCTCCACACAGGAGGTGGCAGGTCAAGAACAAGCAAAGCAAATTCAGAACCAGGAGCATAAACAGTGAACTTAGAATATCTGCTATTACTACTTGTTTGAAACACTTGGGTTAAATGTGGTCCTTCCCTGTCCAAGCACCAACTAGTGAAGATTTTTAGGCTTCCAAAGACAAGTAGGCAGTTTCAGAGAGCTGGTTGTGCATAGCTGTAGCAGTCAGGCCCCATCCATGTCCTAGACAATGCAGCCCACAATGGAAGAAAGAATTAAACATGTGACTTGTTTTGAGCTTAGTTATATTAATAATACATTATCACACTTGTAATTGTCAGCGTATGCTTTTCAGGAAACAAGGTTATTACAAATGGCTTTACAAGGAATTGAAAAGGGAAGAAAAAGATGTTTCATTATAAGATGTAAATTTATTGCAAAATATTCAGCCAATAGTCAGTCTTTATATACTCTGGTTGTTTTACATAACATACCTTGATAATTAGTATCTTCAATTCAACTTGGTACAAACGTGTCTTTCCCTTTGGAAACAAAAAATAATGAAGTAAATGAAAACTATCTCACAGAAGCACAATGGAACACCAATTTGACAGATAGTATAGATTCCTTATTAAAGAGTTCTGAATATCATATGGGAGTATACTGCTGGAAAACTATAAGAATTCTTCACAAAAGTGATTTGAAAAAAGAAAAGTTTTAGTACAAATCAAAGATGGTATTAGATGATGGACTCAGTCTGGTGAATTTCACTGATGCTTCAAAACCATGACCTTGACTTATTTCTGTTTAACACACATCTATTATCACTAAACCAGTAACAAGTAGAGCTGAAATCAGTATGAAACAGGAAAGTTAAATCTGTAACAGATTCACTCTAAGCAGTGCTATGTCATCAACATACATTTGTATGCGAGTGACAAGAATCGAAGCATGTTCAGTTCTAATCTATGCCTTCCTTACACTTTTATGTCCAGGGAAAAGATGACAGAGGTGTGCACTATAGTCTTCACAGATCCCTCTGAATGCAAAAGATGACACACATTTTACTAATCTTCTTTCAACACTTTCTTTTATAATGTATTCAGAATTTTGCTTTTCCATATTTAAATAGTAAAAGATCGTTTGGACAGTGAGGAAGGCTGGGGGGCCAGGGGGCAGGGGGTGCAAGCTTTTTATTCTTTACACAGAGATTTTTCCCTCTCATTGTGCTTGATAGTATGCCAAGAGGCAAACTCATAGAAAGACACATGAATTTGCTTCTTCTGCAGCACATCTCACTACTGAAGTAATATGCCTTTGACTTAGTTAATCTTCAACCTCAGAATACTCACCACTGATGGCTATCAAAATTTTTATCGTTTTATATACCTGTATATATATATATACATGCATCACATCTATTAGTACCAGAAATTTGAGCCTCATGTTAAACCTCATGTTTGAACCTGCCATAGAATGGGGCACACAATAACTCCACAGGCTTTGTTATTCCTTAAGAGCCAGGAAGAAGACAACATGGTCTCTCCATGAAGGGTCTCTTGTGGCAGAATACAGCAGGCCATCTTTTAGGCAAGGCCATTCCCTCCGAATACAGCTGGTGATCTACTTTGCATGCTGCCACTCTCCATCATAAGACAAAAATCAAAGATAAAAGCCCGCTCTGAGAGTTACATTTTACTATAGGAATTTGCCAATAGTTACCTGAAAGATTCTGCTTTCCCCTTCAGAAATAAAGCTCTCATCCTACAAACTTGAAATCCCTGGAAACTCAGGTCTTAAGGGATCATGAAAGATCCTGTGAATTCATTCACAACAATCATGGAAACATGGGGGTGGGTGGGGGGTTAATAAAAAAATGCACATACCTTTACAATTCAGCTGACCTTTATGAACCCATTATTTTACAAAAGTGTGCATCCACAGCTGAATAATGTACGCAGACACACAAAAACTTATCAACTGCTTCAAAACTGAGAAAAAAAAAAAAGATAACAGAAATTTGGGATCTTTGCATCTTTTTAAATAGCTAAAAGGGATCCTCAGAGACCTGTGAACCATAAGCACCTAGATAGACCAATAGAATTGTTGTCTAATTAGATAATATCTCTGGTGCTTTCTGTTTTTCTTGCAAGACTGGGACAAAAACACTGTTTAAAACCCCAGACTTCGGAATATGATAGTAGTTGCAACTGATCACACCACTACCTGCTTTTAAAATATAGGTCTTGAAAATCTGAAAGTATATAGATCTTGAATAAAAAAAAATTATTCAGGAGAGAAGCAATGTTTGTGATTTCCCCCCCATAAATTGTCTTCCTGAAATTGGCTAAATATTATGGAGTATTCAAAGCTTTTACAAGTTCAATTTTTTGCATGACTTGTAGGAATGAGTTACCATTCCCTATCACATTTCCTTATAAAGTAGGCACATGGTAAAATTAATATGCTGCAAATGAAACTTGGTAAAATTTAGATTAAATTCTATGGGAAACAAAAAGTGAATGAGCATGGACATCAGCTTCTAGTGCTTCAATCCCTTGTAAACTCAGACTAAAACACACATTTGGAGGATCGTTTGGGAAGCATGCTCTTCTGTATTGATGCCTCAGAGCTTTTTGGATTTTTTAACTTTTGTAGATTTTTTAGATTTTGTAGATTTTTCGTAGAAGTAGTTGTGTAGTAAATGTAGATTTTAATGCAGCTGTATTATATCCCTTACCCTATAACATAAAGTTTACACATACATAACCTTATTATCCCATTCCATATCAATCCCTCTAAATTCCATTAGCATGTTTAGTCTTCTTTTCAAGGTAGAATTTTAGAAAAGCCTGGATCAGAAGATATCACACAGGCACAGCGACCTTCAAGCCCAGAGCTTTGAAGGAGCTCCAAGGACTGCGAGTGCTGCGAAGAAGATGAAGATGAGGAAGAAGGGGTCCCACACGCCCCCAGACCCAATTCCCAAAGGAGCGTGTCAGGGGGCAGAACTAGGCAGAACCGGGTGTGGACAGATCTGGAATTGGATGGACCTTATTATAAAATCATAGAACCACTGTCTGGGCAGGCGCATGCGTCAAGTGTATTCCCCTGGCCTGAGGCCTAATTAGAGGACCTACTCTCTTTATCTTATCTGATACGCTAAATTGGCCTGGAGTCTTTTTCTCCTCCGTCTCTCTTAAGGCAACAGTATGAACATCACCTAAGATAAATAGTCACTGCTGAGCATCTAAGTCCTTAACCATAGACATGAAGGGAAATAACCCTTTAAGAGTGCAGTACTGTTCAGAGAAAAGCATGCAACATCTCTGGACAAGCACCTGAGTTTTGCTTGTGTCATTCATAATAATATGAATTTTTAGACAGATAATCCCCAGTAGAGAATTTGCAGAATCTATTCAGCCTTTCCCCAGTAGTTCAAAGAGCAAAAGTATTGTGAAATGTTCTTTTTCTTTCCCTCCCTCTCTCCCTCCCTCCCTCTCTCTTCCACTCTCCTTCCCTCTTTTTCTTCCACTTTCCCTCCCTCTTTCAACTCCTTCCTTCTTTCCTTCCTTTCTGCATTCCTTCCTTCCATCCACCCTTCTTCACTTTGAATTTACAGAAAGATGCTGTGGCCTGGAAATGAAGGATAGTACAGCACAAGGGAAAATTCTGGCTTCACTTTAAAAGGCACGTTTGTATCAGTCTGGAGCACTTTGCTCTGGCACCACTTGAAGTCCTGAATAAGAGAAGAGTTGACTTTGAAATTTGGTTTAATATTATTCATCTACATTTTCAAGAATCAGGAAGGGTTAGAACAGAAAGCTGATCACATATCATTCAGATATATGGAACATATATTTATACTCTTCTTTTTCCTATTGTGCTTTTATTTTAAGACACTAAATTCAGAAAGGATCTTCCCTGGAGCATTTAGGATTTGGGATGGCTTCTGTGCACGGTTACTCAGCCCCAATGTTTTTCTCAGAAAAAACACTGTGCCAGACTTCTTGCAGGCAGTCTCCAGATTCTTTGACTGGTCAGAGAGAAAAACTGGGCTTTAGGGTCCTGTCAGATCAGCATTGCAATTGTAAGACTTTTCCTAAAGTAATCATTTCCCTGGAATAAGGACAAGCTACTACTTAGATATATCCCAATAGATTAATGGAGATTTTGGGGCCAGAAATCATAAGACTTGTATCATATCACATTCATCTAATAACTCACTATTTAGAAGCAGAACAGAGCGAGACTAATTGCCTTATAATACTTAACAGTTGATATAAATACTATTCCACTACATCAAAGGTGAATTCATACAGCAGTTAAGTATACAAATGACTTCTAATGAAGTGGTAATTTTTCTGTACTATATAAATGCAGCCATATTAAACTCAAATCACTGAAATGCTAATTCACTTTTTAATGAGTTCCTTTTCAATTTCAGATTTTTTTAAGCAACTTTCAACTGGTTTGGTTAAATATGGTTAATAAGATAAAAATAGTGTTTTTTAATTAATTCAGACAAAATATTCCATTGTATATGTTGGAGTTTTTAAAGCAATGTGAGGTAGGATTAGAATTTAGGTTTTATTCTGTTTCATCTCCTTGTGAGCTCTGAACTCTGAATACAGCACCCTGAGGTGTGGAGAAAAGGTATCATCTCCTCCTCTGTGTGTTTCTGAGTAAAGCTCTTAGTTTTCCTTTTGGACATGACTGCAATATTATTGACTAGGACATGATCTCCTTTCTGATCCATGAGAAAGCAAAATGATTGGAACCCTTCAGTCTGGTTATCTCATAAAATCTAAATGGGTCATTATGAGCTTCTGCATTGACTCTAACATTGTACAAAAGGACAGGAAATTATTTTTGAGGTCCCTTTAAGGCCTGTGTCCTAATTCATAGATACTCTGAACATAATTTGATTTCCCCAAAGCTTAGGAAAACTAACTTATACTCTACTCACCTCCGCCTGTTTTCTGTCCGCAGACCTGACTGAAAACTGGCCAGAATCAGCTGAAATCATATAGCTGATTTCAATGGAAGATGTGATCAAGGTCTTTGAATGTGTAATTATATGACCATTATCAATGTAGTAATGAAGAAATCCTTCTCATTAATTCCCATTCCATAGACACAAGAGTGCCTTTTTTCATATGCCATTCAGATTAGGTATCAGAAGAATATTTACTCTTGATTTGCTCTGGCATAATTGAGCTTTGCTCCTGGTCCACTACAGGAATTGCACTGTGCAATGGAGCAGTCGTTCGCCCTTTGTTATTGGCAGGCTACTGCTTGTTGCCATCAGAGGGTTCACTAGAGAGAATAAAGTTGGGGTATCAGAGAGACCTGACAGTGTGCAGTGTCTTACTATGTTTTATCCAGCACAACTCAGCTTAAGAATTATTCAAAATAAAATGTAATACATTAGAGCAAAATCTTATTTTTCCACATGCCTGATTTTCTCATGTCATTTGTATATTAACATTTAGAATCACTGATTCAATTAAGCTATAGCTTTTATTCGTATTTTGCAGCTGTTGGACCTGAATCTGAAGTCCTCCCTGGTCACCAGTTAGAGAGTTTTAATGATTGGGGAGTTTGAATCGAGGTCATTATATCATATCCCATGTTACATGCAGGTAATAAAATTCCTTTCCTGCTTTGATTTTAATTGAATACAATCCTTCAAGTGAAACACAATATCAGAAAGCCTTGCTTTGTCTAGATAGTAAAGTAAACGTGGCCTATTATTGTCAATTTTATTGTCATTAAATACTTCTCTGTTACATAAACTCAACATTGTTTCATTTTCATGCTTTCCAGTAACTGATCAAAATGTTTTGGAAAATCTTCAAAAACTTGGAACAGTTTGCCTGCAAGACAAGAGTCAGTATTCAGGGTTTCTTTACACAGCAGCTTAACTTTGCAAGCCAGGAAACATCAGTATTTTCAGCTTCTCTCCCTCCTTCAATCCTCATAAAACACTTGGTTTAAAAGACTACCTTTGGCTCCAAAATGTTACTATTGAACTGTTTTAGATTCCCATCTAATTCTGAACAGGCAGATATCTCGCAGCACTAATGGCATAATGTCCCCACTATTTGTAGAAACCCGAACAATCATCATAAGAAGCTCTTTATAGGTGGCTCTTTCTGCTCCCACAGCCAGTTGGCCTCTAGCATCCCTCTCCCAGAACCACCCTGGATGAGTGTTTGGGTGGCACTCTGGAGCAGGCAAGCAGGTGGGATAATGCGCTCCCAGAGCATCTGCAAGGTATTTTTCAATCAGATCTTTTGTTACCTAATACTTTTAGCTAAACCTCAAGGATTGACAGCTCTGAACCTAAGCCTACAGCTTAGGTAATTCCACATCCACTTGATGAATAATGATGCAGAATTTCTTGTTTATTTGCTTATTCTGAAATCAGATCTTGTTTATTCTGTGCCCCTTTCTAGTCCTGATATATAGCTAATTGTTGGCAGATGTGGCAAGTATCTAGGGCCAAGATATATTTGTTTGCACAGTCTGATTTTTGAGTCTTAACCAGTATCAGACCATTGCAGCTGGTTTTTATCAAGACTCTGAACACTGTAGACAGTCCACCTGCCAAAACATGATTTGGCCATATGACCTTCATATGAAAGCTTTAAATACAGGACTTCTACTCAAACAGTATTTAAAATATCTGAAAATACCTAATTAAATTAACAATTGAAGTGAAATGCTAATCAGTGTTTATACATGTAAAAATTGCCCCATGGTTCGCATACAACAGCACGACAGTCTTATTTCTAATTTTGATTTAAAATATGAACCATATAATAATGGTGCTAATTGTCTGAGACAATCATTCCTTTAGCAAGCTAGCCAGTGCCTACATTTAATCATCTTGCCTGAAACAAAGCAGAAAGCTAGCATTTCTCTAATGCTTGGAAGCAAAGGAAAAACAACTGCAGCAGAAACATAAACCAGCATGAATCTAGTTTATCTGGCTAATATCAACACTTCTTTCTTTTCTGATGAGGGTCTCACTCATTCACTATGCCCGGATGCCAAATTCCTCTTTGTGAGTTGCTTTTATGACTTTCTTCAATTTTTAAAAACAAATAAAAGATTAACACTGGCATTAGATTGTCTACTTTTAGCTATAAATTCTCTGAGCCACAGTTAGCACTTATGTTTTCAACTTGTTATGCTTTTATATCAGTGGATGAATGTAGCTGACTTGTGTCATCCATCTAAAAATATTTTAGGGAAGTAACACTGTGGAAGGCTGTTTATTTGAAGTGGTAGCGAATAATCTGCAAACTCTGTGTCTACATGATACCCTTCCTTAATAAAATAGAAAACATGTATTCGTTTGTTTTCTGTGTTTATTTTGTCAGTGTCAAAAGCAAATCTGAGGAGAGGTACAGGCTGTTTAGGATTATGTCAGCTTGTAGAGTGGAAATCCTTCAAGCTAATATGACTGAAAACTATGCAATTTATCCTGATTTTAATAGCACCTATAATTTCACTGACTATAGCCAAATTTCCAAATCAATTAAAATAACACAGGTAGGGCTCCAGAATCACAGGAGCAAATAATAATGTGGAATTAATAGATTTTCTTTTTTTTGTCTTGCACCTTAGGCTCAGAGAACAGGCAATATTTCTAAATTCACTCTGGAAAGGTTTTCCCTTCTCTCCCCTTCCCTTTCTATTTCCTGTTTGGAGGGGAAAAATAACTGAATACTCATGCAAAAATAAGAAAACAGATCTTTTGCCAGCGTATTCCATATATTTCACAACACTGTAATGTGAAAGAAATGTTATGGAAGTGTCATAGGGTAGAAAAGTAATGAAAAACAGGCTATCAATTTAGACTCTTTCTCAGTTCGTGACTCTTCTTCACTGATTACAGTATCTGCATTGTTTTTTCTCAAAAATAAAGCACTACGTAAAAATTGTGTTACTTTAGACATGAGTAACTTCCTACAGATCCCACTAGGTAGGTCTGGAATGCATCAGGGAATTATGATTTTCATGGGTGAGCTAAGTCCCTGGAACCTGCATTAGTGCCACAGAAGAAGCAATAATAACCCTCTCCTGAGTCTACTGAGCCTAACACATAGGTGTTTACCATCTGTGTACCAGAAAAGACAATAAAGACAGCCAAAACACTACAGAATTTGCCTTTGGGATGTTCCCATCAGATATCTCCCAAGGTAAATGAGATCACTTCCTCCTTTTCCCTTTGCTACAGAGTCACTTTCCCAGTGACTGCCCAGAGCCAGCTGTGGCAGTGTGGACCTGTTTGAAGACTGAGTATCCTCCACCATGTATCTAGGACATCTGCAACTCCTCTGCTTGGCAAACTCACCTCCTCTGCCTCTGGGTTGCTCTGCACTTCAGTGGAGCAACTCTGTAGAACATGCGCTTTGTCCTTCACAACTGTTTCCCTAATAGAACACCTCATCCTCCCTGAAACTGCAGAAAGTGCTGTTGAGATGAGGACTAAATTTCTTCTATTGCACATTTACAGCAAAAGAGCTTATCTGCCATGATCTACCAATCCACCTCACTGTAAAGTCAGAAGGAAAGGAAGAAATAATCTGAAATATTTGCTTGCAAGGAAGCATGTTTGTGATCATCATTTCAGTATGTTACACCTTTTGAATTAGGTATAATTTTTGAATATGATATACTTTACTCCTAACTTCAAATGTGTTAGGAAAAAGGAAGAATTGAGCTTGTCTTGGAGGCCTGGACACAATTGGGATGTTTATGTAAGTAAGCTGTTCATCTCTGGCTGGTTTAGCATGTCTGCCTAGGAGTAGTTATTATAAGATGATACACTAGTCTCTCTTTCTAAACCACTGAGTATGATGGTAATGCCACAGCATGTATCTTCACTTTTAATGGTCATGTCCCATGTATTTCATCATGGTTTAGAGAGTTTCCACTTTCTTTGTGGCAGAAAAAATTAACTTGATTCACTCTTATGCTAGAATAAAATAACACAAGCCCTCAGTAATCAAGTGTCTGACCTGGACAACTCCTCTTTCTTTCGTGTTTTGTCCACAGCCCAAAAAAACTGATGCTTTCAAAGGTAACATGCTTCTCTTTATCTACATGCAACACATTGATCCCCTTCCAATTTGGAGTTAGCTTATTCATTCCACTATCATTCCCAAGGTAATAAATGATATTTTCATAGACATGGTTAGTAATCAATATACACAAGTTATTGTCATTGATTTGAGTACAACCCTTGACCTAGAAAATCACCAATTATAGCTATTTAAAACAGATTCAACTGGATTATGTGGAACCCAAAGAAAAATATTGTCTGGGCAATTTGCATAACCATGTTAAAACTAAGGTGAAATCATTTAATTGGATGGCATTTACAGCGTGAAATTTAGGCTTTTACCATCCTTAAAAGAGAGCTCTCTGAAGAGTATGATATATGTCTTGAATTTTACATATATATGTACTATTACTATAGCCAGATTTAGCAACCCACATACAATGAGGTCTAAATTTCTTAACATTTTTAATTTGTACTTAATACAAATAAATTCATGTAAATATTGATATAATTTGGCATACTGTAACCTTCTATATTGAAAAGGTGAGTTTTTGTTTCAAGCTTGAGCCCCCCACACCATGCTGCATTCTCTGTGTTCCAGCTGCAGCTATCCTGCTAATACATGAGTTCCGTAGACCTGCACAGGTCAGGAGAACAGGACTAGAAAACATTAATTTCATACCTCCATACAGCAACACAAGTTATGATAAACCACCTGCAAGTATTTAACCACATAATTCACACTCACTGTAAAGCCCCTTTGCCCTGCCAAAGATGTTTAAAGGGGCTTTAATATAGCAGTTAATCAAGCCCAGTGACCAGCTGTATCTTGGTATTTCCAAGCTTTTATCAGTTTTCACCACAGCTTTCATGTTATTTTTAGAAACTGGCTGGAATCAGAACTCTAGTCTGAAGTTGTCTGGGTTTTCGGTGGCTGGCTCCATTGTCATCACTGTCGCAACTAAATGAATGCCTCGGATTCTGCTCAGGCATCCATTCTGTCTTTCTCATCTCCATCAGGCTGCACATATTCTGTAGCCATGGACTTGCTTCCAGGAAGCTTAATAGTCCCCATTTCATTCATCATCTACAGAAGGCACTTTCTCCTGTTAAACCAATAAATGGCTGCAAGTTTGGATGACACCTCTGTGATCTGTATAGAGTTATACAGCTAGAACATCCACACACAGTGTCTCTTACATGTGCTTCAGGAAAAAAGAAAGGTGTTTTTAGGTTTCAGGAATACAAAGGGACCACACAAAACACAGCACCTTGTAAGACCAAGGCAGATCTTTTTGCAAAGAGGGAGAGGAAAGTTCAGGCGAATGGGCAAGTAATTTTGCAGACCTAACCACAGGAAAGGAAATGTTTTCCTTTCTCAGCATTGCAAAAAAAAAAAAATTCTTACACAAAGCCCAGCAACAAGGGCTTTTTGCCAGTAGGGGAATTTACAAATTCTCCCTCTTGAGAATTGTAATAATTCAGTCACTGCTGATGATGAGAGCAGTGGTCTGTGAACCATGAGCAAGGGAAAAAGGAGGGTGTAAGAGTCTAAGAACTATCATTCCCATGAGGCACTCAAAATATGAAGCAGATTGATATTGCCCAAACCAAACATTTGTTTCCAGCTGACAAACTAAAAATACTACTTCAGGTAAAAAATATGTCAAAATGCTTCGGTCAAAAAGCCGATAATTTAGGCAAAACTTTTCATTTTCATTGATTGCTTTTAGGGTTTTTTTAAAGAAATTAAGTAAAAGTAGCAGAAATTATTCTACATTCTCTGTATCTTTCAACTATCTTAGATTCTCTAATAACAGACACTGCCTTTCCCATTTACTTTGCCTCTCCTAAAGTCTTAAACTATTACAGATACAATAGTCCAACAGAGAAGGTTAAACTCAAGTTCTTGACTTGAGACAGGCATAAAAACTAAACTGGGCTGAACAGGGCCTACAAGTTTCTCTATCCAAAAGTACTCTGTGCGGGCTGAGAGGAAAACGAGAAATACTTGGACTGCTTATGGAAATCACATGCACATTATGGAGATGACGCTTAAAGTCTTCATAGGAAAATCTACTTGAACATTAGCCCCACTATTTTTTACTAATTTAGTCTCGTCATATCTGAATGAATTAAATGTAACCACCAATTAATTCAAAACTTATGAGTTAATCTACCTCTAGAGATTTTCTGCAGCTCGTCAGACTTAATTGTTTAGGGACATTGCTACCCAAACAGCCCAGTCTCCAAGGTGTTTACTTTTACTTTCTTCATTCCCAAGCTGTTGATAGGTGCATTTGTTCTACTAAAAATCATCATCAGGTTTGACCTGCCTACAGTACTAGTGAGTTTAAGAACACGTCTTGTTTCATGGCCACCAGAGCACTTCCATTCGCAGTGGGCAGGAGGTGTGAGCGGGCAGCTGGTGGAATGGCATCACCCTCTACAAGGTCTGGATCAGGCTGTAGCTATGGCATGAAGCTGAAATATGCTCATGCTCCCAACTGCTAGTTATGTTAGTTGTGGTTTCACTGGTATAAGTGGGTTACTAAAAGAAATTTTACAGGCAAACTTACGAAAAATGCTGGTGCACAAAAGGCCTTGGCCTCTGGCTCTCATGGAGGGTATTAGCATTACCTATCAGGATCTCTTAAGTATTATTGCATTGCAGCCTGCTTAGGCAGAAGATCTAATCTCTGAGTTTCCTTGACCTTGTGATCTTTTACCTGAAGTGAAAGTCTGTGTTCCATTCTAGAAATGTAAACATTATTAGTGCATATATGAAAGACCACCTCTGTTCTACAATTGAAGATAAACAAATCCAGAAGAAAGGACAAAGGCCTAGACTGAACCAGCTGCATGTGGTGTTCGCAAACAAGTTTCCATAAAGCAAAAAGATTGCCTTTACTGGATTATACAAAAACAAAAGTATGGAGAGAGTTAAAGTAAGAACATGGAATAGTTAAAAAATGTTTTAACCTAGATACTGCTTTCAAAAACCTCAACTGCTGACTTCACATATGTACAAATGCTACAGTTTTTACACATGGATGAATATATATATTTTTAATCCTGAATTTGGTCGGTCCAATATTAATAAGCTTATTGATATTTCATAATTCTTCATTGTCCACCAATGTATTGCCAGCAATGTGAGTGGGAAGTATGTATATGTGTATGTGCATCTGTCAGCTGTCTTGTACTGTAGTGTAAATCTGAATATTGTTCTATTTTTTCCAATATTTTTTATTCCTTTTACTACTATATGCATAACAGTATACAAATACCACATCCCCCAAAGAAAAAATCACAAAAAACCAAATATTTAAATTACAAAGAAGGGGGAAATCACAGACTCTAAGGAGACCTGCAACATCAGGGGACAGGATCCTCATAGAGGCCACTCAGGAAATGGAGCTCCCCCCAGCATCCTATACCTGGAAGGAGATGTTTGAGGAGAAAAATAAAGGTGTTTCATCCCCCTTCATTTCTGCACAGGCAACACAGTTCCATCTGTGCAGTGCAGGTGTCAGCATTGCATTGCTGCTTTCTTCTCATCCACATGTAATTCCCATCTCCAGAGTTCTGATGGAGCTGACATGAGTTGGTGAAACAGGCCCTTGTCCAGAGAACCTGCTGTGCTATCCATGCCCTTCCCATCATGGTGAAGAGCCCTCAGTGTGTCCAGCACCGCAGCCCTTATGGTGTTGGTGGCCTGGCTATCACTCAGCTCAGCTCTGCTGGACAGACAGGTAGTCTAAATTTAAGCCAGAATGAAAACAGTGACTGAAGTACCCTTGATTTTTCTCACGTAACAACTCTTCCTAAGGCCTTTTTAATGCTTATTTCCCTAATACTCATCTCCAGCTGCAATACACTTGCAATGCCTATTGATTATTGAGTAATGCCGTAATAACTCACAGCAATTAATTTAAAAAATGGCTGCATTTGTATAGCACACTCATCACCATAACTGCATGGTGACATTGTCCCAGATCACAGTCTCTTCCACCAGTTTGGCCAAGCATCTCAGCGTGGGTTTATGGCACTAGTTTGTAACGGATTTAGAGGATCCTTTTTTCAGATTTGCTGGGGAACACTGGGAATCACACAGAATACTGTAAATTCTAAGGACACGCTAAAGCACTTCAGGGAACCCATCCACTCTTGATACTATATATAGTTATACAGACCTTTCTCATTGCCACTTAACACATTTCTGAAGGTATCATTCCAATGTTACCTCAATTTCTGTAAGAACTGTTTAGGTTCAAGTAGCATTTGTATATTTAATTATGTCACATATCCTTGGTGCCTTTAAATTCAAAACTAATTAGACAACATATTTCACCAGAGTATCTTTCCTCCACCATACAAAGCTCTGCTAATAAAAGGGATCAGCTTGGGAACCTGAGAATGGAAAAATTGTTTTGGATTGAGTTTCAAACTTTTTTCACTTGAGAAATGTTAGCAAATTACCAGCTGAAGTATAAAGCTGAAGAATAGAAAAACCGACACAGTGGCCATCCTAGCTTATTTATTATTTTCAGCTCTTTTGTGGAGGAGTTAAAAATAGTAATGTTGCTGTGCAAATGCAAAAGGCTGCTAGCCAGGTGAATACAGAGCACTTCTGTTTCCAAAAAGGTTAATTTCAAAAAGCATATTGCTCTTCCAAGTATTCTCTGGTCACTGGCAAGAAACAAAAACGCTGCATCTCTTGCATGTCATATTAATGAAGCCTAAAGCTTTGTGTGTAGGGCGGTGTGCCCTGAAATAGTTTGAAAGCTTAGCCCTGATACCCCATGGTGTCAGTTGAAGCTCAGGGAGGAAAGGCAGGGCACCCTCAACTTTTAAAACCTGAGAATGTTTTCCCGAAGTAATGTTTGGAATGAACTACTTACAGTAAATGACTATAATACTGCAGGAGTTTTCACTGTTAGAGAAATGTGTTTAAGACACCCTGACATAAAAAATAAATCAGCTTTGACTTCAATTATTAAGTGCTAAAAGTAACATTCTCTGAGAGAAAAGGGTGGGCTTCCTGCTTTTTAAAGATAAATATATATGAAAAAGAGAAGTGTCACCATGGAAACCAAAGTCCTGCCATAGTTTTTCTTACAGGAAAATGTTACAATGGAGACTTGTGTTCATTGCAAAAACAAACAGCTTGAACTAAGTTGAAGGTAGTATTAGAGTATTGTCAACTTCGTCGGCTTGAGCCCCTTTGCAGCTCATTTTCTTTTATCCAAGTCTTCCTGTGTTTCCCATCTGGATTACAATGTCATACTTCAACCTGCTGTCTAAGGTGAAAAGTTTAATATTCTTCCAGTTCAATAAAAGAAAAACTTTAATAAAGATGAAAGGAAGATAAGTATCCAAAAATGCTTCTCTTCACCTGTGTTTAATTGTAATGACAAAAACTACTTAAATCAATTATAAATATTCAACAAACAACAACAACAACAAATGAAATTAAGGCACTAATCCTACAGCCACAGTTCTTTATGAGTTTAAACTTATGAATAACTTTACTGTTGTGACTAGCATCTTTGTAATCAAGGAGATGTCTGTCTGACTGTTTATTAGCAAGCTCAAGTCTTCAGTGTAGGAGAACAGAAAATACACAGAAGCTCACAGATGTCATTAAATAATGTAATATACCAAAGAGGAGAAAATAGGAGCAAATGGGACTATTGACCTACAAAAACTGCATCCCAAAATGCGAGCAAGGATTATAACCTCCTGTTTGGTACATTTGCCCCACTGAAGACAGTCTCTTCGGTAAACAGAGGTGATCAAGCATGTGCTAATTTGGAAGCAGTGTAAATGCCTTTCAGCATGTCTCATTTGCCTAGACTATAAGCCAATTTGCCAAAGCGCTTTACCACAGCTGGGCAGCGCAATGCTGCTAAATCTTACTTTCTTGGAGTCAAATCAAGAACCTATTGCCCACAGGCAAGTAACGTTATTCTCCCAAGAGTGCCTTTGGTTTTAATAGGACTCATTGTATGAATGAATAATCACAGAGGAATGTGAGCTAGAGATTCAAAATCTGGCTGCTGAATCTCCTCTTAGCAAGCCAAGTGGGCAGCCTGGTTAAGTAAGAACTTCGGCTGTCCATGGCATTGTTCCTTGACCTACGAACCCACATGCCACAGGGCTTTTCAAATATCTTTATGATAACCTGGCTGACTTTCTATTATAAACTGTTCTATTTCTTCCATACGGCATAGGAGTTCTTTGAATTACTATGGGCTATTATTTAAATGCATATTTAAATTCCTGTAGACAGGAGATTTTTAACCCCAATAGACTACAACTGCTCCATTAAATCTGTTTCAGCATTTCATGTCTATTTGGCTGCTTCACATACATAAAAATCTGTGAGCAGTTATGAAATATATTATTTTAAAAATTAGGTTGTGGGTGTACGTGTGTATGAATGACCAGTTGAAAAAAAATTAATTGTCTGGCATTTTCACAATAGCCCTTAATACTTCTGTGCCTTTTAAAGACTAATGACCTGCAAAATTTGATTTTAATTTTTTTTTTTAGCTTCATAAGCTAAAAAAGGCATCTAATATCACACCATTCCTGAATCTTTCACTTATGCAACATCATAACAGCTAAAACAATTTACGTCCATTTTTTTTCTTTAAATCAGCTGCATTTGAACTTTAGATCCTATACTTTCATCCTAGAAAAAACTATTACCTTGGACCTATACAATATGCTCAACCTTAATTCTATGAGACAAATTGTCCCATTGCAGCTGGCAGGGCTAATGAAACAGAGAAAGCCACAGTATAACATTCACACGCCATGCTTAACTTCGCTACCAGGACTCCTATGAGCAGTCAAGTTAAGCATATGTATATGTTTTTCTCCAGGACTTCGGTCTAAGTCTTTTTTTTTACAGGACTGGACTCTTAATGGTTTAATCATAAAACTCTGAAATGAGGAGTTATAAATGAAAAGTATGACATAAATGTACCCAGAGTGGCACAAATGGCATCATCATAGTAATCGCACTAGATATTTTCAGGGAGCAAAACAATATAAAATAACTCAAATCTTTCTACCGAGGAAAGAAAAAAAGAGTTAACTGAATAAAGTACTTCAGAGGATTGTAACCCACTTATGTTTTCATTTAAATACACATTAAGATTTTTCTAAAAAGGCCAAAGACAGTTTTTGTAACACCCCATATGGATGTCGGTAGTGTAATGTAAAATAGAGAGAGAACAGTTCATTCTTGTAAGGTTTAGTGCCATATTTTTCTAGGTAAGATCAGCTATAATATTGGTATTTCATTGTGATTTTGAACCATTAATTTGCTCAATAAAAAGTGCTAGATTTTTAATAAATGGAAACCTCAGAATACATGCATGTTCATGGTCAAGTGCCAAGCATGATTTAAAGAGGGCTATTGTAAGTCTACTTTTATTGTTCTTCATAGACCACCAGGATCAGATAGTGTGTGGCCTAAAAAGCTATCAGACATTTACAAAGGATTCTCTGATGGAACAGCATGCTCAGAAAAAAAACAAAATCTGGTCTGTAAACAACAAATACTCAAGGCAGGAACCTGTGCTGCAATTCTGTGCTCTTTATAGTCCATAAAAATAGATGAAGAATTAACATATGAAAATGAGAGTGGTTATTGAAATTTTCTTCAGGTCACATAGAAGTGGCAATTGTGTACTTGATATGGTATTTTGTATAGTGATGAATGCCTGGTCCTTGTGTCAGATGATGCCAGCAGAAAAGTTTTCTCTCCCTTTCTCATACTTCTTTCCAAACTCCAACACCAGGCAAACCAATCTGAAGCCTGAATGCCACTTTCCTCTGGCTGACCTGGCTGTACGGAGGAATATATGTTGCTCCTCCAAAGGTTGAACTAGGACATATTATCACCCTGTCTTCCCTAGATTTGATGGTCCTGTCTCTCCCTGTTCAACAGCTGAACAGCCAGAGAACACACTATGGATATCTCTTGTTCAGCTTCCCTGCATGGCAGTGGCAGGCCTGCTCTATAGCCTGGCTGTAGCATTGCAGCATCTTCACTCAGGAGAACAGCTCCTGTCCAATTCAAGGACCATATTCTTCTGGTGCTACAGGCAGCAAATTAGGCCTTTAACATAGACTCTCAAGGGCTATCAAAAACTACGGTAGACACACTTTGCCTCATGCATTGCCATTAATAGCATACTTACTCCTTATCTCTGTCCTCCAGCAATGCTAAAAGCACAATCTTGTGTCACTGAAGGTATTTCCCTGTAAAGTGTTCTCATCAACAGTAACACAAGGGTCTCCAGGTAAATCCATATACTCCTAATGCCTAGTCAGGAACAGTGTTTAAGGTGACATCAGAAGGCTTTACAGAGAGGAACATGGGCAAGCCATGCTCGCTATTACTCTCAGTTATACGAAAGAACTTTACTGTTTCTTGTAAACAGAGACTTAGGAATACAAACTAGAGTAACAGCAATTTAAATCAAACATCCAGCCTATACAGTTGAAAATATTCTCCAGCATATGTATTCTTTAAAGGCTACACCCACCCACAGGTTAAAGGACTGTTAGGGTCAGAATATATATCATTAAGGTACCATAGTCTGATGAATGGAATCAGGACGAAAAATACATGTGGCTTTTAACTATTTGTTTATATTCCTCTGAATTTAACTGAAAGTAAAAATTTAACAAGCAGAATTATAGCTGGTATAAATCTGTACAGCTTCACTGCCTGTCCTGATTTATATCAGCTGGGATCTGGCCCACACTCTTGCATTGTCAAGGAAAACACTTTGTGTTTGCTTGATTACTATACTCAATGTATTTTTTATAATATCAAAACAATTTACTCCCCTCCCCTCTCCCCTCCTCCCCTCCCCTCC
>VZRE01007999.1:0-61065 GCA_013396775.1 Cephalopterus ornatus
CTAGCCATGATGATGATGATGATTAGAAAAGACAATTTTTTTTATTTTTTTTTATCCAAATGCATGCTTGAAGAAGCACATGGTTCTGAGCAGGTCACCGTTTCTGTTTCGCCGCTGACCCCGAAAAAGCTCCATGCAGGCAGTGGTCAATAAGCAGGAAGCTTATTCTCAGTTTCATAAACAGACCTGTCAGCTTCTGGTCCTACCCATGCTCTGGTTTCCACCATGCCAACCCCACAGGTTGAATTTGGCCCACAAATTTGACTTGACTCCCTGCAGATGTAGCAGGCCCTGGCTTCACAAGCTGCCGTGTCACAGCAGCTGCTGTGAGAAGTCCCATTTCCAAAGAAGCTATTCAGTCTGAAAGGTTAACAGATTTAAGAGGTAGCATAGTAACACCATGCGTGTGCTCCTGTCCCAGGCACAGAAAGCCCTGTCAGTGCTGGATAGTGTTATAAAGCCAGTGGTTACCAAAATTTAAGGGTACAGTATTTAATGGAAATTAACAGGTCTGCTCTCCAGCCCTGAGGCACTATTTGATCACAAATACATTCCAGGCCTCATCTGGAATATTGGGGCAGTTTTGGTCACCACAATATAAAAAAGATATTAAGCCATTAGAGAGTGTCCAAAGGAGGGCAATAAAGGTGGGGAAGGGCCTTGAGGAGAAACTGCACGAGGGGTGGCTGAGGGCACTTGGTCTGTTCAGCTGGAGAAGAGGAGACAGAGGAGAGACCTCATTGCAGTTACAAGTTCCTTGGGAGGGGAAGAGGAGGGGCAGGCAGTGATCTCTGCTCTGTGGAGACCACAGACAGGATCTGAGGGAATGGCCTGAAGTTGTGTCAGGGGAGGGTTAGGTTGGATATTAGAAAAAGGTTCTTCCCCCAGAGGGTTATTGGGCACTGCCCCAGGGCAGTGGTCACAGCGCAAAGCCTGACAGAGCTCAAGAAGTGTTCGAACAATACTCTCAGGCACATGGTGTGAGTTTTGGGGATGATCCTGTGCAGGGCCAGGAGTTGGACTCGATAATCCTTATGAGTCCCTTCCAACTTGGCATATTTTGAGATTCTGTGATTCTTTGATTTCTCTTCAGATCCAAGCAGACTCATGGTTAAGTTCTCCGGCCTGGATTAAACCCTGCCTCAAGCACAGAAATGTCTCAGAGCTTGTCAGCTTGGGGCAGGGACAGACAGAGCAATGTCACAGTATGGGTAACTGAGCTCCTGTGTCTGGGTGTGAGGCCTGTCATTCTTCCCTTGGCTTTCATAAATGTAGCCTAGAAAACCATCCCACTTCTGTGATTAGGGCATTCTGGTTCCTGTAGCCATGGGCACACTTAAGGGCATTTTGCATTCAGCTGATTTTCATCTGGTAGATGAACTTTTAGGTCCAGTCCACTTGGATCTCTTGGAAAGCTCTCCATCCACATCCCTTGCCAGGTTTCTTTCAAGAGAAAACCACGACGAAACTATGGTGTTTATCAGGGACACAGGCCACACTCCTGCAGTATGGACATTGCCACAGGGTACCCACTCCAGAGAGCCTAGGACAGCAAACATTCCTGAAGAAATTAAGAGAAATAGTTAATAACATATTGTCCATGGTTTAAAATTTACTGAGGAATAAACACTGAAAGATCATTTTCACTGTAAGGGTACTCTAATAGTGGAAAAGATCGTCAGGGCATATCTACCAGTGGAGGTCATTAAGAACAGGTCAGACAAACATCTGCAGGAATGGCGGAGAGCTGATCCTGCCTTGGATCTCTTGGCCTTTACAGAAGACTTCCAGCACTGCTTTCTCTTTTCTGACCACTTGTCCTGGCAGATTTCCACAGCCCTCCATAACAGATCTGGTGAGAGCAGCATTCAAAATACAATTCAGCTGCTTGGCTCATGCTGAACAAGACACCAAAAGAGAAGGGTGTGTCCTGCTGTGTCCAGCTCTCACCCTTGTTCATCACTGTCAATCATCTCTTCACACCTTCTCTCCTGAGTTAGCTGTCACGATGGCAGCATGAACCAAACAGTCATACAGGAAATCTTGTGCCACAATGATGCTTAGAAAATGGCATTACAGCATCCAGCTCTCATGATCCACATCCAGCTGCTTCATGAGTTATGTTGCAGCAAGGTGTCTCCTCCTAGGAATCCACATCCCCCAGGACATAAGGTAGAATGTCCTTCTGCCCTTGAAAGATCCAGATCTGTGGGCATAAGAAGCCAGCCTGGAGGGATTTTATCCATGAAAACAAAATTCTGCCTTTCCAGAGACCAAACAGGACTTCACAATGCTGCATCCCATGAGTATTCAACAAATAATTTAGTTTCTAAAGCTCTTGATCTCCCATGTTCCTAATTAGTTGGCTTCTAGGTGGGAGGTCTGAGAGACACACTGTATTCAAAAGAGCAGACAAAAGAGCACACTAATGACCATTTTCCAGCTAGTGGTTTTAATAAAGCAGCAGGTACACTGGAAAGAACTCCTCCAGACTTACCTGCCAAAAAATGCAGCCATTGCAAAATATTAAATACCCTTTATATATTACCAAAAAATCAGCCTCCCAAGCTACGAACTATAAAGAGAAGTAAGAATCTCAGCTGTTGAAAAAGAAAGGGGAGGTTTGGACAAAAATAAACAATGACTGGCATTTAGGGGACTTAAACTGCATCTGAAAAAAAAAAAAAAGTCCTCCTCGTTTGCTCTGGCTTCTAATTTTTTCCATATTTTTGTCATTAGACGTTATTAAAGTACTACTGTTCCAGGGCTGGGTGATGAAAGGCTGAGATATGATTCAGCCCCCTACATTACAAAAAAAACCTCAAGTTGTTAGGACATCCACTGTGATTTTATTTCTTTTTTTATTTCATTCTTTTGAGTCCTTCACCACACCTCAGTGTTGGTTGCGCTGTGGAAGCTCTTTCAGGTGATCAAATGCAGTTTTAGGACAGCTCTTCGGCTGTTAATGCGAAGTAACAGGCTTGCAGCCAGCTGTCTGCCTCCAAAACAGCCTTAAGTTAATCTCCTCCTAAGCGGGCTACGGTGATATTGCAATAGAGCAGGCACTTAAAGTAGAATTTAAGCAGCAGGCCAGAAAGTGTCAAGTTAAAGTCAGGTCTGACCCATTAATCAGCACTGGAGACAATGATGCTGGTGTGACCGGATGGGCTGACTTATGATTAGTTCAGATTTATCTGAGATATAACAAAAGGGCATTCTGCTGGTTTAAAGAGCCTCCTTCCCTTTTCCTCTGGCAAAATTAATACATTGTTTAGAAAGCCAAAGAGAATGCCATTCAGAATTCTGAGGTCATTTCCAAAGATAAGTTTAGTAGGAGGTATGACAAAACAAGAACCAAAAAATTAAACTCTTCCATCATGGGAAACTCTGGCATTTAGAAATGAACCAAAGCCAACTGAAATCCATAGGAGGACAGCCACTGAAATGCGTGAGGGTTGGATTGGACATCATCATGGCATTGCAGTCACTGGTTTAAGGGCAAATAGGTTTCCTAGGCTCTCCAGACACAGACATTTGAATGTTAATCTACATGTGTGATACTACATAAAGCAGTCCCCACCCAGTGAGAAATGTGAAAAGTGGGAAGTGTGTACAAATACACCTCCAAACCCACTGGGATATTTCATGTAGCTGTAAAAGGGGCATTTTCACCCCAAAGGCTTCCCAGAGGAACAAGCATAGCAGCCTGGCATAAGAAGCCATAAAGAGAAGGATGAGAGACATATAGTCAGTCTCTTTCTGACATCCCTGGACACAAAATCAGATCAGCAATACTTCCTCTGAAAGGCAGGCTTGGCAAACAGTGTAGCTCCCTGTGGAAGTGGCAGTGTAAGCCTCACCATGTCATAAAGTGCCTCGGCTCTAAGGTGATGTTGTGGTGCAAGAAATTATCCGTGCCTCTGACTTTAACTATTTTATTTATTGGAAAGATAACAAACGGACAAAAATAAGTAAAAACCTCAGCTAATGTAACAGCAGCATAAAAACAGTCATCTGGCTGCATAAAATTTATATATACATATATATAAACACGTGAAGGGATTTACTTTTCATTTTAATTGGGTGGCCTGCTTATAGTATGAATGCTTGTTGGCAGCCTATAAGATAGTATCAAAAGATGTTTAATTTCATGTCACTATTTTTTTGGAGAGATTGCAGAAAAAGTGTTCTATTATTTCGAAGAGATTGCAGAGACAGTGTTCTACAGCCTTTTGGCAATTATTACTTCCATGCCCTTGAACTGTTCTCAGAACAATAATAACAATAACAACAACAACAACAACAAAAGTCTTGCTGATTGCAAAGTGTTGGTGTCTGTTAAACTTGTGGTAGACCTTCGGGAGGAACTCGGTGTCAGAGTAGCTCCCCTTGTACAGGATTGTGATGGAACAGCAAATTGCAGATATTTCCCACCTCACCCGAGACTGTTGCTCTCCAGCCTGCAGAAAGTGATGCAGCTTTCAGACTGCCTTAGAATGTGGGTGGGCCACATTGCCCTCTGGAAGTGTCAAAATCTCCCCCTGGGTGACAAATGGAGCCGAGCCCAGCACTTAGCTGTTCTTTGAAATATCTGACTTTGAGTTAGTTGAACTTGGAACAGCTATTGCACAGTTCGTTTCCCAGTGTCAGCTCTCAGTGTGTATTGACTTTCAGGCAGCAGACTCCTGACTTTTAAAAGAGATTTCACTCACCCTTCTGAGGGCTCAATTCATCTCTTGTTGGTAGCAAAGGATAGCTCGCTGGCAGCTGCTCCAAACACTGAGAGAACCACAGAGGTTGCAGCACGACCTAAGCAGTGACAACTTCCTGTGACCATCCTGTGGCACTGACTTTTGGCTAAGCATTAAGCCAATTGTAGGTGGAGGTTAAGTTCTCAACCTTCATCCTTACCTCATCATCATCCTAACATCAGCATCAGCCTCTGCAAGACGCATAGCCCTGCTGCCCATTTGATACATCTTGGTTTTGTTACCTCCTCACATCAGCACTTGAAATTCTCACCATCTTCAGCAAAAGGAGGAACAGATGAGCTGGCGTGTTGTTTGAATGATACTAAGGGATAGCCTGCTGACACATCACAGTTGGACACAGAAGACTGATCAGAAGACAGAGGAAACAACAAAACTTCGCTGAAGCACTGCTGTCCAGACCTATCCATGCAACAGCCAGGTGAAAAGCAGCTTATGCTGGTTTTTCATTTGACCCTGCTTTTCCTGGTGGAGGACATCAGACCAGCATTACCCAAAGGGCATTTCCCTCTCTTGAAAACACTGAGATAAAAATGGGCAGGGTAACCCAGGTAGGCCAGGGCAGAGACACTCAGTTTTTCCCTGGGAGACCTGCACAAATCACCTCGGCTCCAGCTCTGCCCCTGTGTGTAGGTTCTTCCATCTTGGTTCCAGTGCAATTTCTGTCCCTTCACTCCAGGTTGTACCCTTGTTTCTCTCACCAGGAACTTGGTAAGGAAGTGGTTTTACAGACTTGCACCTCAGGAAGAGTTCCCTTGTGGGATCCAGAGGTGCATGTGCAACTTGATAATGAGAAGGACTTCCCCACACCATCCCATATTAAGCTGGCCTAAACCTCTTGATGCTGCGACCTCACCTCTGTGCCTGGTGTTGCCCAGGGTCTGTCTGCCTGGGGTTTTGCACCACCCTTCCTCCACCTGCACAAACACAGAGCCGTGTCCTGGGCAGAACCTGCACTCAGGGAACTGCTCCCACAAGGATGGGCAGCAACAGAACCATGGGACATCTGTTCTGCTTTTGCAAGAAGTTTGGAAACATCTGCAGCCTTCCAGCTGAAGGAGAGCAGAGACAACCCGGAGGACAGTGAGGGCTGGCTCTGTGGTTGGAGCTCTGTCTGGAGCAGTTAGGACACCCATATTCTCCAATTCCTGCCCCTGCACCGATTCCAGGCGGAGTCATCGAGCGGGTCTGCGCCCTTGTTATTCCAGTTGCAATAATATTCACGTCGCAGGGAGGTTCGAGTCATTCAATTAATGCTGGAAGAGTGATCCGGTAACCCCCTGTGGCCGGCTAGTGCATAGGCTCTGCGGAGAGCTGGGATGCTGCTGGCACCCCCCTGCCCTCCCGCAGCCCCCCTGCCTCCCCACTCCACATCCCAAAGTGCTGCCCCCTGGGAAGCACTCGCCTAGCCCCGTTTGTTTTTTAAGGGAGTTGCTAGAAAACTCTCCTGGTCTTTTATTTGTTTGTTTGTTTGTTTTTGCTAATAACTATATCATGTCTAGTATTGTATTCCTGTTTTCCGCTGAGGAAAGAAGCCAAAAGAAGTAGGAAAAACAAATAATGTGTCAGAGAGTGTTTTTCTTTTCTTTTTTCTTTTTTTTCTTTTTTTTTTTAATCTCTGTTCAAAGCCTCTTTTTGTTTGACTCCAGAATTACTGTGACTACTAGTCCCTTCTCTCCAATCTTTTTTTTTCTGTTATAAATATATTGACTTAATTTGGGGTGATGAGCTTGTTCATTTTGAACCCCTCAATATTTTCATATTTAAATCCTAAAAGTTCTGCTTTTCTTCTGTCATGCTTATTCTTTTCACACGATTTTTCTTTTTCTTTCTTTTTTCCCCTTTTTTCCTTTGATTTCCATCTTTCTTCTTCTATTTATATCCTTTTTCTCTTTTCTTTCTTTCCTTTTATTTATTTTTACTTTTTTCGCTTTCTTTATTCTTGTTCCCTCCCTTCCCCTCTCCCTGCCTTCCCCCTCCCTTCCACTTCTCCTTCTCCTCCTTCTCCTCCTTCTCCTTCTTTTCCCTTCCTCTCCTCTCCCTTCTTTTTAATCTTCCTTTCTTTCTTTCCCCCTTTTTTTTCTCCCCTTTGATTCTCCTGAAAAAAAACCCAAACTACCAGAGAATTAAGTAAATCATCTGTAGCAATTACAGAGACATCTCTGGGAAAAAACTATGTTGTGAAGCATGTTTGGTTCATGATGCCCTCTCATCAGACATCTTGGCACAGAGACATGTATTTATTTAGGAGATGGGTAATAAACATTGCAGTGGGGAGATCTTTTGGTTGTTGCTGCTATTGGTCGCAAATTCATCTTTCTTGTCCCAGGTTCCCACATGTTTTTTAAACCATTACGGTATATAGTTTCCAGCCATGGATTAGCGACTGTTGAGAAAAAATATTCAGCCTGTTCAAAAATTAAAAATTAAGAGTTATCTTTTCCTCCTTTTTCTCTTACCTTAGGCAAGCATGGTGCAGGCCAGTTTGTGCCCAGGGGCTGTGCCACAGGTAATTTTCAGATCTGTGTCCTTCAGTTTCTCTTCTGCAAACACACACAAAGCCATCCTCATCCCAAACTTACCTGCCAGCAATCAAACAACAGTGGTGCCTGTTCAGCCTGACAGAGGTTGTCCCCACTGGGATTAGAGGGACCTGAGTGGGGACCTTCTGAGTCCCCAGATGTGTCCTGGCAGAGCCACAGTCCCCTCGTGATGCTGCTCCTCCACGAAAACTTGCTACCAAGGGAAGGGGGGGCAAGGAAGGAAGCAACCCAGGAGAAAGCATCCTCAGCCTTGGAGGGTGTGCTGGGGCAGTAGGAGCTCCCCTGCTTCCACTCTGCACCAGAAATTGGTGGGAGCAGAGCTTTCTGCTGAGGCTGGTTGTTAGGAAAGCATTATTTGGGACTGGAAATTGATCACAAGTCTCAATCACTGAAGCAACAACTTTGCATGCTTGCTGCTTTCCAAGCTCAGGGCTTCCCTGGCTGGAAAAGTGATTGGGGGTGCTGAAGTGAGATGCATCCCAGCCTCTCCATACACTGCTATTAGATCTAAACCGGAGAGAAGGCATTTGCACTTTTCCTAAGAAAGGAAAAGTACCCGCTCTTAAGGACCCCTTTCCCTGAAGTTACCTTATCCCAAGGGAGCAAGAGGAGTTGTATTAACCACACATTGATCTCATGAAATAAAATTTTGCCTTAAACCTCTCTCTTCATTTCTCCAGAAAGCTGGTGTGGGGAAAGGGGGGGGAACTAAAACCTTCCTAGCATCCCACCAACCTGCACCCCACAGACAGAGTGCAGAAAATACAGTGTATTAGCTTCGAGAAATGTTCACTTTGAAGAGTGGCCATTACTTTCTCAGTCCCTTCTGGAGAAAGCTTTTTCATAAAGAGCAAGGCATTTACATGCTCCATCTCTCTGTGAGCATGCAGAACTTTGGGGAGCACAGACAACTGATTTCAGAGCTTTCAGAAACCTCTCAAGCCAGAGGAGCAACGTGCATATACTCCAGCCAAAAAGCTGCTGCCCCAGTCTGTACGGATTGTGTTATGCTTTCACTCCCCTCTGCATGTTTAAACTTCTTAAAAGATTACTAGAGGAAAAGAAACAATTATTCTACCCTACAGTAAGAGGAGAGGTTTTGCATTTTTCAACCCTGCTTTCTTTCTCTGTCCCACCAGAAAACTTGGGAGTCGTCAAGTGACTTTTTTAGACACAGCCTCGTCCCTCTCAGCTCCCACACCGAAGAGCTGCCGTGTTTTTCACAGGCAGCTCCATGCTTGGGAGCTTTTAAAGGGTTTCTAATCCTGGAAGGCCGTCTGACATCATCCTGCTTCTTGTCTGCTGATGTTTCATACAAGCCTCACATTTCCTTAATGTTTTTCAGAGCCACCAATTACTGCAGCAATCTTGTGTTTATGTTCTGGTTTTGTGCTTCTCTGTTTTTTTTTTTCTTTCCCCTGATGCTTTCCTGGCTCGTGTCCCAACAGGCTGCTCTCTCTTAGGCATGTTTTGTGCCAAGGGTTAAGCTGGACCAGCTTGTTACAAAAGAAGTGGGGGGAGACGGGGGAAGGGGGAACCAAAGAAGTGGGCGGCAGGAGAGTCTTTTTTTTTTTTCCCCTAATTTTCTTCATTGACTTCAGTCACCATGTGATCAGGAAGCCTGGACTCTTTCCATTTCCCTTCCCGACTGAAGGGAAACATTGTGTAGCTGTTGCCTTGCCACCAGTGGGACGGGCTCTTCATGGTGTTACGTAGAAGGATAAAAATAACCGGGATATTTAAGGCCGGTTGTGGAATCCCAGTGCAGGCAGAGAGAGCTTGGTCAGCCGCCGAGCACCACCGGCCCCGGGCTCGCAACATGCACCGGCGTAATCTGCTGCACATGATGCAACTGCAAATATATGCCTGGTAGCAGCTATGAAACAGTTAGACCTTGGGGAGGCCCAGAAGGAGAAAAAAAAAAAATAAAATAAAAAAAAGAGGACTGAAGAGCTTTTCATTCTGTTTTAATGCATTGTTTCTGGCACTGCAAGCATTTTTACAAAAAGTCGGTGACTGTACCCTGGTATTTCGTGTTCTTGCAGCAGGGGCATCTGGAAGGAAAGAACCTCAGCAGCGCTTGCTCTGCTTCAGGTGTAAGCTGGTATGACACAACTTTGTCCCAGGGTTTTGAAGGGGATAGCAGCACTTCCCAGGAAGCACACCCCGGGAAGGAGAGGCTGGAACAACACCATGTTCCCTTACAGTCTCATTAGGCTCTTTTCTCCAAATCACAAGTGTGGCTGAGTGCGATGCACATCTTGTCTTGTTGATTAATTAAATGTAAAAAGTAGCCAGTACACAAGGCTCAGGCAGAAACAAGCAGAAATAGAAATCTCTGGTTTTGGTTCTTTCACAAGTCACAACTCTAAGAAATCTTAAGAGGTGATTTTTTTTTCCTATTTCTTAAAGTTGTTTTCACATTCTACAGTACTTTTAAAGTGTAATACTGGACACTGTCTGCCACAATAGCAGGAATGAGAAGAGGCCGGCATTGCCAGGACAGCAGTCTCTTCTTTAAAACTGTTCTGACAAGCAAACCAGTGCAGCTTCAGCTTTGTTTTGTCCATCCAGGGCTGGGACAGTGCAGGTGAGAACCATTGACAGTCTGGTTACTTCTGTAATTTGGAAGAGAACCTCCTTCCCACACCAGCACATGTCACTGTGCGTCCCCTCTCCTTCAGTCAGGATTGTCAAGAGGGCCTGACACTAGAGAGAAAGGGACTAATGCGACACTTCTCCCTTAGTGCCACTTTCAGCTTGGGTAAAACAGTCTGTGGTGATGGTCCCATCAGCTCCCACTTGCCCTTTGGGAAGTCCATGTTCTGGGAAGTACACTTCCATGAGCGTAGGTAATGGCTTCTTCTAATATGAAAATATAAGGCCCCATGGCTCCTTCCTGAACTGATGAGCAGCCTCCTCTCCTGTGGAGAGAAGTCAGCTACAAAGCTTGATGAGGGACGAAGATTTTTTCCTGAGATTATTCCTGCTGCATATCTTTATTAAATGTTAGCTGGATTATAAAATCATTGTCTTTAGTTTACTGTGGGATTTCCCCTTCCACAATCTATAGGACCGAATGTAACAAGAATCCAATTTAGAGAAGTAGTGACAATCAGTAGGCACAAACTTACGCTTTTTTTATCGCTTGTGCAATTATGTGGGTTTATTTCAAGGAATTGGAGTGGGGGGAGGAGGGGAAGTTTAAGGGCATTTGTAAGCGATTACACCTGCACGGACTTTCTGCTGGTTTTGCAAGTGCTTATGGTTTTACTGTTTCATGGTCTAGGTTTATTCCTTCAAGTTGAGTGACATACTGAAACCAGCCAGAAAATCAACTAATAAGAGGAATGGCTACAGCCTTGTTTTTCAGCTTCACCATGTAGATATCTCCATGTAGATAATGTCTATAAATCATTCATATTTAATTACTCAGTATTTGAGAAAAACTAGACCAAATGGACTTTGATCTTATAAACCCTTTATTACACTGGGAAATATTCTACCCACTTTATATAAATATGGAGCTGCACAGGAGGAAGAGCAAAAGCCCAGTGCCCAATCATCTACATTAAGTCCCTCCAGTTTCACTGGGAAAACAATTTTATACATTTCAGTGTAAGTAGCAGAGCTGGGGTGTCTCTCTGCCCTGATAAATGTCCATTTGCTCCCCAGCACTGGAGGAGCATCTGCTGACTCTCTTTCACATGTCCAAGTACAAATCTACTGGATGGGAGATGACTCCTTCCTTCCTTCCTTCCTTCCCTGTTGATTTGCCTGGAGAGGAGAGAAAATTGAAGCATCAGCTCTTCCTGCACGAGGAGCAGGCTGAAATGTTACCCAGCCAGGAGAGGCTGTGGGAGACAGCTTGATAATTCAGCCTGCTGAGTGCAGCCATCTGGTTTTATAGACGCCTGCCCTGACATTCACATCCTCAAGCAATTAACTTTTCTGGAAACTGGCTAAACCTCTGGTTTGTCCAACCCCGTGGAGTACCATCTAGGCGTATAGTACTGCCTAGGGGCTTTAATGAGGACCACAACCACATTTGCATTGCTGGGCTGGCTGCTCTCAGACATTTCAGATGCTGCTGGCACAGGGAGCAGGACATGTGGCCAGGGAAATTCATGACTCCTTACCTTCTCTGACAGGAGCAACAAGTTTGGCCATGTAAAACCAACCCATCAGTCCACCAGGACCACTGTTATCCTCCTTTCAGTGCTGGCAGGCATTCCTTGGTGAATCTTCCACTAGTCAGTTAAGGTGTCATCAGCCCCCCATTCTTGCTGCCACGTGGGTAACAGGAGCTGCACAAAGTGTAGCAGACAAGCCTATATATATACGTGTGTATATATATATATCTCTCTCTCTCTCTCTACACCTTCCACTCAGATCCCTTCATAGGGGGAAGGGTTTCAGCCTTTCTGGGGGATGAGAAACTGAACAGGTCACCCCAGCAGAAGTAGCACATGGCATCTACCCTCATCAAGGTCCTTGCAGGTAACAGTGAACTGTGCAGGGAGATCAGGCTTTGGACCCTTGTGCCAGTGCATGTTTCCGTGTGTTGCAGTTTCAATAAGCCACCTACCATGGTTATCAGCACATGAGGCCACTTGGAATTTAAAAATTTCACCCTGGGCTGCCGTGGCCACGCAAAGAGCACGGCAGGGATGCGTGTTTGGGTGCTGTCATGCAGCCAAATCTTCCCTGCAGCAAACACAACCCGTCAAGTTTCACATGCTTTGGAGTTTTAGAACAAAAGTTTCACACAAACTTAATTAGCCCCAGATTTTTAACACTAGTATGCAGTTATAATGCCTCAAAAAGAGCTAATTCTTATTGACTGTTTCCCACTGTTTTTCCAGTTGGCAGACCCATCACACCTTTGCTAAACGAACAAGAACTCTGAAGCCCCCAAAAGTTAAGCCATTTCTCTTGTCTTTTCTTTCACATGTAGCTTGCCATGTTGTTACAATTAAATTTCAATGCTCGAGTCTCTGCAGTTGTTTTGTTTTCCTGGCGTTGTTTTCCATCCAGTAGCTGCTACAGCTTAGCACAAACTAGTGTCACCTACCTGGAGGTTAACAGGCCTCTCTTCTTCCTACCAGGTGTCCTGGTCTGCTGCTGAAAGATAAAACTTGATGTTGTTGTATCATAGGGACTTGAATGGCTATGTAACAGGGCCCTCATTTCTTTTTTACCCTTATGGTCTAAGTATCCTGATATGGTAAATATCCAGACACCTAGCTTCTCTGCATCTGATGTGTGTCCTTGACCATAACATTTAACTCCTGTGATTTGTCTTTAGCTCTGTTTGCCATCATCTCCAGGCTGCAGACTGTGTTGCAGGTTTCTCTGATGCTCTCTTTCACTCTGGGTGTGCACACCAGCACAAGAGGGTCAAATCCCATGGAAGATCTCCTGTTGCTACATGGTTTGGAGCCAAGGCAGCCACGATGGTTTGGAGCCGACATCAGCTGCCCAGCAGGAAGCACCCCTTTGCATAGGGTGGAGGAGCCTCTGCCTCCCCTCATGCCTTTTTTAAAGAAGTTGCATCCTGGAGGAGTCAGGTTTGCTTTTTTACTCAGATTTCTCCCTCTGTGGCTTCCATCATGCTTTGAGGTCAAGCCCAGCCTCCTTAGCACCTCACCTTTAGAGAAATTAATGTTCTCTGGCATGAAAGGGACCTGCTGTGCTCAGTCTCCCATAAAACTTTCCAGCTGAAAGCAGCCTGAGAACACATCTAGATGTTTCAGTGTTTCCCCCAAAGGCGGCAATCAGGCAGAGAAAACTCCTAGCCCTTGCACATCCATATCCTATAAGGAACTGCCTTCAACCACTGTAAATAAAACAAAGGTACAATCTTCATCTGATCTCAAGTACTGGAGTTCCATTGAATTGCAGCCCTAAGATAATTTACACCAGATGAGCATCTGCCCTCAACATATGTTACATTATGGTTGAACAAGATGGTCTCAGTTTGCCTTGGGGGAGGAGCTGCTGGAATGGAGGGTTAGGTTTGCTCATGTCTAGGAATGATGGGCTGCAAAATCCCCGAGAGTGAGGAGATAAATAGGGAAAAGAAGGCATTTGGTTATTAGGGGTTCTTATTTCCAGTGATTAGGGTGGGAAAGAGCAGACTGTGTGGGAAACAGGCTTCCCTACACCCATTTTTGGCAGCTTTTGATTGGCCTCTGACCAGACATTTATTAAAACAGCCTCATAAGTTGCGGTCTCACTAAAGAACAATACAAAACGAACCAAATGTTAATGTATTCAATCTGTTCCTGCTGAGATTTCTGCCTCCCCACCTCCCTGATTATTAGCGAAGGGGAGGTGGGGGGATGGGGGAGGGGGAAGCATGGAGGAAGAAAGAGGGGGAAAAAAATAAAAAAAGGAGTTAGAATTCCCAGGCTCAGCTGACCGATCTGCTGTAGCCTCCTGGAGTTTTTTAGTCAGAACAAAGGGTCCACGGTGCAGGAACTATAATTGATTTTGAGTGTTCATACATTTTAACTTAGCCCAGGTTAGGCATCCAAGCAATCTCAAAGCACTGCCAGAAGGAGCTGTAACCCTAGAAATAAAACTCCAAAGGAGGATAAAGGGCCTAAAAAAGAGGGTTGTGGATTGCATCTGAAACCAAAATGTGCTCCAGATCATTTTCATCAACAATCCAGATGAAAAATTGTGCTGCAAACACTTGTCAAACAGAGGTTTAGGATAATCTGAACTTCAGCTGCAGGAGAAAGGAATGGGGAGGAAACAAATATCTTGGCAAACAAAAACTCCAGGGCAGGATATGTGGCAGAGTTTCTGGATGCTGACAGGGAGGTGGGAGGGGTCTTAAACTACCTCTCTTGCCAAAATCTACTAGGGTGGTGCATCCCAAGCCTGCTGCCAGAACAGGTTTTGTGATTCAGCTTCTCTAAGGCACCTGAACCTGCTCTGGACAGCCAGCTCTGCAGTGGGAAATCAGAGAGGCTAGGACCTTCCCCCACTCCAGCTGCAGCCACATCACTGTCCTCATCACCACGTCCCTGGGAGGGCCCCCTCCAGACAAACTGTGCCCAGGCATTGTCTGTTGTCTGGAGAGGGCTGGCTGGCAGTGAGCCCACACCATGCCAGGGCATGTGCTGGCAATTAAAGAGTGTAGATGATCCTGACAAGTGCTCGAGCCCATGCTGGGGCTCTACTGGGTTTACCATTACAGACAGATGCAGCAGAACCAGCTGCAAGCAGCACTTCCATGGGAAAAGGATCAGATTGGGAACACACAAGGAGAAAACTTGTATTTGCAGTCGATGTCTTTGCTAACAGTCTGGGGCTTTTTCTCCAAAGTTAACGTTCACTCCTTGAGAAAAAAACAATGCTGCTGGAGATCTGCAGGCGAGATGTGGTTGTGGTGGGTCATCTGGATCCACAGACAACAGTCCCTTTTTGGGTGGGATTTTTACATCTGTTCTTCTCTGCCCTAAAACTGAGTTCACCAGGACAAAACTCAGACAACAATGAGTAGTTTCAGAAAAATCTTCCAGCACTTCCCAGCTCCAGAGACAGGAATGAGGTCCTTGCATGGAAAGCATGCGAGTGATGGACAGTGTGCAGGACTGCAGCCTACCCTAATTTCACTATCAAGAACTATTTGTTTGTTTGTTATAAAGTAATTTTTTGGGATAGATATTACTGAAAAGTTTCTATAAACAAATCCATAGGGTAGAGATGGAAGCTGGGCTGAAGGCAGGTGCGGTGTCCCTGCTGGAAGCTCTGCAGAGGGGTCCTGAGAGTTCCTTTATTTTTGTTGGAAAATATTTCCCAGTTCAATCATCCAGACTCCTCCTTTATGCCAAATTTCAGTGGGCAATGAGAAGCCCCAAGTTCATAGTGGCATATTTATTAAGAGGCTCTGATCTTGAAAAATTGATTACATGAATAATTTTGTATTTGACTATACTCCCTGGTATAAGAGGGGCAGTTGACAGAGGGAAGCAACTGGGGGTAGGCTCCATGGTGGTTCATACTTGTATACCTGCTTCAAGCACTTTTTCAGCCTGAAGAAATGGTGTTTTTCAGTCAGAAAGAAACAGCATCTGGATATAGACAGCAGATTCATATCACTGTAGTTGGCCTTTGTATAACAGATCCTACAATCCAGCCTCCTGAAAGAGCTCATGCGTTTGTAAACCAGAATTCCCCATCTCAGCCCCTCAGCAATGGGCTGGATGCATCTTGTTATTCTGCATGGTCAGATGCAAACTGGCAGCAAACACACTGACTCTACGTGAGGTGTCCTGAAAGGGTGCAGGAAGGCAGGGGAAGAGAGAGCAGCAGACCTCTCTGAATTGCTAGGAGTGGACACTGAGGCTGAAGAAAGCACTGGGAAGCAGTTTTTCCAGTGAGATTTCCCTTGCTACAGCCTGGTGGCCACACTGTCATGTTACTTTGCACTCTTCTTTTGCAGCCTAATTCCAGTCTGAAACTTCCACCTGCATCCAGGTGGGCAATTGCAGGCATACTCTTAAATAAAAGGCAGGCTTTAGAAGGGCCAGGCAAGCTGACAGCTGGTCACCACATCTGAGGCATTTTATAGAACTCCACACCACTGGAGGAGTTTTAGAGCTTTGGACAGTCTTTCATTGCTATGGTTCAAGAAGTTATCGGGGACAGTGATGCAAATCTATTCTTTGGGGGCTTCTTCCTTGGAAAGCAGCAGTTTGAGCTGTGGTCAAGAATAGAAAACAAGGCAAAGAAGGGCTTTGGGTTTTGCCCAGTCTCATAATTCCTAACAATGTTTCCATTTTCCATCTGGTTTATTCTCTTCCTCCTTAGAAGAGTGCATTTCAGGATTTTTCCAGCATTCTGCAAAGATTTGTTCAGCAGTAGGAAGGAGTTCTCACTGTTTATACTTGAGACACAACAGGGTGCAACAAACTGGAAAGCTGAAACAAGGCCACAGCAGCACCTCCAGCCATGTAGGTCTTCTCGTGTGACCTATGGAAGCATCTGACTGCAGACCACTGAATTTTAGGACTGAATACAACCATTTCAGCCAATGTTTTCACCTCAGATTAATTTCTGAGTTATCAAGAACCAACAGATTGTTTCTCAGAAGATTGTTTTCTTCAGACTCCTCTTTTTGCTTGCCCAAGGGTATTGGCACTTCTTGAAGAACTGGACATACAATTAGAAATTAATGTCTATTCGCTTTGATGGATTTTGCCTCTTTTCTGAATCCTGAATTATCCACAAAGCTGCTACAAACAGAATAGAATGTATTTGTTCATCAAAAAAATGATTCACCCGTTTCTTCAGGGATTAATTCTCAGTTCTGTTCGTGAGTGGCTTGTTGCAAATAGTCATAAATTCTACCGTGTTGGGTTCCAACCCCGGAGTGATCTTTGTCTGGACTTCAATGGAGCTTTGCATGGGGGGGGCCTGGCCACACAGATCTCATTGCACGATTGGGCAATGGTTAGTTACATAAGTCATATGATGTTGTTTCTGTTCTCTGACTGGCTGGCTTATGTAACTGCAGAACAATAGTGTGCATTTGAATATAAAGGCAAAAATCGTGCCTCGTATTTGTTCTTCGTGAGAGTCTGTTCAAGGGCTGGATTCTGCTCTCTGTGCGAGCTATAAAGATATTTTCTTTGACAGTCTATTGGTTGGTGAAGACATCTGGAGTAGGTGACACTAACAGAGCTACTGAGATGCTCTGTGTGAGTTCATCTGAGGACTATTTGCAAACACTGGCCTCACATATTCTCCCCAGCAGCAGCTAAGAAGCAACAAACCCAAAGAGAACAACTAATGAAAACAGGCCATTCACTGACCTGAGTCCTTGACTGCAATGCAACTGTACTGATTTCCATCTTATAAATGCCTAGCTGTCGAGTTTGATGTGTCCCTTATTCCATTTCAGAGGAATAAAAAGGCATAAAAGTATGGCCAGGGTTGAAAATGAGCAGCTTAAGGCTTGTCAAGTTAATGTTTGTGTGTTTATTCTTAAACATATTTTTCCCACTTTTTATTTCTGTTAAAATCTCAATATGATTTCTATTCAGAGAGGGAAAATAGGAATTCACAACTTTTGTTTTTGGTTGATGTCTTAACTTGGTTCATCTATACAATTGATGTCCACAAGATTTTATCACTGTTTCCTGGAGATTGTATCACAAGTTTTCAGTCCCGGTTTTGTTTTGTTGTTTGTTATTTGGTTTTTTTGTCCTTCACCTAAGATCCCACTTCTTGGAGTCATGCGATTACACAAACATTCCCTACTTCCAATGTTTTAAAAGTAAGTTTCTAGTCGGCATTGTTGCAGAGGAAAGACTGAAAACATAAACCGTCAAGGCTGAGAAAAAGAACACACAATTTACCGTTTTTTTTAAACCTCATGATTTCTCAATACTATGTTTTTTGAGGATAGTCTGAGTAATAAGTTTTAAAAGCCCAGGGTTGACAATATTAAAGCAGAATCAGTATGAGACCATCACTTAAGTTCATATTACTCTCTGGAGATGTCACCATGCAGCTGGCAGGTACTTTTCCTAAGTCACTTACGATAGTATAAGACCATCATAGCCTATTCAAAGTAATTTTGTTCCTTATACATGTTGAATTTTAGCAGAGTCCTAAAGTGCACATTTTTTTGGTAGCAAGCTCCAACAGCTCAGAAAGCATTGTTGCCATCCACAGTGTAAATACCTGTTCTTTCCTTTGCAGTCTCCAAAGTAGCATGGGTTTTGACATGGACATTGAATACATCAAGCCAAAATTCAAGAGGTCACAACTGATGCTCACATGCTATCTTCTAAGCTCTTTGAATCTGCTTGACAAGTAATTTCTGACCCATTCAGTTCCTAAGTTTTTCAATTTCTAACCTGAATTCACAAAGGCGTATGCAGCAGGTTATATCTTGCATTATGCAGCACAGCCATGGAATTGTTGTTCTTCATCTCCTTAATTTTTAACACACCTTGGAAACATTCTTATGTTCTAGAACTTGAAATTTGCTGAGAACTTGCTTTTTGTCATGTTTTATTCAGATGCCACTAACACAGTTATCTAGTTACGGCACTGTGCTGCTGACAGAAAGCATAATTCTGGTAGAAGTTGTACACCATTCTCATAGCTTAAAAGAAGCTTTCACCAGCCATAGTCAGAGAGAACTATGTGCATTGTAGTTGCAGGACTTCCATCAATAAATACAAATAGGGCCTTTCCTGGAGAACCCAAAAGCTGCTGAAAGCCAGGACAGGAACCAAGCAAGAACATCTCAGAGGTGACATGCCTGCCTCTTTAAGGATTTCTCCTGTGTGGTACTTCCCAGAAACAACACCTATCACCCTTGCAGAAAAGAGGAAAGCCCTTTCCAGGTTCCACAGGACCTCCTTGCTAAAACCAGACAGTGAAGACCACTGTAAGTTTGAAGGTTTCATGTCTTCAAATAGGTAAATAGATGAAGAATCAGCAAGCAGCATTTCTTCACTGCTCAGACATGCAATCAAGCTGTTACATCTCTACCAGCTCTGCTACTCCAGTTCCCAGTGTGCACACATATTCTCTGAAGCAAATGAGAGGCAAAGCATGTTACGTGAAACCTTTCATTAAGACCAAGATCATTTTGTGGGGACTTAAGCTCTGCTGACACTCCGTTCTCCTTCAAGTCATGATAAGTTATGGAGCCAAAGCCCTTGAGAAAGTGAGCTGCAAGATGCAGGGCCAACACTGTTTTTAAAGGACAAGATCAAGTGTTATGGGACTAGGATGAGTGTTGGTGGCAGGGGACTTGGTTAGTTCATCATTCCTGGACACTTGTGAGGCACTATGCATAAGAATTAGTGACTTTCCCCACCTGAATGCTATTTTAATAAAATTGAAATGTCTTCCTTAGATGTCTCATCATTATTCCCATAGTTAGAAGCTGATTAATGACATTCCCCTCAAACACATATCTGGGCACATGTACAAAGACTTTTTAATAGTCCCTAACAATGGCCAACAGCTGGCCACAAAACCAGATGATTCTCCACCCTTGTAAACTCATGCTCGCCAACAATAAAAAACGCTTCTGGGTACTAAAAAGCCTAATGGAACAGATGAATCTTGTTATGGACTGGATTTTATAAATAAAAATTAAAAAGAGGCAAACATTTTAGCATGTGCATTCATAGGCTGAAAACAGACATAGGTTTCACATTCTGAACTACCCAACTCCAGAAGTCTAATTTTTAGAGCTAAATTTCATCTTCCAAAGACTTCTTTAAATACATTGCAGGGTTGGCTGATTTTATTTTAATTTTTTCCAAATTTTGCTGCAGAACCAGTAAAACACTTCTGTCCTTTGAGGAAGGAGTTTTTTGCCTGTGCCACTTGCAGGCAGAAATCTCACGAATTATCTGAAAGACTTTGCTCTCCAGGCCCTGCCATACTCTGGGCACATCAGGCCAAACATATATTATAACCAATCACTACAGAAGGTCTGTGCTTGCTACCCTGAGTACCAGGGTTTCTCCAATTCCCTCAGGAGATGGCAAGGTGAGTTTGGAAAGCAGCCCGACCCTATGGTTGAGGCACAACCCTGCAAGGCAGGAGACAGGGGAGTCAGGCCAAACCCTTTTCTCTCTGCAACTCACAATAAATCTCTCGGCTGGATTTATTAGCTTTGCATCCATCATGGCCACATGGTTTCTGGAGCAGAGCTGGCCACCTCGGGCTGGCACCCAGAGCCTGGCCACACACCTCGAGCCCATCTGCAAAGACATTCCCTGGTGGTGGTGGCCCAGCTCCACGCAGGAAGCTGTAGCCACATCAGCAACAAATGCAAATCTTCCCAGACAGCACCTTCTTTCCCCCGCAGTCCTTCTATCCTCCTTCCTTTCCCTAATTTCTTTTAATTTTCTTTGATTTCCCCCCCTCCTTTCCCTTAGCCCTGCAGCTGTTGTGTGCAACCGGAAGAGTGCAGACCCAGGGAGAGGAGTAGAGACAAAGACATTTGAGGATGAGCAGATTCACCAAAAAAGAAAAGAGATAAAGGAGAAAAAATTCCAAAAAACCTCTAAAGAAGCTCTTTTTGTTTGTTGCTAGCAACTATTTAATGTCAGGGCTAATTCACAAGTTTAATAAAATCAGGCTTTGTTGAAGATTCAACACCTTCAATTATGACATTAAGAGCTCACAATAATTGCTTCTCAGACTTTCCAAAGATCCTTCAACAAAGTGTGTGTTTGAGGAAGGGGAGGCCAGCCTTCAGTATAAAGCTAGTGTTAGGCTCTCATTATACAAGAAGAAGCAGCAAATGAAATGGGCAAGACTAATCTTAGTCACCTTAAATATGACTCCTCTGTTAGGATTAACAAGGAATTGTCACAGCCCTGATATGCCCCAAAAAAAGATTTCTAGAAGTAAGGAAGTGAGGAAGTAAGGAATTTGACTGAAAACTTATAACAAGCTTTATTTTTACTGCCCTGGGCAGGATTTAGAGAAACATCAGCCTGCATTTCATCAAGTCCTGACATAGTTGAGCCCAGCACCTCATCACACTGAAAAGAACCCTTACTGATATAGAAAATGGCTGATTATTTGCAATCCTGGTGACCACATAGGAAGTGTCTGATACAGTGACAAGTGAATGGGACTCTTTGATCTCTTTAGGGTGAGTTAGCATGCAATGCCATGGCTCGTCTGAACTGCACTGCCTTTCAGAAAAGCCTGGCATGCATCAGAGCACCCCTGAAATCACTCTGAATTACAGCAGGGACATTGCTGATTTCTGCCAAAGCCCACAGTCTCAACAGGACCAATTCTCATGTCAGAACACATTTGTTACCTCCTGCAATGGATGGCCATTTCCAAAGTTTAGTGCAGTTGGTGAAAGGTACCTTAGGATGAATTTTATATCACACAATACTTTCTAGATATGGAACACTGCAGAGTTGGATAACGCAGGGTTCTCATATGTATGCTCACACACCTCATGTGTACCTTCAACTGCCAAGAAAGAGTTTCCAGTAAAACGGTTGGGTTGTTGAGGTTTTTTTATCCCAAGCAATAATATGCAGCTACACTGGTGGAATTTTTTCCAATGTTTTTTTGCTGGCATGTCTTTGTAATCCCAACTCCATGCACTGCCAAAGCACCTGCACATTCAGAGAGAGGGTTGCTAGGAACAGGGAATGGCTCTAAATTCCCAGGAAGGAGTTCTTACTCACTTTGTTTTCACAGTGGGTTAAATGAAAGATAAGCAATAAAAACCCTGTTGTCCTGTGCCTCAGACATGATCTCTCACTCCGCTGACACTCCAGTTGAATGCAGGGCAGTTGTTCCTGGCTCCCTCCGGGGTAAATGAGGTGGGAAGCAAAATTCCATGGAACTAGCATGCGGTGAAGATGAAGATGAGGTTACAGGTTTCAACCATGCCTTTTGGTCTGAGAGAGACCACACTGAGATATAAGCTTGCAAGGGAAAGCCAACCTGCCACATGCCCTCCAGAGAGCTCTATTCTTTCCTGTGAGAAGTTCCACATGCCCAGGAAGAAAGGGGCACCCCTTTGTATGAGGGTGGACTGGGAGGAAGGCCCCGTTTTGGAAAGGCCTGACATGAAGGACAACATCCCCCTCCCTAGTAGGCTTGACTGAGAGATTCAGGTGTTGGCTGGATTAAGTGAGATCTTTTTCAATTAAGCATTGAATGATATCTGCAGGGATTTGGCTTTATCATCCAGTTCTGTCAATGGCTCCACAGTGACATTTGAAGTTCCTCCTCAGGGCAACATCCTCCTGAGCACCTTTGTCCCTATCTCTTGTGGAAATTTCTGGGAATTAGGTACCTCCATGATGTTTGGATGATTACCATTGCAGGTGTGATTCTCACTCTTGCACAGTTTCAAACCTGAAAAAAAGGCGTGCGGGAGGGTGTATTGTCTGGCATTCTCATCATCCTCTTCACTCTTCAGCCAGATTTCCTCCAGTTAGGGACTGGTACCACACTTAGGACATGTGGTCTGCTGTTGGGTTGCTAAGAATGAGAAGAGCTTTTTTGACCTGCATCAGCTTTGCAGAATTGCATCTTCAGTGTTATGGAATCCCTGATATCCAAGAGTAGGAGGAGGTAGTGCCTCTCTGATGTGACCTCACATGGGCTGGTTTACAGCCAAGTCATGAACACCAAAATAAAGAGTCAGATAGATGTACCTGCAGGTGCCTTTCAAGTTCAGCCCATGCTCATTGGACCTTTGCATCATTTTAAAATAGGTCCTGATGCATTTTATTTACACTGAATTTAACTTAATGTGCTTGCTTGCTAACTTCCTGCTTATCTGGATACCACATAAGCATATGCCCAATCCAATTACAAAAAGAATGAGAAATACAGTGAATGCTACACATTTTAAGTAAGCATAATAAATTACTAGAGCTGTGGCACGTACCTGTGCATGTGAGGGAGAAAAAGAACAAACAAACTAAAAAAAACCAAAAACAAACCAACCCAACCTACCAAAAATATGGCTGAATTCCCTCAGCCATATAATTAGAAGTAACAACATCTTCCTTGCAAGGCTCGCACAGGACTTCCAAGGTGCAACTCATCCTTTAATAGCAGCTGGAAACTTCCTGCGGCACTGAAAAAGGAAGACATCTGTTACAGAGGAGTGGGAAGAAATGTGGAAATGTTAGAAATAAGCAGGCTTCTGTGTAGGGTGCTGAGTATTGATGAACAGCTGGCTGAAAGGCACAGTAAAGTATAATGAGAAACTGCAGCTCCCAGGTCTCTTGAAAAAAAAAAATTCTAGTGGAGGGTGTCACAATTTTCCACCACATGAGTAGACTGTTTTGGATGGCAGTGAGGCAATGCTACTTGTCTGAGACTGGGAGTGGTGGCTGCACGTGCCTCCAGTGAAAGGAAGAGGGTAAAGACAGAGGCTTGAGTGATTCTATATCTACATGAACCAGAACTTGAGGAAAGCAAAAAGGTATTGAAAGTATTGAAACAGAGTCAGGGAAGATTGAGAGGGTGTATGAATAAAACAGAAGAGGGGGATGTATGATTCAAGCTGTTACTTATGACACCTTCTTTTAGCCACCAGAAACAACTGGAAATATGAGTATATTTCTGACATATATGCATGTATAAATAATATATATATATTTCTGATATATATGCATGCATATATATACATATATATATATAAATATGGACATAAGGGGGACCTCATCAATGTCTGTAATATCTGCAAGAAGGTGTCAGAGGATGGATCAGGCTCTGCTTGGGGGTGCCCAGCAATAGGACAAGAGGCAATGGGACAGAAACTGATGCACAGAAATTTCCACCTGAACATAAGGAAGAACTTCTTTACTGTGAGGATGAATGAGCACTGGAACAGATTGCCCAGAAAGGTTGTGAAGTTTCTCCCACTGGAGATAATTCATAACAGTCTGGATGCAATCCTACACCGTGTGCTCTGGGATGACCCTGCTGGAGCAGGGAGGTTGGGCCAGATGACCCATTGTGGTCCCTTCCAACCTTACCCATCCTGTGATTCTGTGATAAGCAGAATTTTTTACTCATAAGGGGTTTATCATCTAGAAATAAACCCATTTCATGGAGGCACTGCTTTTTAAGTACCTTGCAGATGAAGTTGCTCTGACCAGGGCAGAGGGACGGGCTTTGTTCACTGTCACCTGTGATGATGAATTCACCTGTGAAACAGCCTGTCCTGGAGAGGCTGGGCCATGACTTGATGTGTTTTTCAGCCAGACTTAAGGTTGAAGACAGGTGAAGAGGGATTTCCCACAGTCACGGTGCCTGGCTTGGATGGGGCAGCAGTAGGGAAGCCCAGGCAGGTGGATCAGCCTTGTTGTTACAGCCCTTGCACAGATAGATCTGTTGGCAGAGAGGTTAATAAGACACTTGTAACAGCCAGACAGACACCCACTGCTCACAGTGATTTCACCTCCTCCTCCCCTCATGCCTCGCGATCAACACCAGTGGTACTGCCAAGACTCTAATTACATTTTTAAAACCCTGTCAGATCTCGAGGATGTGATGTGCTCTAACTGTGGAAGAGCAGTTTAGGGAGACTTGTAATTACAGAGTCATTAAGCCAGTTAAACACACCACGGTCTCTTTTGCAAGGCCGTATAGGTTGGCTCCCTCCCAGCAGTATCACAGACACAGGGTGAAGCCAGCAATTAGTGATCAGCAGATACCAAACAATAACTCCCTGCTCTGCCACTGACCAGCAAGGCTCCTCCTGCGCTGGAGCTGGTGCTGTGGCTTTCCCATCTGAGAGGTGCCCTAGGCACCCACGAGCAGCTCAGAGAGGGGATGTTCACTGATGTTTCTCAACCAGACTAGCCCTTGTGTTCACAGTTGTGCCTGAAATCTGCTAGTGCGTGGATGTTATTCTGCTGTTTCAAAACTTTGGGACTGTTCTTAGCATCCTACGAAACCCAAAATGCTTGCATGAGGAAAAGTGGGAGGGAGAGAGGGAAGGTACAGGGACATGGTAAGCCCTTCCAACCTGCTTTACAGGAATTATGCCCAGATGAGGGACCCAGCATCCAGCCCTTGCTCCTCCTAAAGGTGACATTGCCTGAAGTAGAAAATGCAGGGCAAAGCAGGGAGCTATGGGTAGTTCTCACCCTATGTGGCCTCCTGTCTCAATTCTCATCCACCACAATCCTGCTGCCAGACTTTGCTGAAAATTATCTTTAGCCTTAAAAGCACCCTAAGTTGACTAAAAATGGCTTTTTTTATTCTTTTGGTTTCTACCAGCAAATAGTCCCCAAATATTTTTTTTTTAATCCCTTCATTTACTAAATGAAAGTACTCTAAAGAAAAACAAACAAAACAAAACTTCTCCTGCCTATGTGGGAGGAGTGGGGAGTAGTGGTCATTAGTGCAAATTCTCCTCTGCCTTCATCTCAGACCTTGTGACAAGGCAAACCAGAGCCCTTGAGTTTATTCAGCTTTCTCAGCTTCTCTAAAGTCTACTTTTACAACTGCTCTCCTCATAAAGGTCAGTTATGTGTATAGGAAGCATTTTTCAGATTCAAACTAGGATGGAGGAAGACATATCAAGATGCAAATCTCAAGGACAGTAAAAGCTTCATAGAGAGAAGCTCGAGAAGGAGCACCTGAGGAAGCTTTTTCCCAAGATAGACCTGGACCGAAGACTAGATTGTCACAGCACCAAGCCCAGCAGAGTTCAAAAAGTCACTTCTTCGGCACAAGGTGTGACTCTTGGGGATGGTCCTATGCAAGGCCGGGAGCTGGACTCAATGCTTCTTGTGGGTCCCTTCCAACTCAGCATATTCTGTGATTCTGTAGTACTGTCCAGTAAGAAAAATGGTGATACTTACATAAAAAGTGGAATAAAATCACTTTGGATGTCTGAATGAGCTCCAAAGATTTGTACTAAAGGCATTCCAAGTAAATTGTTGGCTTTTGGCTGCACATCCTAAAGGAAGGGAATGCCTTTGCAGCTACTGCATCCCAAGCACTCAGCTTATGAAGTGTATTTAACTCTGAGACTGCCTTTATGTCTCCTCACACAATTAAAGACAAAGCTGCTGCAGCATCATGGGCTTAGCAGGTGAAGAAGGATGTCCCCAGGTACCCTGACATCCCTGGCCACATAAGCAGGGAGGAGTTACCAGCCACCTCTGAAATGATGAATGGTCATGGTACTGTCCTCTCTGCACCCAGTGCTGATACGTAGGGGACAAGGGACATGCCAAGGGAGGGGGACAGATCCTGGAGATCTGGGCCAGTTGCTGCTCCTCTCTGCAGCTGAACCACACAGTGCTGCCCACAGCCCTCCCTGTTCCTTCCCAGGGGAATGGGATCTACAGGGCATGTGCGTGGGAACTGCTGCTGGGGAAACACAAGTAGTAGTGCCCTGCCAAAAAGGCAACATGTCTTATGCATCATGCAAAAAATCCATCTGGCCAGTCAGTTCTCAGGTAGACTGAAATTACCCTTTATTTTCACTGTGGGAGCCCTATGTATGACTCCAGGAGTCCTGCAACACAGGAAAAGTGTCACATAATTTTATTTGTTTATTCTGTTATCACCAGAGCTGCCTCACTGAGCTATACCAGGAGGAAAGTCTTCTTTTGATGTAAACCTGTTACAAGAGACAGTCGGAAGCTTCTAAAAAAAACCAACTGGTTCCATTCAAAACTCACCTGACAGAAAGAGAAAAAATAAAACAACCAAAAAAACCACAGGGGATGCACATTAGTCCCACATGTGTAAGAGAGTATTAAGTCGAGCAGTGACAAACTTTAACCAGTACCACAGTATTACTCAGAGCAGCTTGTCGAAGCATGCAGAAATCATGGTCAGAGAGTATTCCAAATGTAGAGGTGGACAGGGATGACAAAAAGGACAAGTCTTTGCTGGTTATTGCTTTTGTGAGGAGGATCCTTCTATGAATGGCTTTAATAAAGACTTAATTGATTGTTCTGGAGTCCATCAGGCTAATAAGCTTTTATGGTTCTGACTCAGTCACCTAGAACATATTCCACAAGGCACTTAGAGGCAACCGTACAAGACAGCCAGACGAACATCTGTCATGTACAATGACATCCATTAATCACGCACTAGTCATGCACCAGTCAAACCCTAACAGAAAGTGGGATCTCTGCATCTCTTTTAACCACTGGAGATGTGGGATAATCATTTTACCCTAGTAAGTGCCAGGCCAGCATTTGGGAGACGTCTGTTCAAGTCCTGGTTTTGTAGCAGGTTCCCATGTGTGCTCTGGAGTAAATCACTTAGGGATGTCAACACTGTACTGATCAGACCTTTCAGCTGCCCTGTTTTCTGGGCACAGACAGAAGCAGAGGCAAATACAAGGAAGACAAGACCATAAAAATACAAATTAAGATAAAGCCAGATTCCCTTGCTGCTTAATCATGTAAATGTACAAATACAGCTTGACGACAATGACTCAAGGGAAACAATGACCTTATCAGCAGCCTTAGATAGACTCAAGCCATAAATGAAAATAAATGATCTACTGACATTCCTTATCATCTCCCTAGAGTCTACTGGAGAACTCAATTTACCTCCTCATATCTATTTCCTCTAGCACACTCAGCATCAGCAGAGCCTGGTGTCCCTTCATAAGCTCCCTTTTTTGGTTCTGGCAATGCACTACAGGATTTCCAGCCATTGCACTGACCTTACACTAGCTTTCAGATGGCAGGTGCAGTCCCTAGCAGAGCATGGTCAGCGTGGAAAACCACCTCTCTCCCTCCTTTTTTTGCCTCCTGAGCTTCAGCCTTACCTCTGTTTTCACTGACTCTGATGTTCATTTGCATTCCCAAGAAGCAGTGCCATGGGATTTTAATCAGTCAGGTTCCCACATCCACTGGGCAGCATCAGGGAAGAGCCCTATCTCTTTGCATTTAGGGCTTAAGAACTCAGGGGGATACAAGGAGTCACTCAAAATCTCTTTACGTGCTCGCACTGGCCCCAGCTCTGCTGATCCTAGCACAAGTATCTGCAGTTGGTCAGGGAACACTGATGCAGTGCAGAAATCCACTGTGAAAGGAAAATTTCTGGGACAGAAGGAGGTTTAGACCTCCAGTTCATGCATGTTTTAAGCTAAGACAAAGGACTTAAGGGGCTGCTTTTTCTACCAAGATAGAATGATTATTTCTGGCATATAGAACAGGTAGTTATCAAAATCAGTTCTTAGGGGAAAGAAGAACAGCACTTGTAATTGCTTGGCAACTTGTGCTGAACGAAACATGGGGTTCCTAGTTCATTGGAGGATTTCATACGTGCCTTCAATTTCATTTGGCAAACAATTTTTCGTTCCCTGAGAAAGGCTAATCCTAAAAATTACTATCAAGATTCAGAAAGTTTGTTTAAAAACAAAAATCGTACCTCAGGAAATTTTCCAGAATGAAAACTTCTTTTTTTTTTTAATTTCTTTTCCCAAGAAACAAGTTGTTTAGTGTCAAGACATTTTTTAAATATTTTTATTTCAGGACGAACAAAAATTGACCCATATTTCCTGCTATAATTATTAATTTATTATAAAATTTATTATTAATAAAACTGTATTTTTATAGTTACTGTATAAATACATAATATTATATTATTATATATATTACTGTTATAAACTATAAACAATTATATACACACAACCATGAAGACCTGCAGGGGAATTTTAAAAAAACAAGCATCAGGAAAAGAGTTGCTTGCTTTCTAAATTATAAACTAATTTTAAATAAATAAATAAGTAAATTTTAAACAAAACAAAAACACAAACAAAACCCCAAACAAACAAACAAAAACAAAAAAACCCCGCAACCAAACCAAAACTCTGTACCTTCCTTAGAAGAAAAAATTAACAGAAAGGGAAAAAAGTGAGAAATTTCCCATGGACATTGTGCAGACACATTTGTGTCTCCCTCCTTCTTGCTTCCCATGAGCAGTGAGAACACTGGCTGCACCTTGAGCTGGCAGAGCCAGGCTGAGCACAGGACGAGTTTGGTGACCTCCCTAGCAGTTGAGCAACTCTCAAGTCATGGTAGGCACAATGGGGTTGGAGGCTTTTCCCCTCCATGCCCATCTGCTGCATCTGCAGTGCTACTGGTACCTTGGAACACCTGCTTTACCTTGCTGGCACAGCTGTGCATGATGTACCTTTCACTACGTTTTGGCATTACACAACCCTCTGGCAGTTATCTATCTTCTGCAGGGATGGCCATCGAAACTCTAAGAACAGATTCTGGGTGTCTGCTGTCACTGCACATGGCAGAGTTTACTGACACAGGGCTTAAAGCCCTGCTCCCTTCTCTGAGCTAGAAACACAGTGCACCCCCAGATTTCAGTGGGGCTCAGCAGAGGTAATAGAGACAGGGAGTAGCATACATCTGGGGCTGTAAGGCCAGGTTTTCCCAGACATTTCACCTCCCCATAATACCTGAGGCATTTTACACCCCTTCAGCCATACAGCCCCCAGCTCCTTCTTCTTGGCTTCAAGCGAAATAGTGTTTGGATAAGCAGACAGGCAACAGATGTTCACCAGCACTGCTGAAAGTTTGTGTTGAAAGGAAAAGCCTTTTCCCAGTTGGCTACTGCATGTAATATGCATCTGCCATTGCTTTATCCATGTCTTGGTGGTGGTACCTGTAGAATTTGTTCCAGCTGCATTTGGGCAGCATGAGAAGCACACAAGGACAGAATACAGTTATAGAGCAGTCTGGAAGGGAATTTGCTCTCTTCTTCCAGTGATTTATTCCCGTCCCACCTCATTTTTTGCACCTTTCCACAAAGGAAAAAGTAGCGGCTGAAATAAGTTTGATCTTGGAAAGGAACAACAATTTTATTTTTGTTTTAAAAATATGAAGTACTTCAAAAGAAATTGCACATAAAGAAAAAAAAAATCACCTTCTGTCAAAAACTGTTTAGGTCAGAGCAATTTTCACCAGCTGTGACTCATGTTTATCTCAGCATCTTCTTCCCCATCTCATGGTAATTTTAGACATATTTGCCAGAGACATGCTTCAGTAGCACCGTGGCTGGTTCCAGGATTAACTCCCTGCAGACTGCCCTCCTGGGCAAATGCTGACAGAGAAGCTGTGTTGGATTGCTGTCATTGAATACCCCCATTCAAGGCTTTGTAGTTTTGGTTTTCTGCATGTTTTGATAATTTGGGGCACAGATAGATTTGAGCGCTGCTCCCATACACTGGTTGAAGCCTGTGTTCTCCCTCCCCCTCAGTACCACCCTGTCCCTTCACTCACTCATGCCTAGTTATAGCTGTCAGGGAGAAAATAATGTAAGTGAATGCGTGCAAATAGAATGAGAGAGAGAGAAAGAGAGAGAAAAAGAGAGAGAGAGTAAAGAAAGGAAACACCCTGAAGACAGAAGTCTGTGTGTCTGCTGCCAAACACTATAACAATAATGGCCATCAAACACAGACACATATTACTCTGCCCACACGGTCGGGACTTTAGTCCAACACATCAGTTAGAAAGTCAAAGACATTGAACTTGGGACCTTTTTCTCTGATAAGGAGAAAGTGCGACAGCCAGACCAAGAGCTGGGAGCCTGATATCTCTTTTACACACTGCGAGTAAGCTTGGCTTTGTGCTGATATTTTAAAGATCTTTGCCCTTTAGCTCGAACAGGAAATCTTAAAATGGAAAACATGCAGCATAAAGGAAGGGGAGAGGCTCACTCAAAACGTGAGAATGTACAGAAGGATAGGAGACAACAGGTTGTTAAGAAACTACAGTTGAGTTGTTGATATTTTTCCTCATTAGGAATCAGCAAAAATTATTTTTTCTTCTTCTTTTTTTAGGATTTTGCCATGTGTAGAGTTAACTCTTTCTAATTCCCATGTCCTGGGACCTAGTTTTGCTTTTATTACATGCATGGCTCTGAGATTTGGTGCTTTCAGGATCTGGTAGCATCTGATGTTTCAGCAGAAAGTGCTGGATTAGGGCATCTCTTTTCCTCTCAAGTCCTGTCCTGGCTTCCAAAGTCTATTTTATACAGACAGGGCTGCTTGTGTAAATCAACAACCACTGTCCCACATGAAGATTTCCTTTGACCATCAGTGGGATAGGATTCCAGTCCAAATGCCAGCCCAAGACACAAGCAGGGATCAGTCAATTTTCTGTTGCACAGTCACTCAGTAGCTTTAATGCCACTGATCAACTTGTGTCCCAGGTGACATCACTGATGCCAGTTTAAATTTACCTGCCCCACTTCCTTGCTTAGCAAACATTTTCTTTCTTTATTATTATATTCCCAGTGCCAGATAACAGGAGAGGGAGAAATTAACTCAGGATTATTAACAGACTTACAGCCTTGTCCTTTAAGTCTAATTAGAGAGAGACAGAATTACTACCAAGGCATACAGTGTCCAAGAGCCAGCTGGGCTCACCCCAACACATTGGCAGGACTGGACCACTGCTGCAGTGGGCAGTTTCCTTCTCCAGTCCCAAGTGATGACACTGAACCTGCAAATGACTGCTTTGAACTACCCAATTCCTCTCTTTAACATACCATTGGTAGATCAGTGCCAGCAGTGCTGCTGCACAGATCCTTTTCCCATTCACCCAGGAGAAACTGGTAACAGGCTGCCCAAAACTAGATTCCCAGAGGAAGCAAAGCTGGAGGGGTTCCTGAAGGCACAGAGATGTTAGATTGAGTTACGTCAGTGTGGGGCATCTTATTTCACTGCCCCCATCCCATTCTGGTAGGTGCGAGTGGCATCTTTATGGCCTCCCAGGTACTGTCCCAGGCTCTCTCCAGGACACTGAATTTTCACAGCTTTATCAGTTCCCAGGAGAAGCCCCAGAGTTGGAGTTTGCACAAGGGCAGGCAGCACTGACCTCTGAATTGGGAAAGAAACCAAAACAAGGGATATGCCTTTTACTTTGTGTTCTGCACCTTGTTATGTGACCTGACACCATTTCCAAGTGCCCAATCCTAACAAAAGATGAGTTTTTCTCCTGCTTACTCCTGATGGGTACCAGTATAATTCCCACTTAATCCAGGGAATGACTATTTCTTTGCCACCATTATGGTCAAGAAAAAACCCAGAACTGAAGTGAGAGGGTTCTGGGAACCAGCTAAGATGATGAGGAGAGACAGCTGTGGGTCTCTCGGCAGTGTAAGCACACTCACGTCTTGCTTTTCAAAACCAGTTGAAGCTGCTCCCACTGCAATCAGAACGGTGATGACATATGCAAAGAAACAGCTACTTCTAGGAAGGTCAGCTCCACTCAGTTGCAATATTTTGCCCCCTCGCTGCACCACATCCCTTGATAAGCAGCCTGAAATGCGTGAAAGCAGCAGAAAGGGCTTCTTTTTGTAGCACACGCAACACACATCCCAGGCAACATTCAATTTTCTTATCTCTGAAACTGGACCTGAATCCAGGTCCTTTCTTCCTCTGTTCCCATGCTAAAGGACTACTAGCTGATTTCACCATGAGGTTTCTTCTCTCTATCTGGCTTGGAGCGGACCCTGGGCAAGTTCTCAGGCTGTCCAGTGCCTCTGCTGTTAATACAGTGGCTGGGGAGAGAGCAAGGGAGGTGTAGTAAAATCACATCCCTGGTGTCTGGCACCTGCTGATGCAGTAACAGAACTCTCAGTGACAGTCTATTGAACTCATTTGTTGGGTGTCAGTTGCAAGATGAGCCTCAGACTGAACTCAAGAGAGGCACAGACAGGCAGCTCCCTGTGTGGGCCAATTAGGCAGGAGTAACTGGACAGGAGGCAGGTGAATCACTCTGAAGAAATAATTATGCAGAGACAGCCAGGCGTTCACCAGCTTCCCTCTCTCTTCTACTTCCATTCCCCAGCAGCAGCTTCTCAGCCAAGGCAGATGAACTGTGGTGCCTTCCCTCCAGTGGGCACCACACAAGGAGACACAAGAAGTCATCTCCACTTAAGGCTGTCAGGGAGCAAATCCTGAGCTTGGCTTACAATGTTTACGCTCTTTTAAGCAGGATACATATATGGATGAAGCTTCTGCAGGTTCATTTGTCTTCCGTACGTTTTTTCCAGTCATTTGCTGTTATTACTCCACTTATCCAAAAAAATATGCAGGGTCTGCCAGCACAAGTGGGCTGAGTCACAAACTAGGCATCCTGAGTAGCATCATTGGGTTGTAGAAGAATGTACTACATGGGAGGTTGTAGTCAGCACTGGGGTTGATTGCCCATCAGCCATGGCACCAAGTTCAAAGTTGTAGAGACTGGCTTGTAGTGGTAACAGCTGTTTATGGTCAAGCTTCTCCAATACCTGTAAATCTGAGATGTGCTACCAGTGTTATTGCTTTGCCTACTAGATGCCAGATGGCACCTCCACAGGGACATAAAATAAGTAATAATGGCAGGAAAGTGGATGGGGTAGTCAGTGCTGTTAGCCTCCCTCTCTCAGACTGGCACCTGCACTCTTAGGAGAAGCAGTCACAGAGCAGAGTTATCTTGCACAGGCTGGATTAATTCACAAGCAAGTGTTTCTTTGCTGCAGGCAGAGACAGCAGAAACATTCCAGCTACCTTGCAGTAATATATGCTCTGCTAGCTTGTACTAAGGCAAAATTCTCAGCCTTTTGTCTGAAGCGAAATATTGTTTTTTCACTCTTGGGGAAAAAGTAACCCCTCTCATAGCATCATCACACTACAGCCTCCAGCATTCTGTTTCATTTCACAGGCAGTACAAGACAGTAGCATGTTCTCACCCAGAGTAACAGGGCACTTAGAACTATTTGCTCAATTCTAGAAAAAATTCCAAACTTCACAGTATGAATGCAGATTGCCATGAGCAAAGCTACTGCTGGACTGCTGGAGGTTAGGACCTCCAGTCAAATCAAGGTTAGGATCTTTCTTTTACCTGCACACTGGATGATTTGTCCTTGTGGTTTTTATCTTACTTACCACCCTCATCCCTTAAAAAACCAAAATGTCTCTGTCTTTTTGCTTGCATATTACATTAAATTGTTTTCATAAAAGGAGTTTTACAACAAAGTTCATTCACATATATGCATCTTCTAATAAGTATGGTTTAAGACAAAGAGCTTGGTAAGAATACAGCAAAGTAATGAAAGAGATCTGTTTTGTCAAGTCTGGGGGGAAAAAAAAAAAGGAAAAAAAAAGTCTGGTAGCAATTTCCCCGAAGGGCTCATCTTTAAGTTAAATTTAACTCCCTGGTTGTGGGATGTATCTGTAAGTTTTCCAGAGGGCCAGAAAGTATGACAAAATGACTGCCACAAAGTCAGTCTGGATCAGGCTTGATAGTGCTCAATCACACCCCATTTATGGACCAAACATACCCAGCAGAAAAAAAACCCACCTTAGACATTTGTGACACTTCAACATCAGGTGCAGTGGGAAAGACTGTACCTTATTAACCCACCAACCTTTCCTAACAGATCTGAGCAGCAGGTAGATTTATGCTGGATCAACACACTGTATTGTGCAGCCACAGCACTTTGGAACTGATACTAGGAAACCAAAAGAGCTGAATTTGCTGGATCAAAATGCTGCCTCAGAGCTGATTGTATTAATTTGGCAGTGAGTGGCTTCTCCATGATTACATTTCTTTGTCTTAGAGGAATCACAGAATCACAGAATGGGTAAGGTTGGAAGGGACCACAGGAGCTAACTACCTTATTATTTCTCCCCTTGCAGATACCCTCTCTGCTTTACGGGCAGTAGCTGACTCTTCCTCCTGCTTGCATAACTTGTTATCATACTTGAATCTAATCTAGAACAACTGTTATCAGCTTGTACATAGCCTGAAGTTTGCTGCTTTGGGCCTGAAGAGCAGCTTCTGTGCCTGATTTTTCTCTGAGATTTTGTTTTTACTTTTTTTCAGCTAATTTAGTCCAATGAAATGGTTTATCCCTCACTACAAACCTTATCTCGTTTACATTCTTAAACCTACACACGGCTATAACCCGAGTTACTTCTTTTGAAACAGCAACACAACCAGACCTGTGCTTTTACTGCTAAGTGTTTTAACACAAAAGCAGCCCAGTGTGTTTTGTTGTTGCCTGTCTTTGCACTGAGCCCTTGATGGAGCAACAGTGTCTGTACAGTATCTGTGCTGTATAATGTTACTTCTATGTGCTCTTCTTACTACTTCAGACACTCTCCAGACAAGGGAACAGTCCCCAAAAGACATCTGACTCCCAGGACAGATGGGGCACCACATGGGGCCTGAAGGAAAGCCAAGCACAAGCACTGTGCAATGTGGAATTAAAAGCTAGGATTCAGTGGATGGTTTCTAGAGTAATTTTAGACTCTGAAGTCAGGGTACAGGCACAGGGCGTGCAGGATGAAGGAGATCCAGCACCTTGTTCGAGCTAGAGACCAGGTGAGACACCTTAGGGCATCTCAGTGCCTAACATCTCTTGCCTAACATTGGCAAACAGTACCAAACATCTCTTTTCAAACAGCCAAATTCCACCTGTCCACCACCCCTGCAGCCCTTGGCAGGCAGGAGCCTGTTGTCATCATGTGGCCTCAGTGCATGAGAGCACTCCCTGCCCTTTCTATTTAGTGGTGTGGCACAGTTGCCCAGGGGTGACCAAGTTCATTTCTGACTCCTGGGCAGTTGTGTGTTCATTGTTATAAAATGACTTACAATCAGGAGTCTGCATGCGTTTTGTTTTGCCTTCTACAGCAGTACAGAACAGGAGAAAACTGTTCTTCTGCCAGCCCCTTCCATTTTGCACCAGTTTACCCTGGCTGAAAGGTGGGGCAGAGCTGAACCTTTACTTTTAGCTTCTTGTCAGGGTATTATTACAACTCCAGTTGACAAACTTTAACAGTGTCTTACAGGAGTCTTTCGAACTACATCACTGAATGTTTTTGCTTACACATCTTCACTGTAATGAGCCTTTCCATTTTTGGTATGTGCTGTGTGTTTACCGTAGACCAGTGTACCATCTTGCTTTTCAGACTGAAAATGCCAGGACTCATTTTCATTTTTTTCCAGTGGAAATTGATAAGGAGCTCTGACTTGTAGCAGGCAAATGCGGCACAGCACAGGAGCACCCAGGAGAAGGGACCACGCCAGACCTCTGACATGAGGAGCACCAGGGTGAATTGCAACAAGGCATCTACACTTCCATGTGTGGCAACTATTCTTGGATGAGAAAGATGAGCTCTGCTTATGCTGGAGGGAGGGTAAGTCAGGTCACCTACGTTTGCTCATGCCCAGCTCTTGCAGCACTGGCAGGTGCTGTGCTCCTAACGATGCCTAGGCTCCTATCTGTGTTGTATTTAAGGAATAATGAAACAATTTAGATAGCTGTTGTCCCATCACCTTCAGCAGCAACACCATTCTGAGGTCAATCTATCATCTACTGGCATTGCACGTGAACAAAGAGAGCTTTAATAGAAGGAGTTTCGGGGGAGGTGCATAAACCATCTGCTCTTGCCTCCTCGCCAAGATTGGCAGTTTTTGGAGCAGTCCCATCCTCTTGCAAACACTCTATTTCCACAGAGAAGAGGGATGCACAGTATCAGCCACCTCTCTCTCTCTGCTTGTTTTTTCTGGATGGTCCCAGGAAGTCTTTCCCCTCAGATCAGGGAGTAGGGACTCCATGAATGGTAGTGTTCCCAGATGGCTGCAGCCTGACCTTTGTTTCTCGGGGGACAGCGTTACCTGTTATTTATTCAGACATTTTGTTCCCAACTTTTATTGCTCTCTTTTATATGGTAGGTGAGGTCAGATCCTTTATAGTATCGGAACAGCGTCACCAAGATTTCTCCTCAAAGGACAAGCACTGTGGTGCAGAATATTCAGATATGTGTGCCAAGGAAAAGAGTGCTGAGTTTTCCACCTGAACACTTATTTCAGCTGCAGAGAGATGAATGAAATTGGGGGTGGATGGGAGAAAAGTTTGTACTCTCAATCTTTTCCCCCATTTTTTAACAACATAAGCAGCAGCACTGGCAAATCACTGATCTTTGTGCATTAGTACTAACCTGTGGTTTGTCAAAGATTAGAAGTATACAGGACAAGCTGAATGAAAAGCCATCAATATGAATGATGATTATTTTGTTTTGGTAAAAACTTAGGTACTAGGAAAGAAAAAAGCAAAAGAAAAAGAAAAAGGAAAAAAAAAAAGGGAGGGGGGAAGGAAAGGAAAAAACCCTCCCTCATTTTGAAGCTGTCTTTGCTTTCAGCCTTTAGCATGAAGTTTGAAACTGGAATCAGACCCAGAAAGGTATAGTCCTCACATTTTGTCCCATCCTGAGATGAAGCACATGACACCACAAATCTCTTTTAACATTTCTGTTTCCTTGTTTTCCTCCACTACCAAGATAAAATGGCACCAAACTCTGCAGTGTCCCTGTTTTATGGTGAGACAATAAATCACTAGTAAACCTTTATTACAAGACTAATCACTTACTTGTTGTTTCAGAACTCCAGAAATTAATGCATTATTGATTACTGCATCTTAAAACCACTTACATTACCTTCTTTTGATAATATAATTTTATTATACAGAGTAACCTATATTTATGGTGCAAGTTGATCCGCGAATTTACAAACTACCTAAAGTTCAAGAAATATGAAAGGTGATTCATAAATTAAGGTCACAGGGAGAAGACTTGAAAAACAGCATAGGCATATAAGATGTTATGACATACCAGCTAATGAAATTCCTTTTATTTCTTAGGGGAGGAAAGTTTCAGAAACAATGGTCCCTGTTGCCTCAAAGACAGGCCATTCTCTATGAAACACTACAGCTGTGCCATACTCAAGAACAGCCCTGCAGTAGCAAATGAATTTATTCACAACAGAAAAAGAAAACAGTTTCAGAAAGCATTTCACATTGGAAGCCTCTGTTTTAACTGATCCTCAAAGAAAATGGACAGCATTTCTAGTCTTTCAGACTGACTCAGCAGGCTGTGAGTACTATTCACCAAGCTCAGAGGTGAAGATTTTCACTGCTGTGAGACTTCCCAAGTTTTGTATGAGGAAAAGCTGCAGGAACAGGCTTGCAATGTTGTTCTCCCACAATTTCATATATTCAAAATGACATGCTGTCCCTGGCAACCATTCAGCATTTGACTTCAGCTGTGAGCCTTCAACAATAAACCAACAGCAGCAGCAGCAGCAAGGTGACTTAGGGACACATCAACTGCTTTTACTTTGATTCCAAGGTACGACCCAAAGCATAACTGCCCTCATCCTATTCACTGGTTTGAATTTCACACATCTATGCCCCAGGCACAGGTGGAAAAAGAGCTTTTACCACATCCCAGTGGGTCATACAAGCAAGGTTGAATTAATCAGTCAGGATAACATTTGTTCAGGGATGGCCCTGATCCAGGCACAGGACCTTGCACTCGGCCTTGTTGAACATTCATGAGGTTTGCATGGTACTACCTCTCAAACCTGTCCAGGTGCCTCTGGATTCAACCTTTTTCCTCTAGCAACAGCTTGGTGTTGTTGGCAACCTTGCTGAGGGTGCACTTGGTTTCACTATCCATTTTGTCCCCAAAGATGTTAAGCAGTACCATTCCCAATATCAATCCCTGAGGAAACCCCTCGTCACTGCAATATAATGCCAGAAGGGGGAAAAGACACTCATAGAGAATGTTAGTATCTATTCTGTTCTGCTTAGGCTCCTCTGCTCCATGTAAAAAATAATTCTGTTTCTAAAAAGTACTTCTAAAGCTGTTGGCAGTATGTTAAAAGTCTCAAATGATGAAGAATTTCCTACAAATGTGTTGCACTAAGAAAACTAAAATACCACAGTTTGGGACAGAGGATGAAGTTTTGCACAAGAAACCATCTCTTGAATAGGTGAATTAGTCTTTTTTTACAGCACCTAGCAGGGGAGTGTTACAGTCCAGCATTATCTTTTCCTGTCCAGCCACTAAAAATGAACGGCTCAGTCATTTCACGTAGTGTAGATGTCAGCAAGCCATTCAGCTAAACCAGTCCCAACCTAACCACGAGTACAAAGGGCAAATCATGTTCAGCCCTGCTTCTGTTTGAGCATTGTGCTGCAAACGTGGAATTGTCAGTACCATGCAGCTCAGTTCATGGAATTTTGACTCCTCTGCCCACGAACCACATCATTTTGTAGGCTTAAGAGTCCCTGGGCGAGCATTATGCTTTGGCACCTACTACTCCTGGATAGTTTTCCACTGGTAAATAGTTAGCTGACCTAATGAGTATTCTTCAGTAAAGACACAGAATTACTCCTTATTCAAAGTCACATGTGCAAGCACTAAAGTACCTTTTCATCTGCAATAGACTGAAGACAATGGAAAACAAGCAGTGGGTCAGAACCAGGATCCACCTAGATCCGGATGTCATTTCTGAAAATGGTAAGTGTACAACACCTGGAGAGAGAAAACAGCATTCAGACCCTTGAAATACCCTTCCTGTGAGGTTTGCAAAACTGTATTTTCAACTTTGGAGTTACTGCTTGGCAGGTGTAAAAATGATTACACTGGGGGTGGGGGGGGCGGGGTGACAAAAATAAAAAACAAAAACCCAAAACAAACAAACAAGCAAAAAACCAAACAAAAACAAAACATAACAAAACAAAACAAACAAACAAACAAAAAAACCAAAACACAAACCCAACCAAACAAAAAAGTTTTTAATTTCTGGAAGAAGTGGTTCTAGACCAAGTAGAACACAGAGACCTTCTAAGATGGTGATGTATTAAATCAGATGGAAAGCTGATGCTTTGGGAATATCACTCCTAAAGAAAATGTCAGCACACAAACCAACAGCTAGCCAGGAAATTATCACTGATTTGCTGGTGTTAACTAACTTGCACATGTGCCTGCAGTGCCTATCATGAGGGTGCTTCTGCGTGTGTGAGAAAGCTCCATGTGTGGCAGGTAATGAGCTTGTGCTGGTTCCTGTGTGGCCAGGAATTTACCTCCAGGCCCTTGGTGAGCTAATGAAGGAGTTCCCTCACTGTCCAACTGCCAAGAAGGAATGAGAGAGCGGGAAGGCAGGCAACAAGAGGCCCAGCCTCCTTGGGAGGTCCGCATGAGGAATATGCTTTACCCAACCATAGGAAGCACTTTGCTTTTGGCTGAGGGGAACATCCCTCAGCCCAGACCACCCTTGATTGTGTGCAACCTCTCCATAAAAGGTGACCCACACAGGTCACCTGGGGACAGGAAGACATGGCATCTAGGGGCATCAACTGGTCCCACAAGTGTTTTCTCCAGTACTCTTACCTACGAGGGGAAAGCAACTTTGAGCCCTTCTGTGCTGTGAAAACTCCAACTGAGAAAGTTCCCTGGACCTGCACCATGAGCTCCCTTCCCTGAAATCCCTCCTTTTGTCTGAAAGAGCATATTTGGCTTGGTTCAAGGAGAGGTTCTCCATCTTATCTAAACAGTGCATTAAAATCTTCCTAGTAAATGCCAGGCATGCATCAAAGAAAAAGGAAATAAATGCTTGTTTGTTCTTCACATGGAGGCTGGATTTTTTACCGTGGCTGGCAGGATGGAAATGTCATCCTACTCAAGGCATGCACATGACGGGTGGTCACGCCTCAGGAGCAGCACCAGCCTGCCTGTCCATGACACGTGTGCCACCGCAATTGCTACCACTCATCCCTCTGACATCCCCACACAGGGAGAGGGGGTTTGTCTTCCTCCTGAAGGTGGGAAACCAGGACTCAGAGTAAGAGCGGCAGGGTTTCTCCTTACCTAGGCAGTTCAAGCTGGGCTCTGAAAGCCAGCCTGGGTCCAGCTGTGGTGAATCAACACAGTTTGTGCAAAGTTCTCCATAAAGGCCCTCAAGAAAGTCCTTGTGCAGATGAATAAGGCTGTGTGACATAGGTGATCCTGCCAGTGTTTTGAGCAGAGATGTGGGAGAAAACCATGGATGATCTGACTGATTCCAAATGGATGCAATGAATGGATAGAAGGAAGATAACTATGCTTTCCTGTAAACGGTACCACTACCACTGCATTTCTGACCAAAGAAGACACAGAGAGAGGAAGAAAATAAAAGATGCTACATCTGAAGAAATCAGCTTCATTAATTTCCTACATGAAAACCCAACATCTGTTAAAAGAAGTTCAGCCCTGTTATCATGGTCAGCAGCAGCAACAAGCTTGTGACAGTTCACCTCCTGTCCTTGTCTGGCTGTTTCTGATGATCCAGAAATGCAGGTCCTCATCAGGCACTGCCATAACTCTGTGGGACTCAGAGGCCTCCACTGTCATGAAAATGAGAGTTTCAAAGTTGTCTTGCCTTTGTTCCTCCTGAGGCATCCTCAGAAGATAATGCCAGAAAGCTCTCCACTTTGGTTTGCTTGTATTCTTTCCAGAGGTATCTCAAGTTTTTTTCCAGTATGGATGAACTGAAGTGCTGGTGAGGATTTCTCCATGGAGTTAGAGCTGGCTTCCAGAGCAATATGCAGCCTAATGAGGGTTATGACTCATAAGGCAAATGTACAGCAGTGTCCATCTCCAGCAGCTCCAGAATGAGGGAGAAGAGAAAGTACCTCACCAAGGAAGATGTGAGTGTGCCTGAGAAGGGCACCACTGTCTGAAACAAAATAAATACTTCTAAATAAAAAGGGTCCTGGACACAATACTGGTAGCTTCCTATGCAGGAAAAGGTTTAGACAGCCACCTGAACCTCCCAGCTTTCTCTTGCATCCAAACCAAGGTATCTGATGCAAGAGGAACATGTTAGTGCTGGGGATGGGTTGGGGTAGAGGGAAAAGCTGTTGGAGATCACACGAGGATCTGTAACATCTACTCTGCTTCACTTGTGCAGCTCTTGCCATGTTAGTGCATGAGGGCTCTGACAAGACTGATGTCCCTCCACTCTACACAGCACATAAAATCACACAAAGAGAAAGTTTTTGGCTTTTGGGCAGCTTGAAGTCTCTACTAGTGATGAATGGGGGGTGGGAGGGGAGGGGGCTAGAGACACACGGGAAGGGAAGTGTGTTGCCTCATGGCCTGTGGCAGAACCAGAACCCTTCCAGGCCCTCCCAGTGATTGGAGAGGACTATGCAACTGACTTGCATGCTCGCCCTTGTAACCAAAGGGAGTGAAAAAACACATTTCCAGCCTGAAAAATGCCATTTCTGCTCTGCAGCTGGGGGCTATCAGCTTCGTTTCACTGCCTAGTTCCACCTCAGACTCCTCTGAACGTCTCCTCCAGCCTGAGCACCCCACCAATCCCTGTCCTGGCATTATGGGCTTCTCACAGCAGAGGATTTCTTGGAAAACAACCAAGCCACCTGAAAATCTACTGATGCCCAGCATCTTCTGCTAGGCTTGACTGCAATCTGGGGCTTGGAAAACACAGCTTTGCTTGTTTTAATTAAAACCAGGTCCCTCCACCCAGACTTCCCTCTCTGTCACTCTCACTTTCTCTCCCCAGCCCTCTGACACATTTTAGCAGACATGTCATCAGACTCTGGTTCAAGGGAGGGGAATGGCCATCTAATACAGTCTTGCATCAGTATCCTAGCCTTCTCTAGGGGCACTGAGATGGTGGACTTGGCAAGCAGGAGGAAAGACTGCCGTGTGAGTGAAGAAATACACGTATGTGTCAGCGCACACATGGTTCCCTGGGAAAGTAGAAAGTGCATAAAAGTAAAGCCCCAGCTTCACCCATTGTTCCTGGAGCAGCCAACTGCTCCCCAGCACCACTGGGCACTAATCTAAAGACTGGTGCAGGGATGAGAGAAATTATATCAGCAAACACCACTAGCTCTCCACGTGAAAACAAGCACAAATCTCCAAGGACACCATAAACTGCACTGCTTATAAAATAAGTCTAAATGCATTAGGATTTTAAAATTAGGAGCAGGAAACATATGTTTCCCCATCCTAAATGCATACAGCTTCCAGTCTGCCCAAGTCCCTCTGCCTCCTCTCTCGACCATACTGGCTCCTCAACTTCACAAGAGTCTTGCCAGCACTCAGAGACCCATGTGGTGCCTGGCTTTGTGAATATGAATTTTCAGGCCTAGATCCTTGCTGGGAAATCAAGGGAGTTTGGTACTGTCTTTCAATGACAATACAAGTGTTCAAATATCTATTTGGTGCCCCTGCCAGGCAGCCCATGGGTGTTCAGCCTTTTAAAAACCTGGTTGTTTACTTACCTTTCTAACTGTGACTTTAAGACCTAATTTTAGATTCCTATTTCTGCAAATGCATCTTGCCAACCTTACCACACAAAACTAAACATGTATTTTGACATTCACCTCGTACTCAAGAGTTTAATTTCAAAACCTCCATGTTTTATTTTAAGACATGGGGAAATAGCAATTTTTCAGCTACCCAGTAATTATCAGAGTCATTAGTGAGGATTTAATCATTATAACAAATAATCCAAAGGTGTATTTGTCTAATTTAATGTATGTGCCTAATAATTTCCAGGGAATGACACATGCATGTGCCTTGCAAGTTAAGTATATCTGTACATGTCTCTGAAGCGCAACCTGAGAGTTTAAAACCGGACAAACTCATAGCACGGCCAAACTGGCTCCAGATCACAGTGTAATAAATGAATCGACCTCACCCTAGTTTATTCCTCAAAAGAGTAGTGGGTTTCCATTTTTACATTCACATGGTATTCAGATATTTACCACTGGTCAGAGTTGATTCTGTCCTAGTATAAAATACTTGCAGTAATTTGTCCATGGTGCCATCTGCTTCACTGAATTCATTTTAAGTTGTTGCTACATCCACAAGATACAGGTTGGACTGTAATGGGGTGATCTAGCCTAAGTAGAGCTCAGGCTCAGTGCACCACAAGCATCCTCACAATTTCTTCCCTGTTTTGTCCACATGCCATGTATTTTGGGGCAAGAACAATACCTTTCTGGTTGTTTGGCCACCACTTAGCGTTGCAGGACCCTGCATTCAGCACAAGCTTCTGAATGCCACCTCTGCAGTGATGGGGTATTTTACATTTTGCCTTCTTTTCTCAAGTGGAGAACACTCAAGTGAGAGCTCAGAAAATTGTTTTTTGACCAGGAATCATTTTCCATCAAGAGGGTTCAAGTGATTCACTTAACTTCCAAGCATTTTGAAGCTTACTCACCACTAGACATAATAAACTACCACAACACTGCAGAGAACACAACTAATGCAGAGAAGACTGTCACTGCTTTGTGGAAGGAGCATGCAGACTTTTGCCAAGCATGCAAGGATAGCTGGATGCCTGTGAGAGCCAAGAGCAACCAAATCAGCCAACCCTCTGCGCTGGCAAAAGGAGGACAAATTCACACATCAGCAAGTTTTTGCTGCTTGCTGAATATCCCAGACAAGGACTGGGCAAACCAAAACACCAGGTTGTGGCATCCTTTCAAATGAAAAATCTGATTGCCAGCTCACCACTTCACCATGTCTCTGCTTCCACAGCTTGTGCAGAGGCACTTTCTTTTGCAAACCAGACCATCTCTCTGCTGTACTGCAGACAACTTGGGCACAGATATATATGCTGAACCTGGTGCATTTCTGCCTGGATTTCAGGCTCCATATCAGCACTTCACTGTCTGGCATGCTGCCTGGCCCATGTGAAGGTGATGTGCAGAGGTATTTTTCTCACCCTAACACCAAAATATATGACAAAGAGCAATTTTTAAAATACTTCACTTCTGCTTCTGTAAAATTTGTAGAGATAAATGGAGATGGTGCCCCAGGAAACAGAGAAGTAGAGTAGGCTCAGTCTGCAGCTCCAGGCATGGACCCAATTTAGGACCAGAGACTGGAGGGTACCTTAAAGCAGCACAAGGCTGACAACCCTTCTTGGGAGCCTGAGAGCTGCCAACTGAAGAGGCAGGCAACCTACCAAACAACCAAGGGGCAGGTCCTCTGGCTTCTTTCTGGGTGATCTTGTCACAATTGGCCCTTCTACAGACTGAGGACAAAAAGGGAAGCCACCCATCTTGCATTTTGGCAGGATGGCAAGTTTTGTTCCTTCAGCACTTGTTCTAGGTACATGTAATTCAGAATATGATACAAAGCTTCTTTGAGTTTCCCCCTCTGCCTCCAGAACCAAGGAATAGATAAAGGATTGCCTCTCCCTGGTCTCTGAGGTCCTTAGCTTTGGTTGGAGGGCAGTAGGAGTGAGATGGTATGATGCTGATAATGGGGGTGAGGCTGTTTCTTGCAGGATGACTGTCCCATTGCCTTGATGCAAAGCTCTCTGAAGGACTTCTCATCAAAACTGCAGGTGATTTTTTCATTTACTTTAGTAGGAAAATTTGGAAGCAGCCACACTGAATGAATTTTTGCAGCACAGAGGCTTGATTAGCTGCTTTACTGGTCAACACTGAGGCACAGCAAGCACAACTTTAGACCTGAAATTTCAGTTTGTAGAAAACAGAGAGTATAAAGACTGAAGGAGAATGCAGACAAAGCACAGTCAAAAGAGACCTGTAAGCAGGTCATTTGAAAACCCCAGCCAATGTTTTATTAAGCAATAGGAAGGCAGACTTCAACTACCTATTGCTGGAACTAAGGCCAGGTCTTCAAACAGCTTTTGCAGCATCTCCAGCATTCTCCCTATAAGAAATACCAGATATAGCATAGCAACACAGAATTTAAGCCTATGTAAACCATGGCAAATGAAACCACTGAGCTTGCTTCCAGCATGCAATAAAACCAAGGCTTGTTGCCTCCGGTGTTTGTCTAGCTGTGAGTGCAGTGCTTCTCCCCTTCCTTGATCCAAGTGCTCTTTCCACTGCCCTGTGCCTCCTCTTGCAACAGGAGAAGGATCACTGTGCAGAGCAGACTTGGTGATCTGTAGCCCTCTAATATCAGCAGATGCACAGCGGTGCAGTAGACACAACAGCACAGTTAATAACTGAAATAAAGTCTGTAGTTAAGTACTGTGATGACTACAAGCATGACATTGCAAAAACATGATTCGTGTGCCAGGCAAATAATTGCAGACGTGCACCAGTCTGGGAGCATTTTATTTAGTGGTGATAAGATAGCAGCCACCATAAAGTTAGCTGTGTCTCCACTGGCTGTTAAAAGAAGCAGTGGGGTTCTTTGACCTCTGGCATTCCAGATGTCTCTCAAGATTATCAGAACAGTCTTTTCCAGCCTTTAAACTTTCACCTGATTCTACAGATCTGCCACACATAGCAGTTGCAAGTGTAAAGCTTAAGAATTCTTTTCCCTATGTGAGGAAAGCATCCTCCTCAACTAGAACGCATAAGCAACATGAGTTAAGCACGTGCCTGACAGTATGTCCTTAAGGGCCTTCCTAAGATAGTCCTAAGCCTTTACTTAAGTGACCTATGGTTTGCTGACCACATTAATATGTGACCACATTAATGCTGATCAGACTGCCCGAGGCACTGAAAACTGTTTCAGCTATATTTGAAAATCTTGTCCATAAAAGACAGAGAGACCAAAATCTATCTGTGCAGCCACACTGCCTATTTCATGGTTTTCCCTAGGGAGATCAGGTTGGCTGGACCAACACAAAGGTGGAGCAAAAGAAAGTAACAGGAAACGGAGAAAATAGGAGAAGAAAGCAAAACAAAACAAAACAAAACAGGTGAAAGAGAAAGAGAAACAATTAGGAAATAGTCAGATGCAGCCAAAGAAGGGTGTGGGCTCAGGAAAAGAAAACAGCTGAGGAAGGTGCATATGGTGCTGCGTCAGGAGTGGGAGGGAGAAGGCAGGTAAGGCTGGTCTTTGTTTCAGGAAATGAAAGAAAGATTGGAGAGATCTGAGCTCAGTTCCTGCTTCTTTCAGAAGCTGGACAAATTTATTGACCATGGCTAATGAGCATCTCAGATGTCTCATGAGCCCTGAAGCAACTGATTCTTAAGCATCCGTTAAGGATCTGTTGGCTCCGGAAGGAGCTAGTACAGAGGAAAGTGGTTTTTTCACCCCACAGGGATTTCAGGAAGATAAATACCTACCTGACTAATCCACAGGTGGCTTGTACGGCTACTGGGTGATGGAGGGGCAGCTGGCAGGGAAATATTGCAAGGGAAAACTGCCACTGTAGTGCCAGGACTGAACTGTGTTAGGATAAAGAGTAATAGGTACAAACTGAAAGAGGGGAAATTTAGGTTAGATATTAGGAAGAAATTCTTTAGTGTGAGGGTGGTGAGACACTGGAACGGGTTGCCCAAGAACATTGTGAATGCCCCAACCTTGGCAATGTTCAACACCAGGTTGGATAAAGCCTTGAGCAACCTAGTCTAGCGGGAGGTGTCCGTGCCCACTGCAGGGGGAGGTTGAGACCAGATGATCTTTAAAGGTCCATTCCAACCCCTCCACATTCTGTTATTCTATGATTCTATGAAACCTGGTCACAAGCTAACATGGCCCAGCATCTTTGACATAAAGCAGCACCATCTGCACCACCATCAAAAACTGGCTGTGCAGTGCATGCACAGAACAGGGCAAAAGAGCAAATCACCTCAGCATCTCCAAATGCAAAATGCTTAAATGTGTAACAGCAAGTTGAAGGACATTTATAACCACTGAAATATGCAGAGGTATCTTATGTTCAATATATGACTCTTGTTCTATTTGAGACTATTTTCTTTTACAGTTAATATCCAGCTGGAGACTTTTGGTTCTGATGTAATCAAAACAGTCACAAAGTTTATCAAAGAACAGCTTCAGCCTCTATCCAAGACATTCTCAGAAATGAGGAAGAATTTGCAAAGAAACTACAGGGAGAAATGTTATTCTCAAGCACATCATATTTCTTATTCTCTTGTAATTTCCTAAGCAAGTTCTTCATTCAAAGCTTGTCTGTTTCTCATAATTTCTGGGCTGTCCTGTGAAGAAGGCAAGGACAGAGGACAAAAGGACAGAAGTTGGACAGAGAAGTCCAAAGGCCACGCCACCAAGGATGGGTGCTGAGCAGTCCACGGGGACCACTGCTGAGCATCCAAACCAGCACAAGGATCTGGGCCCCAACAACTGATGAAGAAGGTTAGTAAGAGGCATCCCCAGGTGTGCACTCTTTAGGCTGAAGTCTCATAGGTCTTTGAATCCCAGGTGCTAATCTGGTTCAAACCATTTGATTTTTTAAGTGGGAAACCTTCCTCAAGGAGTTGCTGCTTTATGTTACTTTCTTTATTATGCTCATTTCCTGAGGTTCATATTCCCTCCTTCCTAGCAGAGGCTCCAGTTCTCCCATTAGCTGCTGTTTTGTGGCCATTTCAGACTCAGGAGACTTGTGTTTCAAGTTCAGTGGAATGACCCTGGACAATCCATATTTTCTTGGTTTTTTCCTCCAACTCTTTATCTATCTTTCCTTCAAGCTTCCAGCTCCACATGCCAGATGATTCAATGTAAGGAGAGTGTTCTTGGGGTTCCAGTGCTGACAGCCCACCACTCATGCCAATGAGGTAAAACTTGCTCTCAGGAAGCGGTAACTTGGTCATAACAGATGTGCCATCCTAGTACCACTCCTCACAGCAGCCACTACCTCTTTCTTTGACACATCCCTTTAAAGCTGGGTGCTGCGAATGAGTGCTTTCAGCTGCCTTTCTGCTGAGCTTTGCTGCAGCTAAATTTCCTGATAACAAAGTGCCTTTGCTCTTCCTGTGGCTCCTCCAGTTTTGCAAGGATCCCACAAGGTTAATTTTCCTTCTGCCTGACCCTAGATGCTGACAGTTGCAGCTGGACTCCCCTAAGGAGTCAATGAAAAAGGATTAAGTACTTACTTTACAGCACTGTCTGGGAGTATCTGTCTCCCCTGGTAACTGCAAGCCCCCAAAATCTGCCTCACCCAGAGAAAGAAGGTGGAAATCTTGCCCTTGGAGTGCAGGCCAAGTCTGGGTTTACCGCTCAACCAGACAGGGTTACACAGCCACGGGAACAACTGCTTGCACTGCAGCTCGAGAAGCAGGCTCAGAGTATTTACAGAGCTCCTGGGTAAAGATGTAGAAGCTTCTGAGTCCTTTGTCAATTATACACAGAAGACATTCTCAAAATAACTGTGCAAGAGCATTTAGTGACATCAGTAACCTTAGCATTAAGTTTCTTGTGCCCATTGCTCTTGGAGGTAGATTGTGAGGCCCAAGAAACCCTTACTGCAAACATTAACTATGTTCTAAAACTTCCTATCTTCACAGTGTAGTTATGCCTGGAGACATTTCTTCCCTAAGAGCATGCAGGTTGAGGCAGTACATTAATCAAACAGCACAGAAATGCCCCATCACCATGCTGTGATATAGTGTCACTGATCTAACTGTTCACATATTTTGATATATCTGACAACCTCCTGCTTACATTTTCTTGAGAAAGAAATTGTACTCAAACAGGATTTAGTAGTTTACTCCTTAGACTTAATGTTGAGAGTTCAGATTGAATTTAGAGACGTGACTACTGACAGGGAGGAAAAGAGTTTTGGCTGCTATGATCTGCAATACTGAATGCAAAGACCTTCTGAAGTAAGGGTTTGGATCAGCATTTCAAACATTGCTTATTGCAAGAAACACATTCATTTCTCTATAGCAAAGTTATCTCCAAACCTGTAATAACAAGAGAAAAATTTGAACTGCATAAAGCTTCTGTGGAGAGTCCAGAGCAAAGCTGCCTAAAAATCTGGAGTTGTTCAAAACAAGTGCTTAAAATGAATTGTTAAAAATCAAAGCCCAGTGAGGAAGGTTGGGTCCAAGTCCAAACACCCCTGAAGTCCTGCAGCTTCTCAGCCCATAATGTGTTTGGGAGGGGATCATCTCACAGCTATTGAAAACAGGACCTGAGAGTTTTTTCAGCCGTGCAGTTTGAAATACACATTGGCCTTTATCCATCCATTGCACTGAGCCACGCTCACACCCTACCGTGTCCTGCAGGGGCTTTTCTGAACCAGGACCAAGAAGCAGCTTAGATCTCAATAAGAAGGAGGCAGCAAATCTGTCTTGCAGATAATTTTTTTTTCCTTCTTTCATCATCCTGTGCCTTCCTAAAGCTGACAGAAAAACAATTGTGTGTGCATATAAGCAGCCTTGAATCAATGCTCTTCTTCTGGGTTCTTATGTTACATTCTTTTGTGCTACATAGAATTTCCACTAGGACATTTTGTCCCCCAGGCTTCATCAGCTTGTCTATTACATCTACCCCCCTGCACCCCCGCCTTCCTCTGGTTGCATAATTTTACCCAGGATGTTAAATTAACTCTCTTCCAGATGAGTTTAACATAATCTTATTTACTTTCATAGAGAATATTCCAGTATGCAAATACATTACTCAGCACTATTGACTCTGCACTTTCACCAAACTATTATTCTTTTTTTTTTAATGTTGGTTCACTAGATACCAGACAGGAACACTGCTGTGCCAAACAGCAGAATATTCATGTCTAGCAGGACAAATCTGGTGACACTAAAAGCTAAGTCTGACTGGCACTTAATAAAGGGTTCTGGCCCACCTCAGCACTGCACTCCTACTCCTTTAAAGACACCAAGTCATGTTTTTTTGCCCTCTGAAGGGAATCTCAATCAGCTTCTCCAGAACTCCAGGAAGGACATTGGCAGCCACAAAGGTAAAGCCACACAGACTGACTTTGCATTGACCGGTGACACGATGTCTGTGTTTAAACAGCTTCCTCTGCTCATAGGCACAACCCCAGCTGCCTCCTGTCTGTCTGTATGACAGGGCAAGATCAGGCTCACATCTCCCTCATTGTGCTGGTGTTTCCAATGAGGAGAAAAGCCAGGTGCAGAAGCTGAAAGAACAGCTACATTACCAGGAGTCCTGTACCCACCTTAAGGCCCATCCTGATGTCAAGGAACACCACATCACGCATGGCATTGCTGCCCACACCAAACACAGATGTCCATGAGAAGGCAAAAACAGCCTCACACATTTGTTTTCTAACAGATGTAATCCTCAGGGTGAAACCTGGATGGGCTGCGCTATCAAAAGCATGGACTCAGGCCTGACTTGTGTCAGGCTGATACAAACACCCAGCCACAACTAAGGTAAATAAGAGCAGTCAGTAAAATCCCCCATCTACCTGTAACCCTCTGCAGCAGTCCCATTTTATGTGAGGTAAAGAAATCACAAAAAATGGTGGAGAAATTGGATCAAAGGAGACTTCCTACGGTCTTGGTTTGTATCTACTGTGGCCTACCATGGACCTTCAGGATGCAAAAGTGCACTTGGAGCTACATTGTGTATGTGATCCCAACACAGCGAAACGCACAAATAGACACAAAAGGACTCGAAAACAGCATTTCCAGGCTGGAAAACAAAGACACAGCAAGTAAACAGAGGGATGAGAGAAGTTCAGCTTAAATGCCAGAGGAGCAAATTGTGTGAGTTGCTTTTCTTACTGCTGCGGTGGGTCTGGGGATGGTCACGGTCCTGCTGGGCTGCCCATCCTCTTGCAGAGGCTTATGTATACTCATGGGTTGCTGTCTGCTGCGACAATCCAAAGCCCTGGGAAAAAACAGAGACATGAAACAGAGGGCAGGTGTCCAGAGGCTGCTTTCAGGGCTCCCCAGGCTTATGCAGCTATCTGGCTATTCGAGGGAAAAAAAGGATCCTGTTATCCTTACTTCTTTTGCTAACACCTCAACATGGAACCACCAATGCGTGCATAGAAAAGAAGCTCTTTGATTCAGTAAGAAACACCACTCCAGCTGCCCAGTAAATACTCTGATTTTAATAGGGCCCTGGCCTAGCTAACCACATCCTACACCAGTCTATTTATAGCATAGTTAAAAATAGCACAGACCTTTCACATGGAATTAGCATTTCTACTGGTTTTAATTGTTAACAAACTTGGAACTACTAATTCTTTGATGCGGGAACTTGCTGTGTTTTCTCTTCAAGTGAGGGAAGTCTAATTTTTTTTCTGCAGGCTCATTTCTCTCCCTCTCTTTGTTTCATGTCTGATTACATTTAGCATGGATATTTCTGATATACTCACATGCCAAAAAAAAGTATTACTTTCTTTCATCCTTGAACAATCCAAACTCATATTTAATAACTGAAACTTGGCATGCAGATCAGTTTTCAATAAAGGTTACACATGTTTCTCCAGGGAATTATATTTAACTGGGGCTGAACTATCTGTTCCTGAAAAATTATCAGAATTGTATGGTGCGTCCTTTTCATCAAGTAAAGGGCCTTCAGCTTGCAAATGCCTATCCTGTGAATGATTTGAAAAAGTAAATGTAGTTAAACAAACAAAAAGTGTGGTCTTACTCTATGGCAGTTATCCCAAATTGTTAGTCTGTGCTAAAAAAATATCTCAGTGGGAAAGGAGTAAAAAATAATTCAGATATAAGCACAGCACACACAGACATTGTGAAGGGAGTTGATCACTTTCTCTGAAACACCAATATCCATAAAAAAGTGGATTTTGGGTGCCTTCTGTTAAGAGAACCAGGAGGGAAAAAATGGTATAGCAAAAAGCCTGGGGAAGGAAAAGAGACCGTCTCCTTGGCCAACTGCACCGGAATGGGCTAGAAATTCCATCTAAGCCATAGCCATTTCAGAAGGGCTCTGCCAAGGCATTTAATGTAGCAGGATGTCTTATTTTCAAAGGTTATAATTAGATACCGTAGCAAACTAACAGATAAGGGCACTACTTAAAACATACTTCCTCTTTGAGGAAAGAGAAAACCAAATTCCAGCTTTCAAAGTTAGCCTTTGAAGGAAGGCAAAGCAAGGCAAGGCAACCCAGGACACATCTCGTAGCTTTTGATTCTGCTCAGGACTTGATGCTCCAGCCTTTTTCCGGCACAGAGCCATCAGAGAATGTTGTCCTATTGGGGGTATACAATTGACTCTTGCACTGATAGCCCCAATGAAAAGGTAAGGTGTGGAAGGAAAGCATGACAAACTTTGCTCTTTCTGAATATTTTCATACACTGCCAATCCATGAAGAGAGCAGGGACATCTGTCACAGAACAGGCGAAAGGTTGGCAGAACACAAAGGATTCCTGCAGGATGCAGTAAAAGGAAGAAAAACTGCAAATCTCCAGTTTTTTCACTGGCCTATTCTCAGCAAAGAAAATAGCACTGCCATTAAAGTCAGTGCCAACCAGTCATACCATCTCTTACTAATCAGCACAGCTTCACTGAATTCAAATTATCTCAGTCAAAGATCCCACCAGGAAAAGCAACATTCCATTCCTATTTTATGCCTTTTGCTTAACTCAGTTCGTGGATTCCCTGCACAGCTCCAAGAAAAAAAATAAAAGAGAGTAAGGCTAGGTAGGATATTGATAAGACTGCACAAGACATGAGTGAAGAAAGAAGCTGGACCTTCTTTACAAACCAAATTTTTTAGCCTTTCCCTGACGCTGTTGGAAGCTGGCAACTACCTGAATATTCGCTGCCCCCACAAATGGCTCATTCCTGGAGTGAAGTCATAGGTCTGTGCTTACTCCGTGGTTATTGACATGGAGATCACTGTGACTCACAGGTTCAACACTGTGACTTGAGTGCTGCGTGATAGGCTGCTACGTTTTCCTTTTCTCCAGAATTTCATTAAAAAGTACTTATTCACATCACAGCTAATACGTTCTTCTATGCCTTATTTACTCTTGTATCTACTCACATTTAAAACTGCTGTAGGCAGTGCCATGCAGTCACTTTCCTACAACAAAAAAAGCTTGCTTCTTTTCGTCACAGTACCACACCTAGCACAGCGTACTCTGGGACTAATAAAGGTCTAGAAATGAGGTGTAAAGTGACAAGCTCCCTAGAGGTTTGTAAATCATCACCTACCTGTCTGTCAAGCCATGGTAACATGGTGCATGTTTCCTTAACCATGAAAAGAAAGAAGAAAACATGCTTACACAGACTCTGCCCAAGGCCAGGTCAGCCTAATTATACAGATTGCCCGGGATGGGCAGATATTCAATAAATGCATGTGGGAATTGGTCACCTCCATGCAGCTGATGGGAAGAACCACAGAGAGCTGCAGAAACCAGACAACTTTCCCTCATGTGCTTCTCTCTTCTGTGCACCAAAGGTCTGAAACAAAGAGTTCACTGATGAATAAACCCTCCAGCAGCACAGAGACTGCTCCTCATGGCTAAATAAATACTTTCTGTACTAGTAAACACAAGATTGGCATAAGCTAACAAAATAAGCAATATGAACTAGCACTTAACTGATGGAAGACACATTTTAACCAATGTAGCAGCACTAAAATCCTCGTCCATTCCCAAACATTACTAACCGAGCTCTTATCTTAAATTAAATGGGAGTAGTTAAATATTTCATTCATAGTATTTGAATTTTCTGTGTGACATTTTGAACCACTGCTTCAGGTGCTTCCAGCACAGTGGGGCCTTGGCCACTGCTCAGCATCCGGCCAGGGAACTAAATCTTTGTCCTTCAAGGTCATGTTTTCAGTGTGTCTGCATAACACTGAGGGACACAAAAGTTAGGTAAGTGTGTTCAGTATTCATATGGACTGTGCAGAAAGGGCCTCCTGTGATTCACCAGTGCTTAGGAGAGAAGGGAACTAATGACCAAAGCAGAGTGGGAATTTTAGGATCTCACTATATCTCTGTGACAAAAATGTAAGCACCCAGAGGAGGAGCCACAGGACTTAAACAAATATCCTTTCTGATGGCCAAAGTTACAAAGTAATACAGAGCAGGCCCAATCCCTTTTTAGGTGATGAAACATGGAGCCACAGCTACTCACACAGGTGGATTTGGGCATTCTGTCTGGTTGAGAACCTTTTAGTCACAGAAAAATCTAGCTTAACTTTTTTAAATGACTTCTGACGCTGAACACCAGAGCTGTCAGTATTGTGGTATGTCCTGCAGCACTGGCCAGATCCCTTTTGGGAAAGATCCATGCAAACTCTTATAGTCCCCAGGCTTAGCCCACCAGCCCCTTAAGTTCATTATCTGAACACAGAGGTGTTTTAATCCTTCAAAGAGGTTTCTAGGCTCTCTCTGTCTCTCTCCCTCCTTCTGGAAACAGATGTAACCTCCTAATCCAGCGGGTGAGCTAGGTGCCCTCCACTGAGTCACTACTGCCTATTGTGTAAGACAATGGATTGTAAAGAAAAGTGGAAGATTTTATCAATAGAAAGACTCTTTGGCAATCAGTCTTCGGAGGATAAAAATTATAGATTCATCTCACAATGAGTATGTCTTCACTCATGGGATGCCAGCATCCAAAATTATTAACTGATGTAAATACTCTATCTTAATTACTTTCACATTTATTCCTAGCCTTGGCTGCATTCATTCTCTAAAGTCCAAAATCTATTCTACAAAGAGTTTAGCTAATTTACTCAGGGAAACTTTAAAGGAGTTCAGAAGCAAATGCTTCTTTTTTAAGTTGAGCTGTATAATTCATCCACAAATGGATGGTATTCTGTCTCTCATTAAAAAAAAAAAAAGAAAAAATAGTTGTGAAAAAATTACTGTTGCAAAACCAGGCACACAACACTGTGTGCTAACAAACTGGATGTGCCAGAATTAAAGATGCCCATGCCGCCGTCTCTTGGCCCCTTTCTTGCATTACAGGGTCACAAGCTACTTTGCAGAGAAGCTCTGTCACTCACTGATCATTCAAGTTAGGTGTTGTGCAGTGTCAGACAGATTTATCCCTTTCCTAAATTCCACCTAAGGCTTCTCATTGACTTGGCATCCCCAAGGGCCCAGGGCCTGCCAGTAGGAAGCACTTGGCACAAAGACTTAGGTGGAATTTAGACTGGCTGAATCTGGAGCTTAATGAGCATCTATTCCTTATTTTGTTTCTTCCTCATTGTGCAGAGCGTGGCCCCAGGCCTCAATTACTGCATGCTATTCAATCCCTACTCAGAATGCACCATTATTAATTTCCTCATGTTTCCTCATTACTAATTTCCTATGGCATTTTTTGTCCCCACTTCTCAGTGCCCTGCTTCGTGACAGCCTGTGAAGTGAGCAGTGAATCTCTCATCCAGCAAGGATGGGCAGCCTAAACTCTTCTGCCCATGGTGAGGTATCTCAGGTGATATTTTGTGCCTCTAGCCATCTATGTGCCTCTTGACTGACAGAGTCCTGGCTATGCTGTTGTCTGTGGCAAAGCTTCCCTGGAAGCAATGGAGCCACAAAAACTGTCCTTCAGCAATACCACCAGAGCATCATTATGCAGTGTCTATGTAAAAAATCCAAGAATATTTGCCATATTGCTCTCATTAAGTGAGCAAAAGACTGTTATCATAGAGTAATGGGCTCCTGCTGGTCCATTAACGTTGGAGCAGAGCTGCAGGCATTTATGGAAACAATGTGGAAAGCCTGGTATTTATTCTCAGAGCAGGCAGCACTGATCCTTTCTCTCAGTGTTCTCCTACAATGTCTTTATTCCTGTTCAAATGAGGGGAATATTTATCTAATCATTTCCTCTGCTGGATGCTGGTGAAGGGAAACAACAGATGTTCTTGACTTCAGCATAGCAAATAGTTTAAAAATACATCTTGGGTGAATCAGCTGTCCAGGTCAATTTATCCACAACACTGCGTGGGAGGAACCACTGAAAGATGGCAGAGGTGTTGTTTACTATCCTGTGATTACCTACCTCATTAGCACAAATTTAATTGCAAATACTCCTGGTTAAACTCAGGAGCACTTTGCAGCTCAGCTCTCCCTTACGCATGCAAATTCCCACACATGATGCACAAGAAGCAGCTATCTCGTGTATTTTCTGGTTTTCTCCTATCTGTTTTATTAGGAAGTATGTTATCAAGTCAGATTACATTCCTCAGAAGCATCACTTTTACTCAAACAAAAGATTCTCGGAGCTTAGCCAGGGAGAAAGGTTTGAAAAAAATCCACGAGCAGTGAGAGCCGACTTCTCCTTGGTGGGTGTTGAAACCCGATTATGAATTTGTCCAGTATTAAAGCTTCCCTTCCTTCGTAGCAAAATGTTGCCATTTCTTATAAGAGCAAAGAAACAGCGAACAACAGAGCAGGTGTGTCATTTTCCCGAGTCCGCAGGCCGGTCTGCCAAAGTCTCCATGCTCCCTTCTGCTTCAGAAACAAGGATAGAAGTGAAATGAGCAAAAATCACTTCATTTTGGGATTACGCAGGCGAGAAAGGGATGAACTGATTTTATAGTAACACTCCTCGAGAATGTTCTGAGAAGCCAAATCTGTAGTCAGACACTTCATTTTTATTAACAGAGGTTATTAGTTAAAGATTGCTAATTAAAAGGTGAGGAATACTGAAAAACAAGAGCCTGAGACAGGGAGGATGGGGAAGATCTCTTCCACATAGTTTTTCCACAATGATTGATGGAAGATGGTCAAAGAGCAAAACCCTTTCTTGCAGCAAAAAGGGATTCTTCCAGGGAGACAGATAAGTTAGAAGTTCCAGAGGCCATTGGACAGCATTTCCTTAAATATTTCACACAGATAATCATGAGAGAATCCTTCCAAGGAGGATGCCAAAAAGTGAATTAGTAGTAATCCCAGTACCTGGCTTCTTCAGAGACAGCTCCACAGAGAACTTGGTCTTCTCACACTTAAGACTTACCTGCATCTTCTAGGATATACCAAACCTAGCATCCATCAACAGGGACCATCCTCTGGTTAGTTAACAGCTGGTAATTTCTCAAGTTTTCATTATTTTTCTGTGACTCCTCCATCGGGTCTGGAAAAACACAATGCATCAGCCCCATGCATGCAAAAAATCCCAGACAAACAAACAAACAAATATGAATTCATCCTCTTCGCTGTGTGCAAGTGTCCCCACATTACATGCAGGACTTCAAAAAGGATGCTTATTGTGGAGTTCTTGTGTGCACCAGTCCCACTGTGGGAGTCACTTATTTAAGTCATTGTTAGAGGTTGGGGAACATCTAAATTCAAAGATGAAGCAAATCCATTAAAACAATGACAAGCAAGGATGCCTAAGCTTGATTTTTAAAAGAAAAAAAAAAGTATAAAGCTCTTTGTTTTCCATAAACAATTCAATGGTATTTTTGCCTCTTAGAAAAACTCGACTACCCTTGAATTGCTTGAAAGCAGAAAAGTTGCTGCATTGGTGGTGCTAAATTGTGTGAGAGTACTGGCTGCCTCTGCCAGGTTCTGGTGAGGTTGAGTGGATGGCACTTGATGGGGGGATCAGCATTTCTGGAAATAGATACCTGAATCTCAGGCAGGAGTTATCACCCTGGGGGAAAGTCAGTGGGAATCACAACCTGAACTCTTGTTGAGAATCAGACCCCTGCAGTTAAGCTCTGCTTAGTTACAGGCTCTCAGGAAAAAAACACTGGGCTGATGTGTCATAAGTGAAAGTCATCATCAAGCCTCTCCCTTGCAGGGAGATCCTTCCCTCTGGGGTGTGCAAACCTGCTGGCTGCCCAGCAGAAAAAAAGCACCTCACGGTCCAGAGACCTCCTGGCATCAGCACTTAAAAAAACCCTCAGCAACAGTAATTCTTACAGGGAAATGGAAGACCAACAACACACTCCTACAGCACCTCGCTGCAGGGTATTTGATCTAAACTAGAGCAATGCTGTTGAATGGTGACAATAACTATTTCTGGGTCATTCTGACCTAGTTCACAGAATCACAGAATCACTTAGGTTGGCAAAGCCCTCTAAGATCATCGAGCACAACCATTAACCTAGCACTGCCAAGCCCACCACTAAACTATGTCCCACATCTACATGTCTTTTAAATACCTCCTAGAAAAATAAAATAATTATCAACAAGATATGGTCGGGCTTTCAAAAAGCAGGTGAGAACAGATATGACTATAGGCACTGCTGACATTCTCAGCATGAACATTTATGATTCTAAGTCTGCATGTGCCATCTGTATATGTATGCACTTTCTGCTGCTTGAAACCTGCCTGGAATTGCTCACAATCTTCAGAGACATGCCCTTTGCACTGTACTAATAATCCACAAGTATAATTGCCAGCCGAGCAGGGGTTTATTTCTGTTTAACAAAAACAAAATATCCCACACAAGAACAGATAAATAAAACTTGAGCTCAGCTGCACTTTATTATGGCTATACAATTCATAGCAAAAAAACCTCCAGATACCCAAAAGACAGGTCTCCTTAAGTACAACACAGGAATGCAGTTTGGTGGCCGTGACGCTGGTCTGTCTCATCCCTCTCAGTGAGCAGAGGTCCTGTGGAAGGACGGTGGATACTCAGCATTGCACTCTCCAGAGTGTGCCTTGCACAGCAGTTGTGTGTGCAATCCTTCACACTTTCCTCTTCTCTCGCCCCCAGTGCAGTTGGGGTCAGATAATTTGGGTGGCATGGGACATAAGAAACCTTCCAGGTGCCCAGTTTCCTTTAATGAACTTCACCCACTTCACCTGCAAACTTGTGAGGGTAAAACTCAGCACAGCACCAAGGATTATGGAATTGCTGCTTTTGATGAAGCAGCATATATTAGATATAACCCAGTTCTTCAGGACTGGAGCAGGGGCCCTGGCAGTTTCTGGCCCTGTAGGCTCTCTGCTGCAGCGTGATGCAGAGATAACAAAATGCAATCCCAGAGACGCCGGCAAAGCATCTCATTGTCTGACCCTGAAGATGCCATGCCACAATCTTTCCCAAAGTCTGCAGTCCCTGATTCCATCAGCCGCGCTCACAGACAACCAAATCAGAGCGGATAAGCTGCACGTTGTGGTCCCTAGTTTGTCGAAATCGAGTTCCAAACTTAAGCTTTAAAATAAACATATCAAGATAAACAGGTTGGTCTTTGTTTCAGGCACAATCGCCTTTGACTTTTTTCTTATTGTTGATGTTCTTAATGTTTTTAATGTGTGATGACATTTCCTGATGGCTGTCTCTGCTTCAGAATTCTGTGCTCTTCCATCACCTTGGCTTCTTTTGGGGTTTTTACACAGAGGTGATCAGTTTAGCACTGACTCAGGCTAGAGACTAAGGCCTTTCACTCAGTCATTTTTACTATGCCTTGCACTTGCAGTGGATTACTGCTTGGACTGGCCTTTGATATAGGTTGCCGGCATCAGGGAATAATTCTTTTCCCAAAATGGGTGAGCAGCACTGGCAGCAAGCCTACAGCAACCCCACTTGCACAATAAAATGTTATAGATGTAGAAGAAACCTCTTCCTACCTAGAGAGAGAGAGAAACACACAGAGGCCACAGCAGTCTGGCATGGCAAGTGCTGCAGCAGACTTCCTTCTCTCCTAGCACAGCATCATCTGGAAAAAAGTCATTACACATCCCAAGGCAAGAGGGACACAAATTCTGTGCAATTCTCTATCTGGATTAGGCAATCTCTGATTTCGGCTTTGAACAGCACAGAAACATGCTGTGTTCTGAGTTAGTGGAAGGAAAGTTTTAGAGAAAATTGGGAAATTCAGAGCAAACTGAGACTTCGAGAAATGGCAGGCTGGTGACAGAAGGTATGTTAACATAAGTCTGTCCTAAGAAAACATCATTTTTAGGTTGTTATGTAGGCTGGGAAAGCATTAGCTGTGAGCAGTTGCAAATTTAATGCATTTAATTTCCACACTCTGGACCAGTAAATCACAGTCCCTGTCGTTCAAGGGAGGAAAAGGAAATCTTTTGCCTTGTGCTTCATTAGTGAAAAAAAAATGTGTTGACCTTTACATGGGATGTTCAAATGCAGGTGTCACTGGACTCCCCAAATGCCTGCAAACATACACTTTTTTTCAAGCACCCTGCCAAGATTCACACAATTCAAAATCAAGACTCAGATGAAAGTGGGCCACATCTTTTTAACATGAGCTTACACATACCTCACACGTGTCCGCCTGAAGTACCCAGAAACACTGTGATCAAGTCTATTTTAATGAAAGATTGTGAAAGCAACCTGTATTATTTCAGCCTGCAATACTCTAGCCTTCTCTTCCTGGAACTGGTGACGTTCTGGCACTTATTTTAAAGATATCAGATCACTTATCTGCTTTTGAAGCATTCTTGTTCTCCTATTTCTAATAAGGGATATGATTTTTATTTTAATGTTGGCCTCGAGAGATCCTGAGCCTGAAATCTGGACCTGGAAAACACTGCATTGCTTGGGAGATAGGTAAATTAACATTTACAGCAAGAGGAAACAAACAAAAAGCAACTGATGGGGGAAAAAATATCCAGAGAACTGCAAGTTTCCACATCAGAGGTTTTCTCCCGAGACTAAGCTAGAAGGGAGGTTTACATCTAAAACTGCTGGCATATGGTTTGGATGCTCATTCCTAAAGTAGTTGTCAGACTTAAGAGCACAAGCCCTGGATGGGAGTCACAGCTGGGACCTGGCAGCAGTGCTGTGGGGGCTGTGCAGACCACCGGTCCTACACCTCTGAGCCGGGAAAGTGCCTCCCTT
>VZRE01008003.1:0-43688 GCA_013396775.1 Cephalopterus ornatus
AAAAAATTGTATGGAATACTGGTAACATGACCACTTCCTTGTTTACAACCTGGTCACCAAGGACCACTATAACACGTTAGTTTAGAGAGTCCCAGTGATGTAAAATCTTAGCACATTTTGTGAAACAATCATAGAATTTTTTTCACCTCTTCAAGAAGCTGCTAAATAATCTCAAACTTTTCTTGGTTTCAGGAATTACTTTGCAAAAAATAAATTTCTTCTTGAAATCCAAGCTCGTGTGTCTTCTTTGCTCAGCATAATGAAAGAGCAGGATAGAACAGACAAGCAGACAAACAAAAATATGTAAAATTTAGTGTCCCACTTTGTGTTCTGTTTCCTGAGTTGGTACATAGTTAGCTATCTCTTTTGCATTGCCCCAAAGCTAGGAAAGAATTAAAGATTAAATGAAGTGCTCATAGGATATTACACTGAATAATCTTTGAGTAACAAAGCTTTCCAAAAACTCATTAAGTTTTTTTGAAGAATGTCTCTTCCATGCTGTCTATATTCTTGTTATGTTCTTGTTGATGTTTTTAAACTTTTTTATAACGATGTAGACTTTATGTCTACGAGAGATTATAAAGATCATCTAATCAACAATATGATCAATATGCTTTACTTGCTTTGTAAGAAGGAAGAGACAACCAAGTTTTCAAGTAAAAGCTCGTGGCCAGGGTTAGCCAACATCTGTTTTATGACTTCATTTTATAAGGGATTTCTTTGCTAAGAATGGGGAGAGGAGGAAAAAGAATTTGAAAAATTCTTTTTCATGTCTTTGAAAAATGCTCTTTATGGGGGTCTTGGCACAGGGGCATAATTAGGTTAAATGCACTCTTGCATTTATTTTTTTTTTAAAATCTCTGTTAATGTTTTATTCTCTTCCCAGAGAGTTTCTGTTAGTCTCTGTAATATTTCACCTGGATTTCCTTGACTATATTCAGCCATATGCCAGAGAGAGCTAAAAGTGCCTCCCTTGAAAACCTGGGCTCAATAAGTGGTTTCAGAGCTGATTAGGTGAATCTACCAGCCTGATAAATCCCTTTATGAAATCTGGCTTCTAGGAAAACATATGAATGCTAATGATGGGGAAGATATGTTACCAGCTTTGGCTTCAAACAAGTGATAGAAGATTCTAGAGTAGTTTTTATGCTTTCTTAGAAGTCTATTACCTGAATTTTGGCAAATAGCTTCCATCTCTCTAGCTCTTCTTGCCAGCCCTTTTGCTTGCTTGTGTAGTCAAACCTATCAGCTCAGAGAGGGGCTGCTCTCTCTCCCCTATAATCATTCTACTTTGAAACTCTCTGTCCAATTAATTACTCTACCATGCTTTTGTACCAGGAGGAAAATAAGTGAGAAGCTGTGAACTTCCTATTCTTGGATGTTGTCCAGTAACTTCCTCAAAATACCCCTTGCATACTGGATTTCTCTCACCTTGTCACACATGCTTTTACTGTTGTGTTACTTAGGTCAAACGGATGCTGTGCCTACATGGCGACGGCATGCAGCTTTCAAACTTGCTCACTGTCTTTCAGATCACTAAATTAATATCTCTGCTATTCAGCTTTTGAATGTTTGTCGCTCTACAAAAGACACTTTTCTCTGGCTAGCAATAATTAGGTACCTGGTTAATCTGCTCTGTGTATTTACACATTATTAAGATTTAATCCCAAAGCAACAATACTGTCTCTGCTGATAAGCAGGATGAAATCCCCATATGTATTCTGCTCCATTAGCTTTCCTAATCACTTTAAACCAATTGCTCTGAATACTTCTGGGTGTGATTCCCATAAAATGCACCACTCCCTGACCTCTTCCTTTAAAAGGTATGGTTTTTAACTTTCTTTTGCAGTCTTGGGCATTGCTGATTTGTCCACTCTGTATCCAGCTTACACTGTGGGATGCTATCTGGAAATTTTCCAGTTTCCTTGATCAGCCACAAGGATTAGTGAGAATGAATGTGCTGCTGGTCCCCAGAGACACTGTAGCACCATCTGTGAAGAAATATTATGGAAGATGCTAGTTTAAGTTCTGCTTTGGTTGGGTAGATAAGAAGAAAATAACTGTCAATATTTGTAAATGTAGAGAAGATCAAAGGCTTCTGGAAATACTTTAGAAGCGAAGGTAAGAGTGGGTTAGTTTTAGGTCAGAGAAAGTACATGAAGAGTTCTGGAAATACTTTGTTAATGTAAATGTTGTTTTACCATTGACCAGCATGTGAATACGGCATGATCAGGAGATCAGAATCACAGAATCATTGAGGTTGGGAAAGACCTCTGAGATCGTTAAGTCCGACCTTTGACTGATCACTACCTTGTCAACTAGAGCACAACACTAAGTGCCATGTCCAGTCATGTCTTGAACACCTCAGTGAATGGTGACTCCACCACCTCTCTGGGAAGTTCATTCTACTGTTTAACAACCCTTTCCACCTTTATTCACATCTTCAGTTTCACTTTTAAATGTTTATCTATCTATCTATCTATCTATCTATCTATCTATCTATCTATCTATCTATCTATCTATCTATCTANTATCTATCTATCTATCTATCTACCTACCTACCTACCTATCTATCTATCTATTTAGTAGTAAATGTTGTGCCAAGATAGTGATGTTTAGTATTGCCTCAGTTTTTCCAGAGTTCAAGAGACAACTGACTTTGAGACATTTCAATGTATAACGAGCCTTCAGAGAGGAAGACACATGAATCTTATACATATTGTCCAAATTACTCTGATGTCCTTGTAAAACTTACACTTTGAATACTTAACACTGTATATCTTTGGGTTGCTAATATGCTTGTTCCTTTCAAAATTAGATTCCAATTTATTTTTATAAATATGTTGTTGTGGCTGAATATTGTTTAGCCTCTAATTGATTTTTTCTAAAATGTTAGAGTTAAATTTCAAATAAATGAAATTTAAGTTGTATAAACATATTAAAAGTAAAGTAAAAAAGTTAAAACTGAAACTCTGCCAACTGACAAATCTGTTCAAAATTTGCTACCCAGATGTTTTCAGACCTTAAAGAAGCAATAAACACTTATTTCATCAGAGTTCCTTATATGTAAAAGCTTTCACAACATTCATTAATTTGCTCTCTAAATCGTGTCTGTTAGCCTTCTGTAAATGCAGCCTTGTGGTGAGATGCTTGGCCTCTCTCTATTGTTCACATTGCATATCCTGAAGTTAGTTCAGTTTTGTGATAAAAAGTAATAATATGAAGTGATGATTTTGGGGACAAAGCCGCTCTGGAAATAAGTCCTCAGTTTAGAAATATCTTTAACTTCATAAAATGCTGTGAGATGTATTTAATTTTCTGCATTGCTTGTTCTCAAGAGCTTTTTGAAAAAGGGAGTATGCTGTGTGAATGTGCTTTCAATATGAAGCTTACCAAAGTCCCATTAGGTGCTGTAAATGTAGTGGATTTTCTTTGTTTGTTCTTAGTGATTCATATCAAATATACCAAGCATTTCAGTATGAAAACTTCAGAGGTGTTTATAAGGAAAACAAGGCATTTTGCTACCCAAGTCACCTCAACATTAACTAGCTGATGTATGTCATTAGCATGGGTGATGGTTCTGTGTAAGGTCTTTTTCTTCCTCTTATCTTGTTTTAACTAAATACTAGGAGGGAGACATTAAAGTAGAATTGTCTCATTAAAATATGAATTTTGCAGTTATGGAGAGCATAATAATTTTTAAACCTTGCATCACAAATGTTAAATTACTGCAAAGGCTTGTATTCATGGGCAGAACACCATCTATCTGAAAGGAACACAGTATGAAGAGATTTACATTTATGAAGTACCAAGATTTAATGAACTTTAATAGACATTTTCTCTAAATGTTTTAAGGTGTTAATCAAGGTTCATTATGGCAAAAACTTGATATGAAAAACTGATAATTTGAGAAAGATGCAAATTATCCAGCAAAGTGAAGGTTTTTGTTAATGTATTGATTTAAGTAAAAAGGTAGTAGCTCAGAGAAAGACTTTCCTTTATCCAAGAATCAAATCTGAATCTGTCCCTGGCACTGTCAGAAAGAAATGGTTTTTAAATAGATTTTTGCTATAGCAACACTTTCTCTTTGCTTCACACTTCATTATAAGCCAGCACAGAATCCTCAACATTTCTTCTAAGAGGCAACTGAACAGGAAATTGAGATGATAAAAACAGTGTAGGATAGTAAAGCCTTCTTTCTTGGGAATTTTCAAATAGGTCTCCCTAGGCAAAATGGCTGTTCTCAAGTTCTCCCACAGAGCATTAGAACATTTAGATTTGAGTTTGTAGTGTATAAAATAGGAAATGTACTGCTTAGTTTATTTGATATTAATTATTCCTTTGTCTTTTATATATATATATATATATATACCCTTCTTGAATGAAAGAATGAAGCAATAGAAGCTTGTGTTACAGGCCAGGAAGTTTACTGGAAAGTTGTTATTCACAGCAGAACATTCCTTATGACAGGTTTCTTCTGTGTAAAAGTTGGAGTTTCTCTTCTTGACCTCTTTTCCTCAAGTATTTTTCAGTTCTAAGTGTAGAAAAGCTAATTGCCAAGTCTATTTAAAACATTTTCTTTTTATTGGCAGTAAACCAATGTTGAACCAATGTCTGCACACTGGAATGCTCTTCTGTTTTACTTAATGGGTTGAATTTTATTTTATTTTTTTAATGCTACAATAAATATTTTATTTTTGTATGCCAGGATAGCAGAAGAAGTAGCAAATATGCAAAATTCAGTCCCTAATTCATACTCCAAGGTTGCTCAAATAATGATAAACAACCGTCTACCTTCTTGTCTTGCAATGCAGTTCAAGTTCATGGTCAAGATATGCTGATATTACACTTTCTAGGGAACTTGGAGAACTGGAAAGTCATGAGCAATTAATGACTTTGAGAAGATAGAACTGCAGATATTGCTGGAAATTCTTCCAACAGAAGCTCTTACAAGGATACTTAGAGTGACATGTAATACATCATTTTTACTAAAAGAACACTGTGGCCTGGCTGTCTGAGGAAGCCATGAGAAAGAAATTCTGAAGATGTACATGCTGATGAGACAGAAATCAACTGCAGATCTGTGTTTTGCAAGTCTGCATAATTTTCAACCCCAAAATATCTGAGTTCCAAATAACTTACTCCTAAGTTCATTTCCAGTGTTTCTATGGTTGCACAGTCTGATGTGCTTTCTCCAGATAAAAACTTCGAAGTAAAATTTTCACCACAGATATTTTGGTGATAGACTGTTCAGCAGAAGGTTAACTATTGCTATGATTTACAAATATTCTGTGCTAAGTTACAAGAGTGATAGATAAATCAGCTTGCTCTATAGGAACCTTGTACTATCATAAAAAGCAACATTTTGGCAAGGTGGTTGATCTTCCTGTGACATGGTTTCGGAGAAGATGACAGGGCTTGTCAACACGGGTGTTGTCACTATGTAATCTTGAACTCTGACCACGATTTCTGTTGGCTGCTCAGTCAGTAAAATGTTTGCTCTGCAATATTCAAGGACAGGATATCTTCCAACTGTGCAGCAACAATACACAATGCATAATCTTGCAACACATTAAAATAAGATTTATATTAAGTGATTTCTTTGATTTTTATATATATACTGTTAAAAATCAGTTGGATATCTTTAACTTGTACAAAAAGCTTGCTTATGTTCTTAGAGATTCACTAGTAGATTAATAGTGTTTTATTGAAATTGGGATATAGATTTAAAAAGAAGTTTGGGTTATGGCAGAATGAGGTTTTCCAAGCTCCAGGATTTTTCAGTTTTCTGCAAAAGAGGTTTCCTTCTTTAACCTCTCTGTTCCATCCTTTCTATCTCTAATTTTTAATTATTTTTATTATTTTCAAATAACAAAGTATACTGTTTTCCAAATTTACTCTAGGAGTGCCTCACTGATCTCACCATTTTGTACTGACAAAGGCCCTAAGAGCAGCTAATGAGGGAGAAACCCACAGACAACAAGATAGTCCCATTTCTGAGACTGACAAATTCACACAGTGTTAAATTTTCCTCATCTTTTGCCTGTTTGTTCGCTTGATCAAACAAACTATAATAGATCAGGCAAACTAGGTAGCTTAGCTAAATGGTAAACTTACACTCAGATGTTGCCTCTGCTAAAGAGTTGAAGGTCAGAAATTAGTAGACATCAGAGAAAACTATCAATAACACTGCCTGCAACTCCTATAGACAAAGCCCTAATTCCACACCTGTTAATGAACCATCTGTTTTTCTGATTTTCCTCTGTTTTTTTTTTTCCACTTGTTCTGTTTATATTGGTTGTTTGCATACTCATTTCTTCTGAGAAAATGTTCTTCCTGCATAAATTCCCTGGGAAAAAATCCTGAATTCAAAGAAATCAATGGCACAACTTTTACCAATACCCTACCTGAGCTTCTGTCCAGCATTTCTTGAAATTTCCTGGTACTTTTTGGGTCATCCTATTTTTATGTATATCACAATGATTTGTTTCTCATGCTGTCTATATCAGAATGATCATCTCATGTTTTGGCTTGAATTCCAGTCTTGGAGTCACTTACTGTGTAATGGAAAGTATTCCATCTTATTTAATAATTTTTCGAAGTATCTGCACATATTTATCAGCCATTGAAGTTTACAACTTTATGAAAAATCAAATGTATATGAGTATTTCTTTAAAGTGATTCTGAGATTTTGTTGGTAATATCTTCACAAGTTTGACTCTGAGAACTTCAGCAAGCTAATATGGGGTCATAGCAGTTTTTCTCTCAACACTGCAATATTACCGTCCTTTCTCTGCACCAAAGCTATGGTACTGAGAGGTTGCATTGGGTTGAATAGAACCATAGAATAAACTGGGTTGGAAAAGACCTCTGAGATCATCAAGTCCAACCCTTGATCCAACACTGCCGTGGTTACTAGACCACGGCACTAAGTGCCACATCCAGTCTCATCTTAAAAACCTCCAGGGACGGAGAATCCACCACCTCCCTGGGCAGCCCATTCCAAGTTCTGATTAATCTCTCTGTAAAAAATTTCTTCCTAATGTCCAACCTAAACATCCCTTGGCACAGCTTAAGACCACGCCCTCTTATCCTACTGCTGGTTGCCTGGGAGAAGAGACCAACTCCCACCTGGCTACAACCTCCTTTCAGGGAGTTGTAGAGAGTGATGAGGTCTCCCCTGAGCCTCCTCTTCTCCAGGCTAAACAACCTCAGCTCTCTCAGCCTCTCCTCATAGGACTTGTGCTCGCGTTGCTCTTCTCTGGACCTGCTCCAGCACCTCAATATCCTTCCTGAACTGAGGGGCCCAGAACTGGATACAGCACTCGAGCTGTGACTTCACCAGTGCTGAGTACAGGGGGAGAATCACTTCCCTGGCCCTGCTGGCCACACTGTTCCTGGTCCAGGCCAGGATGCCATTGGCCTTCTTGGCCACCTGGGCACACTGCTGGCTCATGTTCAGCTTCCTGTCAATCCAAACTACCAGGCCCCTTTCTGCCTGGCTGCTCTCCAGCCACTCTGTGCCCAGCCTGTAGCACTGCAGGGGGTTGTTGTGGCCAAAGTGCAGGACCCGGCACTTGGCCTTGTTGAACCTCATCCCATCGGAATCAGACCATCTCTCCAGCTTGTCTAGGTCCATCTGCAGGGCCCTCCTGCTTTCCAGCAGATCAACAGGCACCCTCAACTTGGCGTCATCTGCAAATTTGCTAATGGTACACTCAATCCCCTCATCCAGATCATCAATAAAGATATTAAATAGAACTGGGCCCAACATTGATCCCTGAGGAACACCACCAGTGACTAGCTGACAACTGGATGCAGCACTATTCCCCACCACTCTCTGGGCCTGGCCCTCCAGCCAGTTCCGAACCCAGCACAGAGTGCCCCTGTCCAAACCATGGGCTGACAGCTTTTCCAGGAGTGTGCTGTGGGAGATGGTGTCAAAGGCTTTGCTGAAGTCCAGATAGACCCCATCCACAGCCTTCCCCTCATCCACCAGGTGGGTCACCTGATTATAAAAGGAGATCAGGTTGGTCGGACAGGACCTGCCCTTCCTAAACCCGTGTTGGCTGAGTCTAACCCCTTGTCCATCCTGCAGCTACTAAACTTAAGCTTTTAGGTGTATATCCTGGCCTAGGTACATGAAAATTCATCATAGCATCAGGCAATTTATATCAAACCATTATGTGCCTGTATTACATGCACATCTAGTCTTTTATTAGGCTTAGTTTTAATTAGACACTTTATTAGACACTATATCAAGTATGAAGTGGTATAGGTCACTCTACACCCCAAAGACGAAGGAGAAAAACTGATAGCAACAGCAGTGACTGTCCTTCACATTTTCTTCACTGCAGAAGTGGACTGCTGACCACTGCAGCTAAATCACGAGGACTTGCTGTCTGCAGAGCCTTGCATTTTATGCTGGAGCTTCTAGCATCCCAATGCATGAAATGTCTAAGTGGTTATCAAGGCCAATGCTGGAGTTGTTCATCCGGCCAAACTTCTCTCCTTCTGTGTTCACATGGAAGAGCACAACTCTTTTGAGGAGTGGCTGAGGGAGATGGGTTTGTTTAGCCTTGAGAAAAGGAGGCTCAGGGGAGACCTTATCACTCTCTACGACTACCTGAAAGGAGATTGTGGCCAGGTGAGGGCCTAGTCTCTTCTCCCAGTTAACAAGTGACAGGACAAGAGGATATATTTTGGATATTAGGAAAAATTTCTTCTAAACTAAAATGTTGGTCAGGCATTGGAACAGGCTGCCCAGGGAAGAGTTCAAAAAACATGTAGGTGTGGCACAAGGTTTAGTGGTGAATCCAGCACTGCTGGATTAATGGTTAGACTCAATGATGTCAAAGGTCTTTTCCAATGTAAACAATTCTGTGATTCTAAGAGGATCTCTGTATGCACTTTTCTCTATTTAAAGCAGCCATAGGAGGTTCTACTGGAGGTTGGAACACCGGTAGGAAGAGAAGGGTGCAGGAGAAGGTTATTTGTATAAAATCTTTGGCGACTAAGCAACTTTTCTTTTTATACTAGAACATCGCTTATGGCTCCTGGCTATATTCAGGATCACAAAGCTGAAAGCAAAGCTGGTTTATTTAGCCTTTGGGGCTTTTGTGCCTTCATGCTACTTACAAGCCAGTCACAATTTGGCCCATAAATTGCTCTGTGGTTTGCACTTTCAGAGGAATGATTAAGGATGCTCAGTCTACGAATAAGCTATTTGTACTCCACAGCAATCAGCAAAACATTTTTAATAGATGCTGCAGTGTTTGGCTTTGACTTGCCCTTTGCAAAGTTCATATGGTCTGCCATCTGAATCATAGACAGCAGATGCACTGAGGTCTGATCTCCCTGCTATTTGCCAAAACTGAAAAGATATTAAACATGGGGCAACAACATAGACATACCTGACACTGCTGAGAGTAGGCCATGTCATTTAGATTTTCTTGTCAAATTCTATCTTCTTGTATGTGACTTTTAAGGATGAGTTATTCTATGACTGTTTTTAAGAACAAAGCACATCAAGCTATGAGAGTCCATGAGCCTATTCTGCACCTTCTATCAAATGCTTTTTGTCAAACTGATAAATATCAAATATTGATTTGTGTCGTTTTCTTGGAACTCCTCTTGAATTTTTCAAGTTTAATGGATCTTCCCCATGATGCTTCATTTGTCATGGAATCCATAGTTATTTTCCAGTGCAATGACAGCTCCTATGATTGAATAGGAACTTCAGCATTAGTCCAGATAAAATTTGTCTGCTATTGATTAAAGTCAGGTGTCTCTATAATTATGGAAGAGTCATCTATCACCCTTTTTTTCAAAACGGTGTGTCAATAGTAATCTCAAATAATAGTTTGTTCATCCTGTATATTAGAAAGGTTTTTAAAGTAAGCACTGGGTATTGAATTTATACAGCTTGATATTGGTGCATATAACCACTTACCTCTTTGATACTGGCACCTCTTGGCACCAGGTTAACAAATATTTTTAAAGAAATTATGTGAGAGGATGTTGTAGTTTCACTCAATGGAAGTTCTTCAGGAGTAAAAGACTGCATTTGGCACTGCTTAGCAGCCAGATCACAGCCTTCATGGTCAAAGTGAATAAGTGAGAAGAAATCCTTCACATACTGAAAAGCAAATCCCAGTCATTCTTACCTTACAGTTTCCAATATCAGAGATGAAACATTTTTCTAAAAATTTGCTTTTAAAAATGAAGTTCGGTTTTCCTGAGAGCTGTCACATAAAATGTACACTTAATGAACTCCAGTTTCAAGGCAAATACTTTAAGCATACTTATCTAATCTCATTCTGAAATGAATCAAAATGAGAAGACTTGCAAGGAGTGATCTGTTTCTTGTAAGGAAATGTTACGTAGTTTAGGAGTGCATGCTGGAATATAGCTTCCCCTCCTGCTACGTGTGTGTGTTTGGTGTTGTTCCTCCACCTAGCTTTTTTCAATAGTCATGAAAATTTAGCATAATTTATTACATTTGAATTTTGACGGCCTATATTTTTGGAGGTTTTCTTGTTAGAGGGACTGCTATCACTATTCCTTACTTGAAATAAATACCTGAAATAAACAATGGAGTTATCTAATGTCTAAGTAAATTCTTATTTTAGATTTTTCATATACTTCAATAACTCTGAAAGAGTCAATATTAATGGGACTCAGATATCCTCAGAAAAGCTTGCTCAGATACACGTTACCATAAAATGATAAGCTTTCTTTCAATGTTCCATGGTTAAAAATGCCATTCTAAAGTAGCCACCTTATAGTCATCTTGTGAGCACTCAGAATCATCATCTGTTTCTTTGTGGCAGCTGGTGGAAAAGCAAATTTCCAGTAAAGCATTTTCTGTTAAAAGCTCTGTTTCAGGGACTTACCCTGACTTCACAATGGCAATGACAATTGAGCACCAGAAACAGAAGGCTTTGGATACATGTTGACTAGTTCAGTGCTTTCGTCTTACTGTGTGACATGATGACAGCAGAATGATTTATGATGCCTCACATATAAGAGGTACCTTTTTTAAAATTTATTTTTATTTTTAAAATAAATAAATCTTGTGAGAAATATGCCCTGTCTAGAAAGATGAGAAAAGGACATAGTTCAGGAACTACTGCAGTTTCATTTACAGTCAAGCTTCCTCCTTGATCCTTGCATACCTTTTGCACTGACAATCAAACCATGACAGTCTGGAGTTTTTAAAATGTGAGCTCATTAACTTTGGCTAACATGATGGTAAATCTGGGTTAAGATTTGAACTAGTAACGAAGCTTGAATTGAGGTACTGCTTGGTGCAGCATTAAGAACAATGTCTTCCTGTTTCGCATGGAGGTACAAGGTCCAGAGTGGAATGAGAAGGATGTAGACAATCCTGTAGTGATAGAGGAGGTGAAAGAAAATGGAAATATGGATAGAATAACAGTTGGAATCCATGGAGGAAATCTTAGCAGCTCATCCCTCCGAGTGTCTTTCCTAGTCTCTGAGGAAACCTGTTGAATTCTGTTTCCAATCCAATATTTGAAATATTTTTCTATATGGCTGAGACTGCTTGCTAGCAACATGAAATTAACTTTTTCTCAGGCTTTACCTAGGCTGCGCTCTCAGCTTACTTGTATGTTACAAATATGTTTAAACATCGGTTTGATTTCCTGCTCTCTTGGGTTGTCTAAGATTTTCTTCTGGTTTAGGTTGAGGTTTTTGTTTTGTTTATTTTGGTTTTTTCTTTGGAGGGGTGAGGAAGAAAAAAATGGCTGTGCATCTGTGTATATCACTGCATATGCAGTGATCACAGTGATTTACAGAAACAGTAGATTTAGCTATCCTCTGGCTATTTAAGGATGTTCAGAGAAAGAATGAAAATGAGTTATATATGTTTGGGGTGCTTTTGCCAGACTCATCATTCTTTATGCTATTTCTTGGAATCTCATAAACCCATATATAATATGCTACAGTGATCTTGGAGATTCCAGCCTAATTTTAACCTGGGGTTTATAGTTTCCTTTCCAATTAACTTCTTGGAAGTTATTTTTGCACAACAAACTGTGTCTGCTTTCACATTGTTATTAGCTAGAAACACCCAAACAAACCTTCAAGGTTTTTTGCTATTCTTTTTCTTTGGAGCTGAATATGACCTAAAAATAAAATTGGTCAATTGCAGCCTAAGCATCAATGACTTCTTAAATAAATAGATATGTCCTTACTAATATCAACAGCACAGAAACAGAGGCACACACATTTTCAGTGCCTTTTTGCACCAAAACCTGGAGCACTTCTAAAAGTCCGTGAATACTGTGGGGGCCACCATATCAGACTTGATGGACAAGATTCAGAAGTTACTAACAAGAAGTATTGGAAAAGAAGGAAACTTTTAAAGGATGCCAGAAGATACACATTTAGCTGAGAGATTCATCTTTTCTAAAGAGAGCAAAAGGTTCCTTGAAAACTTTTATCCAGTTAATATACTGAGGTACCATTCTTAACTCCTAGTATGTGTAAGCAAGGCAGAGAAACTATTCTCCATTCAATTCCACTCTTCATTTGAGCAAGTGTGGGAAGGAACAGTTTAGGGACACAGACACTGATGAATGGCTCTACTATTAAATTCTGGGTAACCTTTTGGCAGTGATCTGGACACTATCAACCTTTATTTTTAGAAATATCTTCTACACTAACATTTAAAAAAAGGAAGTTAGAATGTTGTTTTAATATTTCACATTTCAATGAATATTCAGAATATTTATATTAATATTACCAGGATCATTTAAATTAATATTCTATTTCAGCAAGAAACCCAAAAAGTTAAACGTATTTATATCCATTAGAGATGCTTTAACTGAGCCATTTATCTCCCAAATATCTTCATTGACACTTTAGAAGAGGAGGGCAGATTTAACAAAAATCTCCAGCCTGTCACCAAATGATAGTTCCAGAATAATTTAGATTAATGGAGGTAGAGCTGTATCTTGAACATAGAGTGACACATGAACAAAGTAGAGTCACACTTTGGATATCACTTTTATACACTTTGGACATCTAAAAATTTCTGTCTAAAAGATAGTCTGAGCAAGCTGGCCCAGCTTGGTTTACAGCAGTGAGGGAATAAGAGGGCACTGCTGTGGGTGCTATCCAACATCTTCACACACAGAATTACCCCTAGGGATCTGTCTTTCTCCACTGCTAAAGGAAACGTGACCAACTAGCTTTGCCTAGGTAGCTTAGCTTTTTCATCCCAACAGTGTTAAGTACGCTTTCGCCATACACTTGTGGCCAGTCTTTCCATGGTCAAAGTTATTTTTATGTATTATTATGCAAGGGAAGGATTTCTAAAATCCAACATAAGCTATCTCAAAAGAGTAAAAGATTTGCCCTATTTGATTTTTCCAACACATTGGAATTTTGTGGAGAGGACAGGATGAATGGGGAAAGGAGTATTTTGTGATGATTAGAGGATTGTGTCTTCTTCAAGCTGACTTCCAGCCCAAAAAGCTCAGCAGCCTCTGCAAAGCAGCATGTTAAACGTTGCAGAGCTAGTTCTGTGTGGGCAACGAGGGCGGCATCATCAGCATAAAGTAGCTCACAGACAAGATGGCCTGCACCTGAAGAAGTCTTCCATCATCCCCATATTACCATTGGAGATTCAGAGCTATAATAAGTCCAGCAATTTAATTACCTGGGAAGCATCATCTCCTGGGATGGTAAGATTGATGCAGAGATAGACAACAGGTTAGCAAAGGCATACAGAGCTTTCAGTAATCTCCGTAAAAGAGTTTGGCGAAACAATCACTTGAAGAAAAGTACAAAGATCAGTGTTTATAGAGCCGTTGTACTGTCCACTCTTTTATATGGCTCTGAATCATGGGTCATTTACCGCCACCACTTACGACTCTTAGAACGCTTCCATCAACGCTGCCTCCGTACAATCCTAAACATCCACTGGACAGATTATGTGACCAATACGTCTGTTCTTGAACAGGCAGCAGTTACGAGTATTGAGGCCATGTTGCTGCGAACGCAGCTGCGTTGGGCAGGGCACGTCTCCAGGATGAAGGACTACCGCCTCCCTAAGATTGTGCTCTATGGTGAACTTGCCACTGGCTGCTGCAAGAGAGGAGCCCCGAAGAGGAGATATAAGGACTCCCTGAAACAACATCTCAGCCTTGGCCATATTGATCACCATCACTGGTCTGCTCTGGCCTCCAATCGGGAGGCCTGGAGACACGCTATCCACAACGCTGCTGCTTCTTTTGAGAATACACGCAGGATCACTCTCGAGGAGAAAAGACAACGCAGAAAGAACCGTGTCCTGTCGGTACCACCTGGGGAGTCATTCTGCTGTGCCTTTTGCAACCGGACGTGTCTATCTCACATTGCCCTTTTTAGCCATCAGCGCGCTTGTAGCAAGCGTGGGTTAGAGTCCTTCACAAATCTTCATTCGCGAAGCCTAGCCATGATGATGATGATGAGAGGATTGTGTGAGACAAGTGGTCTCCTAAAGAGAAGTACTGAAAAGTGATAGTGTTTTTGATAGTGATAATGTTTTTGATAAAGGCCTGATGTGTATAGAAGTTGCATTTTCACCCTGATAACTGATGCTTTTAGTTCATCGATGAATACATTGGGACAAATATTATCACGACATGGGGTAAGAATACCTGTTGATACACTGGTTAAATCAAAAGTGTTACTATAAGTGCTTTGTTCTAGTGGTATCTTGGAGAACTATTGTTCTGGATTCTGTGCAAATCTAGATTAAAAATAGATCATATAACAAAGTACAGTTTAAGACTAATAGGAAGGTGGGTGGTTTCAATCATATGGAAGGATTATGGTTGGCAACCACGGTCCTAGGGGAATATAGTACATGGTTATTAGCGTGTCTGATAAGTTTTAATGTAGAAATAGCAAGTGATATCACATATTTTATTTAAATACCTGACCAGGTGCTAGTTATTTTATTACTATTTACTTAGGTTTTCATAGTGTGCAAAGGCATCTCTTGTTTTTTCTTGTTATTAACATGTAATATACAAATTGGCCTACGTTTAATGTGTTAAACTGGTGGTATACAACTGTAGGACTTCCAAACTCTCCCAGGTGTGTCAGGGACCTGCGTTGTGTCTGAGACCCTGCAATAGTTGATCCATGGTTGTGCTCGTCAGTGTGGCATGGGAAAATATTGTACAGTTTCGCTGTTGGGAACTGAACCTTGGAAAGAAGGACAATAGATTAGGACAGGAACTGGACCTTGGAAAGAAGAACAATAGATTAGATTTACTGGTGGGAACTTTACCTTCATAAGAAGAAACAACAAAGCTGTTGTTGGCACGGAGTTGGTATCATAAGCCATTGTGGTCTCAGTTTACATGCTGACCACATGTGAGCTGATGTCGCAACTGGAAAATTCCACTACTGCGAGGGGGATATAAGAGGTAGTTCTGGGTTGGATGGGTGAGGAGGACAAGATGCACACTGTTTTGATCCAAGGGATGCCCTGAATATGCATTGCCTGCCTGTACCTCCTGCTGAGTACCATGCTCCATCTTCTTTTCCTGCTCAGCAGCTTTTCAGAAATCCAGTAAATTGCTATCGCAAGTAATAAAGTTGCTTTACTTGCACCCTTTGTGTTGCAATGTTTGTGATTTTGGGAATCCTCACAAACCTAGAACACCAGAAGATATACAAACATGTATGTTGTACCTAAAACATAGGATTGTCCACAACTTTCTTGTGTCTTGGCAAATTTTGTATCAGGAACCTGGTGAAAAAGTTGGTCCATCTTTTATCAAGTTTCATGGAATAATGCCATTTTTTGACATTTGATGTTGTTATGAATAAAAGAAAGAAATTCAGCTGTGAATCTGTGGTCAAGGAATGAATTGCATTGAGAACAAAATGAAATATGTGTCTGCTGTTGCTTTGTGCCACTGGGCAAAAATAAGTACTATTGCTACCGTAATTGTCTTTCTGAAACACCAGGCAATTTATGAAGAGTGGACCACAGGGGGAAGAAAACAAACACACTGTGTTACTGTGTTACAAAGCTCATTGTAGATTTTGTAATTTGTAAGGCTTTTAACTAGCAACTAAGGCTTTGAAGTATGTTTTTTGTTAGAAAAGTGTGATGTCTGATTGAAACTCTGAAGGTTTATTAATATTGCTTGGTAGGAAGCCATTTTCCCATTAAACTCTGACATACCCAGCAGCAAAGGACAACACTGTTGAACATCTCTGGAGGATGCCATGTAAGAAATTTGATTTATGAATATTTTCATAAGTAACAATCTATGAAAAATGTAAATGATACCTTTATGTTGACTTCTACCCTGCCATTCAAAATATGTTTTAAGAATAGTATGGTCTATGTGTGAGTATCCAAATACACTAAACAATTATATGTAAATAGGAAATGATGACTGTTTTCTCTGCAAAAGCTGGCAGTTCCATTCTCACTGATGGAAACTGAAGAAGGACAGGAGCACAGAGAATCGCTGAGCCCAACAGGGACATTACCTAAGTTGCTGTAGTACCCTGATCTGGAGTGTTGAAGCAAAAATTCAGAGATAACTGAAACGATAGGAAATTTTTCTTCATTTCATTCTTGAAGTAGTGTATGCACTAATGTGTGTATTTTAGCTTCTCTGTACTTGTCAAGCCTCAAGAAAATTTGAAGAGACCTTATGGGAATTATGAGAAAAAGGTTCACAGAAAATAACATGCAGATTATCTGTTCACTCATCTTGCTTTTTACCCTCAGATGTGGGGCATCTCTAGGTAAGGCAGAAAAAGAATAAACACAGGGTTAAGCATCCGGCAGGTAGCTTTCTATCAGAAACAATCTCACCAAAAAATGCAAGAAAACCACTTGTGTCATCTGCTATTACTCGCCATTCTCCATGTTTAGTTTTGCAAATTGGCATCCAGAACCTCTAAGTGTTCTCTGCTGTCATCTCCATAAGTGCTTAAGCTCTACCTTACTTCTGTAGTGCTGATGATGCAGTGGCTGTAATGCCAGTTCTTGGGTGTGCCCATTCAGTCATGTTAGGAAGAGTGATTACAAGGAAAAAAACATTCAATATGCTGTTATGAGTGTATTTGAACATCCAGTATACAGGTTGAGTTCTGCTCTCTGTAGTACCTGGTAAAATGAGACAAATTGCTACAGCAAGTTAGTACCAACATACAAGATCACAGTGGCTAGTAAGGAAATATTTCTGCTCTGCTTCTGTGAGAAAAGAATCTGTTGCAGTACGGACTTTCCTTACTAAAGATATTTTGAGGGCTAAACCAAAGCAAGCTAGCTACTGAAAATTAAGTGGTCTTTGTGAGGCTCTCCTAGTAACACTTATCTATTCAGATGGTAACCTGTTAGATTGCATTCCAAAGAAACTTTAAGGTTGAAACATGAGTCAAATATTTTATTTATTGATGAGTTTCTCTGCTTTCACCCATCAGCAGGCTTGGGGGACAGGAGAATGGAGATAAAGGAAAAAAATACTGCCTTTGACCTGTATTTCAGTCTCTGGTCATTCAGTGCCTTTGGAAAAAGCTGGTATTGTCCACTTTGTTCTAAACCAATAGTGGTCCATGCCTCTAAAGATGGAAACAGAAGAAATGGAACAGGCTAGATCATGCATAAAATCCACCAACTCATGGTACCCTCTGGATCAGTATGGGAGAACTGTGGAGCTCTTGTGGGAGAAAATCTATGGAGGGCAGTCAGTTTTCAGAATTTGAGACTAGAGCAAAGGCCAACAATTAGGATGCTAACTATTACCAGAATATAGAATCATAGGATAGTTTGGGTTGGAAGGGACCTCTAAAGATCATCTAGTCCGACCCTCTTGCCATTGGCAGGGACACCTTACACTAAATGAGGTTACTCAGAGCCCTATCCAACCTGACCCTGAATGTTTCCAGAGATAGGACATCTACCACCTATCCGGGCAACATGTTCCAGTGTTTCATGACCCCCACAGTAAAGAATTTCTTCCTTATACAAAGTCTAAATATATTGTCTTTTAGTTTAAAAACATTACCTCTTGTCCTATTTCCATAGATAGAACCTGCTTAAAAATTTGTGCCCGTCCTTTTTTAAGCTCCCTTTAAGTACTATAAGGCTACAATGAGATCTCCTTGGAACCTTCTTTTGTCCAGGCTGAACAGCCCCAGATCTCTCAGGAGGCAGAGGTGTTCTTCAGAGCAGAGGTGTTCAACCTCTCTGATCAGCTTTGTGGCCCTCCTCTGGACTTAATCCAGCAGGTTCATATCTTTCTTGTACTGAAGACCTCAGATGCAGCACTCCAGGTGGGGTCTTATGAGAGCAGAGTAGAGGGGCAGAATCACCTCCCTAGACCTGCTGGCCACGCTGCTTTTGATGCAGCCAAGGACACTCTTGTGTCCTTGCACGATAGTGCACATTGCTGGCTCATGTTCAGCTTTTCATCCATCATTAACCCTAAGTCCTACCCAGGCTGCTCAATCCTTTTGTCCCTCAGCCTGTATTGCTACCGGGGCGTGCCCCAATCCGGGTTTGCTCATTAGTAAATTTGGAAGAGTGCATTTTTGTCTGATAGGTGTGCCAGAGTACTGCACTAATGTCCATTATGTGATTTTGTTTTTCTTTTTTTCCTCTTATTATGAAAGTTATCCCAGCAATTTGAATTTATAGGATTCTAAATTTGTACTATTTAAATTCACTTGAAAGTGGAGTGTTTTATTTTGTCAAGTGTCTTAATAAAACTCCACTATGATGCTGAATTTAGCTGAGACTCAGAAAGCAGTCTGCACTTGAAAAATGCCTTGAATTTAGGAGAAAGAAGCAGGCAAAATGTCGTTAAGCTTTGTGTTTTCTATGGGTCTTCTAATTTTGGCCATTCAGATTTTCTATGTCATAGATGTTGAGGATGCTTGGTTTCAGGTTTACTCCAAAACATGTTGCAGAAATATGCATCCTAGAATTCTAAAGAGTCACAAGTTCTATTCCCTCTTAAAGGGATAGTTTTCTTGAGAACAAGTTGTTAAAAATGTCTGTCTGAATCACTGTGAACACAGTGCTCTCGACTCTGATAAGTCAGGGATCTCTGCACTATATTTGATCATGCAGTAAAAATCTGATGGAGGATTTTTTTTTCTTTTGGTGGGTGGGTTTTTTTTTTGGATTTGTGTTTTTTTTGTGTGGCCTTTTTTTTGTTTGGTTTGGTTTATTTTTTTTTTTTTTAATCCAACTGTAACAGTGTGGTTGTATCAGTGAAAACTGACGGCTGTCATAAGTTTCAGTCTATCATCTTAGCTCAGTAATGTGTTCTGCTTTCATGTATTATGCACAACTCAAAGTCTGTGCATATGAATCTAAGGGAAACATTTACTTAAACAGTCCTATTATTCTTCAAATGACTGTGAATATTAATGTTCCCTACTTCTAAGACCTTAAAAAATAAAAAGGGTTTAGCTTGGCCTTTGTTTCTGTCATATGCAACAAGTTTCAACAGCTTCATTAACCTAGGGAAGACGTTTATAAACTCTCATGCAATTGCTTTGCTCCCTTGCACTGCATTTGGGCGTACTCTTAATGATGATTACCTTATTCCTTTATGCTCTGAATGTTATCTGTTCTAAGTTCTGCTGTCCAGGACTGAAATTAAGAAAAGATCATTTACTTTTGATAGGTAGTTCAAACAGTCCCATACACAACATTTGCTTAATGCTGCTAAACATTCCTCAAAACTACTAGTGAATATAATCCTGTTTGAGTTTGTTGATCCCTTAGGGGATTTTCCTTCTCTTCCCATCCTAACTCTTAAAAAAAAAAATCTCATCTATGCCATTCTTGTTCTTCACAACTTTTTCTGAGTCTCAAGTGCAATATTGTCCAGTGATGTTTTCTTCACGCTTGGCTCTCTCTGGTGTTGCTGGTGTGTTTTCTTTCTTTTATATGTATTTGTATATATATAAATACATATCTTTTGAATTGAATCTCTATTTGCTTTTTTGTTCTGTGATCTTTTGTTTTATATATTTTACTGAAAAAATACATACATACATACATATATATATATATTACATTTTGTGTAGAATTCAGGATTCCTCCAGTTACTGAAATAAAATATGTTCAGAGACAGCTTCTTCTTCTGAATATACCAACAACTGCTAAGAAGACACAAAGTACCAAAGAAATAACTAAAATAACTACTCTTGTCTGCAAGCCTTTGCCATTCGCAGTGCAGTACCCAAGTGTAGTTTAAGTCTTTCTAATTTTCCTTTACCATATCTGGCAATTTTGACTCTGATAAGGTTTTTCATTTATTTTTGTTTTTTGTTGAGAGTATTTCCTTGACTTTGGATGCAACAGTTATTACAGTTGATCAGAACTGAGGATTTTGACAGAAGTAAGCAATTCATTTGCAATTTACTTATCTATATGTGCTTAAGGCTGAGTAATAATCTCTTTGATTAGCAAATCTGTTTATACTGTGTATATGTAAGGCTGCCCAATTTCCAAACTACTGAATCTATTGGCATGGTTGTTTTCTGTCTAAATCGACCATCTTTCATTATTTGTAGTCTGACTGCCAAGGCAGTGGAAAATCCATTCTAGGTATTTACCAGGTGATTTATAAGCTCTCAGTAAACGATGATAGGGCCTGACTTTGAAGCGTATATGTTTGCCAAACCTGTTGTTCCCAAAGAAGTTTAAAAGCTTATAAAAAAGAGAAGGCAGACAGAAAACTAGCAAGCTTGAGGAAAATAAGTGTCATTGGGTGGGAGAAATACAGGTATATATTGCTTGACTTGATGTTATACTATTGTTTAAATGATTGTGAAGAACTCTCTGTTCACTGTTGTCAGCCTTTTTGTGCTAGTAAAACATCAATTTGCATATTGCATAGCTTAGCCAGGTTCACAAAAAATTAGAACCCCTCAGAGACTTTGAAGTATTCTTTCCTTTAACATTTACACTAGCTCCTCGAAAGTGTCCTTGTGAATTACTCTGTAATTACAGTTTGAAGGAGCTGAAATATCAAACTGAGGCTAATCTGTTAAGCTGTTAACTGCAAATAAGTATTAGGAATCTGAATGTTTTGAGAGTTTTTTTTACTTGCTTGTTTGAAGTTCTCTATTTTTCAGTGCTCAATGAAAAAAGTAGCTAAAAACATCTCAGCAAAGTGACAAAAATTGAAAATTAAAGACTCTTCAAAATGTTGTTGTGATTAATTAGATTTGCCATAAAATCATCCTGAATTTATCCTCTGCCCTCACTAAAAGCACTAATAAAATAAGAAGACTGACAATTTCCAAGATGAAATGCTGGCAATCATAAAGCCTTTGTACTATGATCTGCACGTATACAGACTTTGGTGTTATGGCTGTTTAATCCTCTAGCCATGTAGTTTTGAGCCTAGCAACCTCTAGGGTCCAGTTAACATCTTACAGTAGGTGTTCTCTGTATGTTGGGGTTACCTTGAAAAGGTAGGTCATTAAAGTTGCTTCACATGTTATTGAATATAGAGAATAGGGAGGACCAGCCATTAGCCCAAAATGTTTGGCTCAGCTTGTTTCTGCTGCTTTTCCATGTTCCTCCAGATAAGTCTCACGACCAGGTTACCAAGGTAGCTTCCAACATTCCTGGTGTAACTGTGGTTCCTTTTGATGGTGTGGTGAATGAATTTACGGTCTTGAGACTAGGGCTTTTCTGCTGTCAATGGTGCCAAACAGAGGTGGATTGCCATTGCTAGCACCATTCACAAGATGCACCCTCGCTTTTCCTATGTCGTCTGGGCCCTCAGGAAAGAGGACAGCTGGAAGGAGGCTGTTCTCATGTCCTGACAGCAGAGAAGATCTGTCCTCTGTGAGCAAAAGTCTCAGATGCAACTGTGGTGCAGTTGGATCTGCACACATGCAATTTTGGGATGCACTGAATTTGCACTGCATGTAGTTTGGATTGTTCTATTCATACAGTTTAATGCCTCATCGTGGCAGAGACCTGGGATTTGTAGCTGCTGTAGCAAGAGGGTTAGGTCCCAGTGGTGCATACTAATAGTGAAGCTACTTTTACAGTGTTCTTGACACCTCTGTTACGGGGCTGACGTTTGCTAAAGTGGAGTCTAGGGTGATCATAAGTGAAATGTAAAACAGGAAAAAGGACACCGTGTGAAGGTATCATCTTTATGCTCTGAAGGATGGCACAGCCTCTTATGGTTGTGGTAACAAACACTGCGGAAAACTGCAAACTGTCCTAGTTAGACTCAATGCATTTATCAGCAGGTGGATAACCTTCTTCATGTTGTTTTCTCTTTCTCAACCACCTGCTTATACTGACACCTCCAGCCTAGCATTTTAATTCAGGCATCAGTGCTGCTTACCCAATGGGAGTCTTTATACACCTAGGATTACACACACTTCTCCTAATCAGGTGGTGTTCCTGTATGCAACTGAAATTATTCTTTTGTGGTTGAAATTATTATCTGAGTTATATGTGAGCTTTAAGGAGGGCACTCATAGAGCCAGTAATTTGTAGAGGATTGATTTAAATGTAATTTAGAGGACTTTCATGTCTTCACTGAAACTTGTTTAGACTTCTTTTATAGTAAGTGGAGAGAAAAGAGCACTTCAAAATTAATTTGCTATTTTAGATGAACATCCTCAAGGCTGTTCTACTTCTTTTCTACTTGGTATAAAAAAATCTTGTAGATATTGAATAGTGAAGGACATAACTTTCTCTGATGTATCTTATTGTATATGTCTTTCTGGTTCCTAGTTTATATCTCTGTTCTCTTAAATTTGTGAGAGCCAAGTCACACTGAAGAAAAACGTACCTCTGAATTCTCTAGTGTATGTTTGCATTCCCCAATTAAATTACTAATTAGACATTTTATGTTACACATGTTTATCAATTGTGCTGCTTCATACTTTTATGTAAATAGCAGTAGTTATCCAACTTAATTTGCTTTTTCTGCATATGTTTGCATCCTCTATTTGTATTTTATTAAAAATAAAATTTATTTTATTAAAAATACATTTCTCATTGGGCATGAATACATCATTAATGTGGTTTTCCAGTCTTTAACTGTGAGTCACACAAGTGCAGCTACAGAGAGAACTGTTAAATTAAGAAATGTAAAGTGCCGTGTCACTGACTTCAACACCAACCCCCTAGCATGTTATTTCAACCAAAGTTTTCTTTCTGGTGTTATTTATCTTTAAACCTAGAGTAATGAAATAAATCAATGTAATTACTTATGGAGTAAATTACTACCAACATGAATAAAAATTTAAAACTTTTTCTAAGTAAATGGCAAGTTTTTCCACTTGATATATTCAGTAGCTGATCAAGATCTTGCCCTGCTTTTCAAACTTACTCAAATGCACAATGTCACTGATTAAGCATGAGAAGAACAAGAAGTTCCCCTTTTGTCATATGTATGAGTCTGAGAAACTTAAAGAGCTATCCAAAGAACAGAAGCCCATAATAATGTTAGACTTCAGTTATTGAGGAAAAACAGCATGACAGGTCACAGTAAGCCTGAGTGGCATTGCAAAGCCCCACTGACAGCTATGCTTTTGTTTCAGAAAGTGGAGGAGGTACAGACCGTGACTATTTTAGTTTATATTCTCACTCTATAGCGATAATGCAGGGAGAAGTTAAAGTGACCTATTAAAGTGTTGGAAGTGTTTGTGAAATGACAGTGTTCACAATTCCACGGAAAGGAACAGAGTGGCAGAGTAAAGTTAATAAACTTGGGAAAAATCAGTCTTTTGGAAATGACAGGCAGGGTCTCTTGAGAAAAATGTCTAAGTAATAGACTTCTCTCTTCCTACCTCCTCTAAGTATGTTATGAGAAAATGGAATATGTTAAAGAAACAGTAGCAATCTATAGTAGTGCAAAAGGAGGAATATGAAAGCATGTGGAGAGGTTGGGGTTTTTTCTGTTTTTTTCTGGATTTGTTTTGTTGGTTTGGTTTTTTGTGGGTTTTTTTGTTGGTTGGTTGGTTTTGGTTTGGGGATCTTTTCAATATTTCTGCAGTGCTGCCCACGGTCCTAATTTTTTGGTTACAGGGAACCAAACTAGTATGTAAAATACCTAATTGGCAAGGAAGATTAAGAGATTCATGGAAAAATTGGAGAAATAAAGGAAAGTATCCATCACGCTTCAAACAAATGATAGCATTAAACCTTTTGTTTTGGGAGAATAAAGATACAGTGTAATTAGATTTCTAATGCATTAATTTTTAATACAGGCAGAGAAAATAGTTTTAAGAGTCTTTCATTAGCTTGGCTGTTTTTAATTGACAAACTATAATGTATTTTTTCTTCAAGGGCTTAAAAAAAGAAAGAGACACTTTTTGAATCATTAATTACTTTTGAGAAATGATGGAGGACAGGTTAGATCCTAGGGGACTGAAGAAGAACAAACAATATATAGAATATGTAGTTTAAGGGTGAGGAAAAAAAGAACACAATATCCAATACTAGGGAAGAAAAAAAACAACTCCAAATGAATAATGAATCCATTTATCGGACCTAGAGGATAATGAAATAAGAAGAAAACAACCAGATGAATTTGACAAGAACAAATTGCGCCAAAAAAAATCTGTTTACTTTCTTCAGTAGAAAATGCTCATCTAGTGACTAAAGAAATGGAGAGCAGTATGTGACATTTCACTCTGGTAAGAATTCTGATGTCATCTTATGTGATATGACCAAAATGACAAGTGACATTGACCAGGTGAAACTGCTGATCTGTATATGTGCAACTGGCTGATCCCCTGCCCCCCACCTCACGCTCTGTGGTTTTCTCTCTAATCAAAAGGGCTTTTGTGGGTATAGCTCTATCTAATAGTTTCAAATTTAGCTTTGCTGTTAGAATACAGCGTATAGTTAGAACATCTCTGGATTTAACTGTGTTAGGTATATATTAAATATTATAGTAAGGTACCAGAATAAGCTTTGAGAAATGGTGAAGTGGCTAATCACTGGTACTGCAGTGGAGGATCTCAGGGCTTGCAGCAGATGGTAAGCCACATGTCTAGAACAAGAAAAAGGTCAAATAAAATTTTTTTCTTTTTCTTGTAGGAGTAAAATAGCAGATCTTAAACCGAAATGAAGAAACGGGAGTTTTGCTTATAACACATGGGAGTTAATTATTATTTTCTGATATGGAAGAAACTCTTAACTTGAAGAGTGTGTGAAGTTTTAAGTATCGTACTTGAAGAACTGTACAGTTAAAATGAAGGATATCCATAAAAAAAGAAATCCAACAGGTTTGGAATACAGTGAAAATCATGAAAGAATTTAGGTCTGGTGAGTTTAAAAAGAGATTGCTTTTGTGCAAGATGCACAAATTCCTAATAAAAAGATGGGAATTGCTTTCCCATGCCCCAGTAGTACCAGGAGAAAACAGGACTAATTTGTAAATGTTGATTAAAAAATGAGGAAACCACTTTTAAATAGTGTGGCTAATAAACCACTGGAATAGCCTACCAAAGAAGAGTGTGGAACCTCCTGCAGTTAATGTTGTATGTAGTCAACAAGTTTAATATTGGTCAGAGATGATCTAAGTGAACTCCTTTTCCTGCTGGATGTCAGACTTGTGGATCTTGAGACCTCTTCTAGCCCTGCCTTAGTACGTTTTTTCTTAGTCACAGATAACGTGCTTTTTCCCTTTCAGGATAAGTTCTGTAATTAAAACTACTGAGAGAACTTGTGTAATGAGAACAGAATGTTCAATAATTCAGAACACAGAATGACTTGTGTGGGATGACTGCAGGTACATTGTTATTGCAGTCAGTATTCATGCAGGAAAATAACTCTTTTTATGAAAGATCCCATGTAGTAAGAAGTTAATAACCAACCATGTAATTTTACCTAAATACTAAAGGTAGGTAAATATCAACAGAATATGCAGTGGGAAATAGATTTGGGGTTGACCTTTTCTCTCCATTATTGTTGCCATACAAAGCACTAGCATGAAAAGTTGGCAAAATATTGTGAAGTGTATTTTGCTATCTATTACTGGTATTGAGTATTTCTGACTGATTTTAGAGCAGTTAAGTATACCAAAAGAAATAGAATTTAAGCTTATTAAATGCTGTTACTACTATGTTTTGCATAATTTATTTTGAGTTTAAATTTCTGCTGTAGCAGTATTTAATGAAAATTAATATTTCAGGGATATATTAATTTATTTTACTAGCTAACTAGAAATAAATCCTGAAATATTGGACTATATACATTCATATTTCTTTTTCCCTTGATATTCAAATTGATTTGGAGTGTGCTGACTTCAAACAAAAAAATCAAACCAAAAAAAAAGATTCTGATATGTCTGAGAGGTACTGGTTTCTAAAAAAGCTAGGAAAATACCAAAGAATTACACAGAGGATAAAATAAAATGTGTAAGTATATACTAAAATTTCAAACAAATCTACAGTTCCTGAAATAAATTGAAAAGCTGCCTTTTCTGTCAATCTGGTGGATTCATACAGGAGATAATATTCTAGACAGCTATTGCAAATGCTAATATTAAGCATTTCTTTTAGAGAAAGAAAAGGAAAATATTGGGCAGTTTTCATACTAATGATACAAGTTGTGCTTGCTTATATATTTTAATTTTTTTACCATCTGGATTTGTAAATAATATCTGTATTTATACAGAGACAGAGAATCACCTTTGAAGGTGATTTCTTGTTAACTATTATTTTTCAAAATGCCCTTTCCAAATGAATTCGATCAGTTGATAACATTTCAGCCTGAGGCTGCCAAATCCGCCCAGAGATATCCACATTTTAGGGTCATTTGTGAGGTATAAATCAATAAGAACTCAGTTCAGTTCATTTATCTTCTACTTCCCTTTGACTCATCAGCTTCATGAGAAAAAAAACGCCCAGTACTCTCTCCTTTGCAGTCTTCAGAAACAGTACCCTATCCAAATTATCCCAAAAGCGTAAGACTAGGCCATCAGTCAACTCTTACAATCATAACTTGTCTTTTATGAACACTTTATTGCAAATGCAATTAAGGATATATTCCTCTTTAAAATTGTATACCTAGTGAGCCAGGTTTCAACAAGGTCTGAAGCACCCATGTATGTAGTCCCACAGCTGCAACTTGCTCACTAGTAGATTGATGTAAGGTGCTTAATAATGTAACTACACTCCTGTGTAACATAGCTAATGGAAACCCTTCTCCAACTGTGTTGTAAATGTTGTATTCAGAAATACCAGGCTCTGTGTTGTTACAGAAGGAGAGAGAACACAATGGGACGTGAAACGTACTTGTACTAAATGTTGTGGGGGAGTGGATTCCATTTAGCAACTTTTCTTTCTGCTTTGCAGCACTCGTCACCCAGCGTCTCTACAGATTGTCAAGGTGCTGTTCAAAGCTTCCATAGCTCCTTAGGCTCATAGACTTCTTAACCTTAAACAGTACACGTGCACGGAAGCTTTCTCTACCGAGCTGACACATTGGTGCTAATACCTTTGGAAACTGAGGATGGAGGATTGTTTTCAATATTTATTTAGTGGTTTTAGTTGCAAAAACGTCAGGAAAAAGCAAAGTGTTTTTAAACAGGAGAGGTGCAAGATACACCAGCTTCTCAGTCCCTGGTAGTGGGGAAGTCATATCATTACTACACTTTTTTAAGTGTTTGACTACTAGTCTGTTTCATCTCTAGTGTTTTTTTTTTTTCTTGTACTTGTCTCAGAGGATTAGTTTAGGAAGCTGAATTCTAGTCTCCCATATCTAATTATAAGATCTCAGTACTTTGAAATTTTCCTTCACTTTACATAATACTGTTACTCATGTCTGCATGTCCTTTTCAGACTTCATTTCTCTATAGCACCATCTTTAGAGGATTAATAAATACTCAAGTCTTTAAGATCTTCTTAATCTGTAATTGTTCTGCATATTTCGCTACAATGCTATCTTGACACTTTTTATTTTCTTTTATTTATCATTGGTTTCAAGCTCTCGATGTTAATTTTGGGTCTTGGTTCTAGCCTTGAAAGCAGCTAGTGAGTCAGCCAAAGGTTGAAATGAGAGAATTAATTTTGATTCTGAAGTTGCAGAATAGTTGTTCTTTTGGGGCATATACGTTTACGTGTGTTCTTCAGGGGGCTACTCTTGTATCCAGGCATTCACCCAGTATGTAGGTTCAAAAAGACACACAGAAACACAAACACCCCTCTATGCCCTGCTCTCCAGATTCTGTTATTTGCAGCCCATTTTCAGGGAAATTGTCTCAGAATTGAGCAATTACAACCAGAGTTGCAGTGGTATCTGTGGTACCTGCAACAAGGCATCGATATAGCACCAATTCATCACATAACAAACAGAGGTTTTGCCTAGAGTGAAATGCAGAGAAGTTAATTACTGAATAGGTTTATCATTAGGTGGGTTGACCATTAATTTAGACCATTTGCTGTAAATATTTTAAAGATATTGCATTCAGACCTTCGCTGAAGACACTTTGAACCTGTCTTTCAGCCTGATATGAATATTTGAAATCAGCCACAGATGTTGATTGAGACAAAAAAGATCCTGCAAAATCTTTGCACAGGGGCATGATACTTACCATGTAAACAACCATTTGAAGAAGTTTTTCATTGCCGGATAAGAGCTGTGCCAGTAGTTTTTGGCCAACCATACTTGGTTTTGCTGACACTGTGGTATATTGGTGGAAATGACTGACTGCTTGTTGACTTTTACAGATGCTCCATGAATGCCTAATAGGAGTCTCTTAAAATTCTCAAAGCATTCATATTTGAGACTGTTTTGGCTATATTCACGGTTGGACTTATTTTCTCATTGTGCTGTTCCAGTTAATATTACAACCTTCTATTTTGAAAACACAAAGTTTTGGTTAGTTTTCCTTCAGATAGTGATATTCTATCTTTGGTATTTGCTCCAAAGGAACTAAGATTTAGAAAGTGGCAGTGCCTATGGAAGTGTATTGGTTTAAATTTCTGTCTCAGGATTTATGTCTTGATAGATTTTTTTTATTAAAATAATTTTTAATATGTTTAATATGGCTGCACACTGTGGGCCATGCAGTCCCTATGGAGAATGACTGCTTGCCTTTTGTGTGGAGTAGGGCTGGAGAAAGAGGATGAGAGAAGAAACATTTGGTTAGCATAGTTGGCAACCATGGGCTGGTTTCTGGATGTGAATTGTGATCTGATGATTACTGTGGATGGTGTGCCTCCGCTCTGTTTGACCCCTGAGAGCCTTTAGGCAGCACTGCTGACACATTTCCTCTTTGCATGTCCTACCATCATCTCCAAATGGCTTTGGTCTACCCTTTCTTTTAGACTGTCCTTTGTTTTCCCACTCTGGGTGTTATTGAGAAATCACATGTAGATAGGTGTGCTAGGGTCTTCATGATGGTCTATGTCATCCAGATTTGTCATTCTTTTATTCATTTTTGGGATAAAAGCACCTTCTGGTGCTTCCCCAGCCATGCAATCTCTGTTCCTAGCAAATTTAACATTCCTATTACAAATCTCTGTGCAGAGAAAGAAGAAATTCTTGATTTGCCAAGTATTGGTTTGATGCACTGTGTGGCAAAAACTTGGTAGGGATAGCTTAGCAGAAGTAGACTAAAAATTGCCAGTATAAATTTCTCTGAAATTTGTAATTCAACAGCCTTAAAAGGAGCTGCAGACAGTCCTTTGGCTATTGGATGTATGAGGCCTTAAGTGAAAACTTTTTTTGCTATGCTTTTAGCAACGTTCTTCCGTCATCAGAGAGCATGTGGAGAGTGACACATGCAACTAACACCCCGTGGGAGCAGAGAAATTCCAAGAGCTGGTGCAAACACAGGAAGCAGCTGTCAGCAGCCTTTTTCTCTCTGTGTAAGAGAGATACTGTGAGGTACCAGGGAAGAGAAATCTTTGTATTCTGAGCCTTCAAATTCTGAAAGGCAGCAGGTCTAGTATTAGGACTTCCGTTATCCTACTATTGCCTTAGGACTCACTTTCCAGGAAAGCAGAAAGTGAGCTCCATAAATATAAAATGAGAAAAAAAACATTAGCTGCCAACCCATCTGGGTTGCAGTAGTTAATAGCACTATAGATCTTAAACGTTGACTTCCTCTTTAAAAACACTGTTGCTTTGTGAGTCATGCTCTTGTACTCAGCCTCAGAAAGGTCAGAGTGTAGAGAAGATTAAACATAGAAATAAAAAAATAAATAAATGAATGTTTTAAAAAGCTGAAAGAAAAATGAAAAAGTGAGGTGTCAGTAGAACACAGACACCAAAACAAGAAAAAGAAGACTGTGGGTAAAAGTCATAAAAGGAAAGCCAAATGTAATGGTGAAGTCAGAAAAGATAGGAAGACTGATATTACAAAGAAAGATAAAACCAAGTGGGTGATGTAGGAATTAGTCAATGGAAGCATTATAAAGTATAATGAAAGATATTTGTGACAATGTGGAGTAACAGCCTAGAAGAGCTATAACTACACAGCACAACACAGATACTTCTCAGGCTCTGAAAGCATTATAACTACATCAGCATGTGCCTGGCTTAATTAATGCGAGTGTGGTATGGTGCTGAGGAGGATGCAAGGCTTCCAGCCCTGGAGTAGGCAAACTGGCAGAATGCGTGTCAGCACGGCGTTTTGAGTTGCACCTGAGAGCAAAGGCCAAGGTTTTTTGACCCAACCTAATACAAAATATAAACAAGAAACCAGGAAATGGCCTTTCTGCACAGTTTCAGGTGATGAGGAAGAAAGAATGGAACAGGAAAAAAAGAAAGCAGGAGAAAGTGAAAAGATAGCTAGGGGGGCTGGGTCCCTGAAACAAGAAGAAATCAGAGAACATGGTGCCTCCCACACATTTACCCCAACAGCTCACATGCTCCTGTCATTCCTTCCAGTTTACACTAATCGTTTGAAGCTGCCTACTTGTGAAGGGTTTTGGAGTAAATGTGAAAAGCAGTGCAAAGGGGCTGGGAAATATTTAGCCTGGAACAGCTCGCAGTGGCACTGCTCTTCATTCTGTGTGATATAAACAACTGTTGCTATTTTCAAGCTGATTATCACTCACACCAATTTTGGAAAGAACTATAAGTATGGTGTTTGGTATTTTTAAAATCCTTGTAATATTGAGAGTTACTATGGCCCACTTACCCTATCTTTTGGTGGGTGGAATTGAGACAAAGAGAAATAGATAGCTTGCTCAAGTTTAGAGCAGAAGTCTGCCACAGAAAATATTTCATTCCAGATATCCATAGTCTTACTCTACTGTCTCCTCAGTGGACATCCATGTGGGCAGTCCTCTTCTCATCAATTCCCCAATATAGTAATAAAAATATCACGGATAACTCCACCACTTGTAGCACAAACTCAATATTCTGCCTAGCACAGGGATTCTGTGACTTTCTCCTGCATTTGGATGAGTGCTGCAAAGGAATGAAGTATATACCGAGATAAATGCACTGGTGAATTGAAATTTATGTGGCAGAATGAACTAAGCTAGCAATGTAGTTTTGGTGCTGAATTAAATATTAAAGTGAATGAAATTGCTGCATACAGTTAGGACTGTCATGCATTTTAATATTTAATTCAGAAAGCCTTCATTTTAAAGTTTCTCAGTTAATCTTAGAGAAATAAAAGACAAAATCAAATTCTGACCTGCTACAGAAATTTAGGTAATTGCTTTCAATTCTGTTGTGAAGAACTTGTCTTCTGAGTTGCAATTAAAAAAGATGTTTTTTCCACTGAAGCCTCAATCTAGGTGAACTGATAAAAGCTGAGATGTCTTTTTTTAATTACTTTTTTTTCATTTATTTTTCACTTTTAATTCATAGTTATCTCATTTTTTTCCAACAATATCTATCCATGGAAGTTTCTGTAAATCACTCCAATAAGTACATTTTAAAAAAATTAATAGAGAGTTCCAAGATTGTATGTGAATATGAATGCTATAATTATAATAATTCAACAGCTGATTGAAAAGAACTGAAAAATAAAAAATATTTTATCTGTAAATGTGGAGAAAATTAAGTGCAACAGTCATGAAAAAAATGGAAAAATTCCTTTTATTTCAAGATGAATATTTATTAGAAAATATAAATTATGATACTTATGTATATACATAAGGCATTCGAAAGGATGCTGCTTTGGTTATAGTACCATACAGACAAAATTTGAGGAATACTAAATGACAGCTGTAATCTTTGTGCTGTTTTATAATCCATCCCCATCCCCTCTATACTAAATGAGATGGAATACAGAGGAAATTGTATGTGATTTTATATCTGAAGATTGCATGTCACTGTGTCTATGCAAGAGGTAAAATATCTGGGGAAGCATGAGGAATTCTGAAAAGAAACTAAAAATATGTTTTAAGCTCAAGACTGCAATGTTTATCTGAAGTTATACGTGCTTATCATGAGACCAACGCCAAAGTTTTCAACTGAATTTATTCTATTTTGGTTCTGAACTTTGTGAGCATGATAACAAACAATTATAGCCAAGAAAAATAATATAGAAAGCATATCTTTTCAGTGGGAGCTTTACTGTATTTTCTCCATCAGTCTTCTTAACATAAATCTGTTCCTGGCTTAGAGTTCTGTCCCACTGTTTTGCTTCGAAGAACGGTACCTTATCTATAAACAACTTGTGAAAACAATCTACTGGGATGCTGTTGCATTACATTCTATTTTAAAGAGTTAGAAGTATTTCAGTTAGCTAGTCTTTTGGTATGTGATTTTTTTTCTTCTTAAACTTTTATCATAGTTATAATATTTATCATATTTATAATTTTATCATATTGTATAAAGCAAAATTTTGGGAGGGAAATGATTTGAATCAATGTTATAATTGTGTTTTTTGTTTCTGATCCCTTTATTCTCAATATTTAAGGAGTTTAATCAAAGGATCAACAATTTGACAAACGCAATATAAAATTACACCCTGAATGGAATCCTTGTAATATCTTCCATGCACACAGATGACATTCATATTTAAGTATTTTTATCACAGAAGCATACAGTCTAGTTTCATTCAAAACCATATCCTTGAGCAAAACCATTACTGATTACCCCAGCTTGAAAAGTATGAAGGGGTGAATCCCCCTGTATCTGAGAAATCAAATTCAGCTTTCCTCTTTCATCCTTGAGAAACTGCATAAAGCATATTTGGAGATTTAGAAAATCTGCAACAAAGTAAATGAAGCCGGAGTTTGATCCACAGGACGTTGGACAGGAAGAAAGGAAACAAGACTTTTCAAGCAATGCAAGAATGGTGAATACTAAACTTAAAAGAATTTGTAATGCCCTCAACTTTGCAATACCCAACAGGGAGTTATCAACTAGAGAGGGTAATTTACATCTTTTTGTTAACAAGGACCAGTTGAAACAAAGGACTTCCACATAAACCAGAGAAAATTTAAGGATTTGAGACTTCAACTGTGCTCCAAAAGGCCTACTGCCCAATTGAGAGAGCACTTCAAACTCATGAGGTTTCTCCTGAGAAGTCTCTCCCTCTGATGCAAAAATGTTCTGGCTTGAGGATCACCTTTGTTATGCCTGTCAAAACCGCTTAAGAGGTCTGGCCTGAGTATAGGACACAGAGCTGATTAACACACAAAAAAAATTAAGCTACAATTAAAAAAAACCCAAACAAACAAACCAAAACCAAAAAACCAGAAAATAGCCAAAGTTATCCAGATTGCCATTTCTGGAAAAGACGTCTTATTAAATCTAGCCTTGTTCATAGGAAAAATATTATTTATCCATATCAGTTTGGTCAAGTGGAAGATTAATTTTCAAGCAGGATATTGAGAAATCATTTTAACTTTCCAATTTTTGTGAAGGAACTTTCCTCCTGTGATTTGTTGTGCATCTGCATCTTACTGAGATGAGAAATCCTTGTTTATCACTGTTTATTCTCCATGTGCCCAGAGGCCTTGGGGTAAAAAGTAAATTAAAAATTATCTTGTCTACATATTTTACTTAGAGCAGTAATGATGTGTGCGTTCTTGAGACACGAAGAGACGAAGAAAATATTTATCTAATTTGTTTTCTTTACAAATCTGCCTATCTGCTGACTCTATCTAGTTTGCAGTGTTCTTAAAATGTAGTCTGTAGGGATGTGGAAGAAAAACTGTGATTGATATAAATGTCTCTCCATATACCTATCTATCTGTATGAAGTAACAGCATCATGACAGTGTTTTCCATTAAGTGGTAATGATACTCAAGAGTCTTGAGAGGATATCACAGATTAAAGAATATCAGATGTCATCACAAATCTGATGGTTAAACCTGTGGAAAATTAAGGTTGGTCATCCAATCAGTAAGAAAGAGAAAGGCAAGCCATCGGAACTGCTAATGAAGAGTTGTCCCCCTTGAGTGTCTGTCAGCCCCTGTTCTTGCTCACACACTGGCTTCTGGCTGTCTTCCAAGTATAACATATTACTGAAGTGCTCTACTGCTTTGAGTATATTCTCAGCCTTTTCCAGGCATCATCTCTAAGCCTTGTAAATTTACATTTTTTCTGGACTCTCTATTTTCAGCCTTTTCCTACTCTTCACATACTCCTAAATGCCTTTCCTTCATGGAATCTTGACTTATCTCCCCCATAGCGCAACCAACTGATCACTAAATTCAATGCTTCAACTTCCCATCACTCATATTGAAGGCAGAATTCCTTCCCTCTTCCAACAGGAAAAACCTTGCTTCCTGCTACAAATGACATCAAAGGGAAATGATAAATGAGTTACATGTGCAGGTACACAGCTCTACAAGAGGAAATCAATGGTTTGGCTACAGCAGCTGTAGTACCCCTGATTCAGGCATATGAATAGAAAGAGAGAGACTATTAGATCCTGGTGGTGTTCATCATGTCAGATTCACATTGTCACCAAGTATGGGTTTTGGCACTGGTGGTGACTGACAGCCTGTTTACCTACAGTTATAAATTTAAGGTTTAGTTTGTGAACCTTTTATGTGGCCTTTAAAAACTTGCTAATCTGATAGGATTCGATAAAAGACAGAAGGGTGCAGTCATTTTGCTGATTCATCCTGCCAGTCAGACTGATACAATCCCTGTATCCACACCAGGAACGTAAAAATGACTAAGTTTCTCTCTGGCAAAGAATCCATATGCTTTACGGACAGTAAAGTTTAGGGAGAAGATTATGTCAGGATTTATGTCTGCTGTTATTTAAATTAATGAGGGAAATCTATCTAGGGGGAATGTATGCATGAGATCCAGTTGGATTAACTGTTTTAAGAGCAGGATGAAAGCCTACAAGGTTGCATATGTTACTAGACTTTTTCTTCTACTGCTTGCAGTGAAAAGCAAAGTGACATTCCCTTTTTCTCCTCCTAATCATATTTTTACTGAAGAAAAGAGAATTTTGGAAGTTATGTGATTATGAAGAATTTCATTCGCTCTAAGATCTTAAATGTTAAGAGACTAAAGAACTTAGTTATTACAAGTGGTAACATGAAAGTCAGCTGGAAATGTCAATTTACTGGGACAAATCAGATTAAAAAATGGAGCTACAAACTAAGTGTACTTTTATAATGATGATAAATTAATTATATTAGTGCAGCCCGTTAAACATTCCATTTATAGATCAAAACCTTGGCAGGTTGAAGAGTTCTTAATCTGATGGTTTAATGTTTTTATGATATATTTATCTTTTTGGTATCAGTTTATATTCAATAGTGCATCTGTTCTGGGACTCTATACAGATGCTTGCCTGCTGTCTCTTTGCCAAACTGGAAGTGGTCCCACCTCAACAGCATAAGTATTGGTAAAGAAAACAACCAGAAAAGTCTTCTGTTCTCCTAGTCATGGGCAGGTACAAAGGCAGTCACTGAGCTAGCCTGAGGTCTTGTCAAATCCAAAATAACATTTAATATCTTGGGAGGAAGGAGAAGAATTACGTTTTAATAATTTACTGCATTCAAGTAGTGCATGGTTTCTTATCTGAAATCACAAAGGCAATAACTAAATATCACCAAGTCAGTAAAAGTTTGTGACAATTCTAGAATAACTGAATCTACCAAAATGACATCATTGTGATAGCAATACAGAGTTACATGAAGATATTGTGTCAGAAAGTCCCATCCCCTTAGTATTTTAACTGTGTTCATTGAGATAGAGCATTAAGTGCAACAACCAAGATCAGGAATTCTCTGTATTGGCCACCATGTGTTCCTGTCTTTAGAAGCTGCACTGGTTATCAGTTGTACCAATTGTGAAGTTAAGAGTGTATCTCTTTGCAAGATTGGAGACTTCTATAGTAAGACATTTTTTATTCAGAGTATTGTGGATGTAAACAGATGAGGTGGACAAAAGAAGTTTTTATGTTCTAATTCAATGGGTAAAGAAGGAGGTGTACACAGATTGTCCAGCTGTAGGCATCTCCGTGTAATCTCTCTAGCCTATATTTATTAGGCTTTCTACAGTTAATAGAGAAGAAAAGGGGTATGTTCTCAATCATCAACTGAAACAGCCTATTTCTATGCAGGTTCATCAATGGATTAAGTGAATTTCACAAGCCGTAGGTTATGTCAGACCCAGAGCTAATGACTAAAATTAGAGCTCTTGGGTAAAAGTACATACATTCTGTGTAATGACTTCCCACTGAGAAATGGAAGTTTGTGGTGTTTTTTGTTGTTTGGTTTGGTTTGGGATGTTTTGTTTGGTTTTTGTTTCGGTTTCTGTTTTGCATTTTTGTTTGTTTGTTGGTGGGTTGTTTTGTTTTGGGGGTTGTTTGTTTTTGTTTCTTTTTTAAATCCAGGAATTTATTGCTTTTCTTCATGAAGTTGTCTAAAAATAATACAAAACCAAAGAAAACCCAGCAAGATGATGATACTCCAATTTTTGTCTGAATATGTTGTGTAGAAGTGAAAGGTTTTGGATGAAGTCATGAAGGTCACTATATTGCTGCTTGTTTTAAGATACTTATAGCAAAACATAAAAAGAGAAAAGGAAATCCTTCACCATTTCCAACAGCTTTTCAATTGCCCTTTAGAAACATGCTTTAGGTAAATTTTCATTCAGGATGAATTTTAAATTTTTGAATTTTACTGTGATGAGACCTTAAAAAAATAAGCTTTTTCTTATTGATTAAATCTACTCTCATGTTCTAGTCACACACTCAAAAATGCCCCACTCCCACGACTGAAAAGTGAAAACAAAGACCTTATTCTTTCCATTGTTTTTTCTTGAACTGAATCACACAGACATTTTATTAGCCATAGTCCTTTAAGCTTAATTATTCTGCTCAGAAGGGGCAAGCTGCATAAAAAGCAATAATCAGAACTCCGTGAACTGTTTTTTGTTTTCAGCATGATTCCTTCTAATGTGATCTTCATTAACCTTCCATTTAATTGAAAGAGTAAACTTCTCAATTAATTGTTCTTATATCTGGTTCTGATTCCCTTTTAAAGTTAATACTACATAAAACTCTGTTCCTTGTGGTTGAACAAGCAGTTGATTCTTACTCCTTACACTACTGTCAGAAGTGTGTGTGTGTGTTTCAAGATAAATTGATAATACTGGCTTAAAGCAGAATGGACAAGACCTAGGAGCACTGGAATAACCACGAGAAGGTAAAGAAAAGGAAGATGGGAAGGAGGAGCTGAGAGGAAGCAGAAGTAAAAGGAGCAGAGCGAAAGAAAACATTGAAAATTTGATCAGAAAATTCCTGTCTTGAGAGAAATTGAAACTGCAGGTGCTGAGGACAAGAAAGACACAAGAAACTCTCAGTGAAGTGCTTTCTTAGAAGGAGTGGTACTGCATTCACATTGATGTGCTGAAGGAAGTAAGTCTGGGGAGAAAAGTTAATTTCCTTCAACTCCTGGTTAAGGGAGCATCCATGCAGCAGGAGAAGGTCCAGGCTGCTCAAGCCTTCCCTTCTCAGCATCTCTGATTGTGTTGGTAGGTAGCTGCATTCCCTTACCCTTTCTGCCTCTATCCTATTCAGATGCTTACTATTTATTTTTCCTATCTGTTTTCTATTTTATGTCCCTTTACACACCTTTTTTTTAATTTTCTACTTTTCAGTCCTCTCATTTGTTTTCTTTCTTCTCTGCAGTTTGAATTCCCTTTTACAGACAACTGCGTTAGTTGGGGTAGAGGCACCTATTGATAAATGTTTTCTTCCATAGTTTGACTTACTAGAGTAATGACAACACATTAGGGAAGTAGAAACATTTCTGTGCAGAAGTGGGATCCCAGTTGGTATAGCAACACTGCCTGTAAGTAATGTCTAATTTGGGAGAGGAGCTGGTTTCTCTTGTTTTCCCTGAATATGCCAATCCCCTGTACTTTTTGCCATTTTGGCTGTATAATGTATGCCCTTCAGGATTCCCAAGTTCAGGGACATTCAAAGTTCCCCTACAATAGTCTTTGAGGGACCTAAATAATTTAACTCTTAAAGGCTGTAACTGAAGACTGAGCTACATATCCAGGTGACCATTTATTCTGCAGATCTCCAAACATGAAAAGGATATTGAAAGCTGCAGGGATTAAGGGTGGCATTTGTTGTTTTGCCTTTCTTGGCATGGTTCTCTTCAGAGTTATTTCCATCTTACCTGATGAAAGAGAAAGTCCCATGGAAAGGAGTGACTGGTCAGTATATACATACGTATCTCTCCTCTCCTTGAGGAGGGTTTTCTAGGCAGTCAAGAAGATCAGCTGCTAGTGAAAATTTATTTTCTCACAGTTGTTTTTCAGAAAGGAATTCTTTTTACAGTGTAGAGAACTTTCAGAGCTGCCAATGAAAAACCTGTTTCTACTTAAAAAAAATGTGGCATCTATCATTGTATAGGTTGTGAGGTTTGTTGACTGTCATAAACCAGAGCATTCATGTTTTAAGTTGTTTAGTTCCAAATGAAGTACAGGAAAGGAGAGAAAAAGAAAAATGAAACTAAATTAGGCAAAAACCAAGGAGAAAGAAGAACAGGCTATTAGCCAGCTCGGGGCCCTAAGCAATATGTAACTGATAAATGGTAACAGGTGAAGTTTTATTCCCATTCTGAACTCTGAATGTGTGTCTTAAATAAATTAGTAATCTCATCAATATCCTTTTGACTTTATTTACTTTGTACAGCAGGAGCACTCCTGATTCTTTCTCTTTTTATCTCTGCACAGTGCTGTGACAGGGAGGTACTTGCTGGCAGAGTGGCAGCGGGGAGGTGAGCTGGAGAGCTCCTCCAGGGACTTCAGAATAATGTTGACCTTTGGACGACAATTAGAGGACATCGAACATACACTGTCGATGTTCTGGTGTTCCTGATGCTTAACCTGAAAATGTGTTATTTAGCTGAATTAATAGTAAATAATTTGTCTCTGTCCTTGACCACTGCTCTTCTACCTTAGTGAGGATTGTTAGTGAAATTTCTTCATGCACTATTTTCACAGTGCAATGGAAAATGTGACCTTTAGCCTGAGTTTGATTATTCATTCAAAAAAACTTGGCAGAAGCAGTTTTAATTCAGTATCTGTAAGGATTTAGCCACACTGTATTGTATTTTCATCTGTCAGATAGAAAGAAAATAAATAAAAATAGCTTCTTTGTGCAGGGAACTGAGCCCTGAGAATTCTCTAACAATTTTTTTGAGCACCTGGGAGCTTTAAAGAGGCAAGAACATAATATATGGCTTACTCAGCTGCATTGCCAAACAAATGGCATGTCTAGAGGGACCCACAGCCCAATATGCTTTGGCGCTGTTGTATTCTCCTGTGTCCATTCTGTAAAGAATCCTCAACATAATAAATAGAAGTTCAAGGATAAACAGTATCCCTTAAAACAAAACAAAACTTAATCATATGTAACAGATGGCTAAGAACAAACTAACAGAAACTTTGCAGTCAGAAAGGGAACCGTAAGGACTTTATTAATACAGTACTTGACATTTCACGCAAAAACACTAGAAGTTCTTTTTTTTCTGTAACATTTTTGATAATTCACTAGAAAAACAGTTGTTTAAGAAGACTGTAATGAAAGAGCATGGTACTTTATAAATGTGAATTGTTATACTACCTCATTAAACAGAAAAAAACTCCCACAACCCTCCCCCAAACAAAACCTATAGCAGAAGCAGAAAACCTTTAGCTTAGCAAGCAAAAAAAATAAAAAAGAAAAAAATAGTACGTCTTGTCTTAAATATGATTGTTGTAAAATAATCCAGAGTCACTGAACAGAATAAGTAATTCTCAATCATTTTTGGCCCTGTTCACTCCCCTTCAGATAGCAGTAGAGAGCAGCTGGTTCATTTAAGCCAAAAAAATAATCTCAATGTATTCATTGGTGACTGTGAGAAAAAACTGTTGGAATGGAAAAGGGCAGAAGCAGTTGGATGGGTTTAGGGCATATATATCTTGAAAATGAGGTATGGAAGGAGTGAGTAAAACAGTCCAGAGCAGGCACCAGTAAGTGCAAGAAATTATCATTTTAATGCACAGCTTTATGTGAAATTGGCAATATTTAATACAGAAATCACACAGATGGAGGGTGAAGTGTTCAGTAATAGGTCTGGTAAAATAAGTCTTACTAAAATTAAAATGACAGAATGATTTGTCAACTCTTCCCCCAACATGCTTCTGTTTCCAGGATGAATTACCGCACCAATGGAACAGAAAAATACCAAAGTTACTTTTTATCTTTCTAAAGACATGGTTGGGCAAATAGAGGTTTTGGAATAAAGACTAGAAATTTGATCAGAGCAAAAGTAACAGGAATAACCAATTGTTCTAAAATGAAGCAAATAACAAGAACAGATTGCATCAGCTGGAAGAACACCAATTTTCATCAAACTGGGGTTTATGCAGAGTACGAAGCAACAAAGGAGTGGATTATCAGCCATGAAGTAAGTGTGCAATGTTACATCATGAACCATGAGGCTACTCCCCCACAACCCAAAGACTCTGAAATCCACCCCTTGGTATCTGCCCTTTGTGGCAGTCCTAAAACCTTTCTTCAGGTTTCTTACGAATTATGTCACACTCCGCCTCCACATGTTCCTCCCCTCATACCAAGTTGTCTCCTCCTGTTTCTGTAGAGCTATTTATTTCCTGGCAGTATGTTTTTGAACACTAGCTGCAGTTGTCTAAGGTGCTTTCACCTCCCAAACGCCCATTTACTCCTGGAAAGTGCCCTGGTTGTTTAAGGTATGCTGGTACTGGGATTTCCAGCCTGAGCATGAGTGTAATACTGTTACACAATACTTTGGATTTTATAGGATTCAACTTGTGTCAAGAAATTTAGCAAGAAAATACTTACCGTTCTCTCCATTTTGTATTAGAGCCGCTTCCCACCCTGTATCAAAGCTATTAATACAATCTACTGCACATGAAATTGGCAAATGGGCTTTGGCCCACTCTGCTGAGTGTTCTTTTTACCATGTTGAAGTCCACTGGGTAAAACCTGGTGCAAACCCTCTCTTGGCCTTCAATTTCCAGCTAGATTATTAGGCCTTCAAATGCTGCTTTAGTCTGTGAGCGGCTGACTGGGCTGAGAAGCTGCAGTGTATTTGCTTCTGCTGTCAAGCAGCAGAGGGAAGATCATGTCTGAGGGCAGAGAGCTGAGAGCAGTAACATCCTACATTGCTGTAATGAAATCTGACCATCTGTTAGTGTCCTGGCATTAGACATTGCTTGCACTTCGTGAAATTTAGGTTATAAATTTATTCATTATTACATGAATTAAGAATGAAATGCTTTCAACTACAATTGATAGCAAAAGTAAAATTTCATGGCACAGGTACTGAACAGTAGTCAGTAATGGGGTGTCAATGTCAATAAAGCAATGCAAATACCTGACTTAGGGTGGTTTGTGATAGCATTTTTAGGGCTGAGCCCACCTTCCAAATGTAAGCGGTTTGTCAGAGCACACCGTAAATGGTTTTCATTGCTAATGAAACTCTTCAGCCATGTTATTAATGAGTTGACTTAATGAGAATAACTACATTTACAGAAACAATTTTAATTCAATTTGCTAAGAAAGAACTTATTATTTGCTCAGGGAATTGCTTCTGTATAAAAAAGTAATAAAATAATATAATGACCTTTTGAGCAAAAACATACTTCTTCTGTCTTCTGTTTTATACTTCATTCCTTTTCTATTTCGAGTAAAATTGTTAGAGTCATAACACTAGAAGCATTTTATGTCTTAGCTCTTTTAAAAGTATGTTTTCAAACATTCTTTTAGTCTCATCACCCGTAAGCTCTATTTTGAAAATATTTATCGTTACATTAGCTCAGTTAATGAATTTCAGCTTCAAGAAACATTTGAAGGGGTGGGTGCGTTGAGTTTCCTTCCACTTCAAAAGCTTTCTTTTGATCACCGCTGTGATTTTTATTTGCACTGTGACTATGAACAACTTTTAGTTGTTCAAAAATTGGGCTGTGTTGTTTGTGTTTTGTTTAGGAGATTAGTTATGTAAAGCTAACTCAAAACTATGTTAGCTATGCTGTTTGGTGGATACAAGAGATGACACTGGAAGGAACAACAGAATATTTAAAGGATTCTTTCTCTCTTGGTATTACTTCTTTGAGCGATGAAAGTGATCCATTAGATCCATTACAGAGTCAGTAACATGCGCAGTTCTCCTTCACATTTGTCCTCATCAGTTCTTACTCTGCTGCTGCTGCTTCATCATAGAAATGAAGGAAATACTAGAAACAACATCATCACCTGATGTGGTGTGCTAGGGTTCCCCTGCAGGCTCCACTTTCCCACAGTTTATCACAGCGACATCCTTATGCAAACAGTTCCTAAGCAGTCTTTCCCCATCACTTGTTCCCCTGTTGCCTAGGCTGCTAGCTGTCCTCTTAGACCCCCTCCAGGCCTTGTACAATTTCACCAGTCAACTTGAGCTTTGCATTTTGCTTTCTAGTTTTGACATCATTGCGCTGTAGTATCTCAGCATGTGGTTCACGTGTTCACTTTATCAAGATAATCTCCTGTGCCCCAGGGCTTTCATCTTCTGTCTTTTCTTCTTGGGATCATTACATTTTGCCTATGTGTACTATTCTCTTGGCTTCTAACATCTAATGCTATACTCAGTCTTCTCTCTCATCCAAATCTTACTCTGTTGTTCCTTGTCACGTGTCTAAATATCATCCCTTTTGTGATGTTTCAGTGACTCATGAAGGCTCTTCAGCCTACCCCCTTAAGCTGCAGCAATTTTCAGATGGCTGGAATTGCACAGGTACAAGAAATGCTGTTGACTTCAAAGAGATTTTCTACTTCTCTTTTTTTTAAGATTTGTTTCCATAAATCTAAATGCAAGATTAACATCTTTAATTGCATTCTTCCAGAAAGAAGGACTGTATTCTTTTTGTGTGCGTGTGTTTTCTAGAAAATGCGTAGTGTACTAATTCTGTGCAACTGTTGCTACTTTAACAGGACTGCAGAGGGTTGATGCTGCCTGAATGCCAGGTGCCCACTGCAGCTACTCTATCATTCTCTCTTTTCCAATGGACAGGGAGAGAAAAATATCATGAAAACCTTTTTGGGGCTGAGGTAATGACAGGGAGAGATCACTCACCAATTATCATCATGGGTAAAACAGACCTGGCTTCAGAAGATATTAATTGAACTTACTACCAATCAAATCAGAGTAAGGTAATAAGAAAAAACCCTAAGTCTTAAAAATAAGTTCCCCTTTTCCTCCCTTCTTTTGAAACAAGAATCAGGCCTAGAAGA
>VZRE01008005.1:0-125100 GCA_013396775.1 Cephalopterus ornatus
CACATATAATCTTGGGGTTTTGGGACTTAAGCACCACTCATTGGATCAAGAGGAGGACCAGAACTCCAACAAGACTGCCTCAACACTGTCACCATCATCTGGATCAACGGGTTTTCCTTTCCTTTTACTTTGCACCCAGGGGGGCCACGTGGTGCTCAGCACAGGGGCAAATGAACACTGTTCTGTTCTTGTCCCAGAGGGCTGGGTTATACATCTGTTTTTGTGAGTTAAATCCAGTTTTTCTCTGTATTGTTGCATCTATTGTAATTTATTTTTAGTAAATTGTAACTCTGACTTATAATCTCTCTTGAGTTGGGTTCATTTCTCCTGACTGTTTACCTTTAAACTAGCACAGCATGGAATTATCCGGCTTGTACTGAACAGCAGAGGAGCTAGCTTACTCTACAAGAAGTTCACACAGTTTGGACCACATCTCTCCCTTCAAAGCAGACATAATAAAACCCCTTGTTACTTTGCATTTTAATTTTTGCAATGCTATCTGAGTTTTACTTTCCTGCTAATATTAAACTTCATGTTTAGCATTTCTCACAGCTGTGGAGCTGGAGACAAGGTAGCTTTGTGATCTGTAGACAACACCAGTTCATCACTGTTGACTCTTTGAGAGGAGAATTTGTTTGGTTCATCACAAGATTGCACTTTCTACATTACCTGCCAAGTGCAATTCAAGATTGCTACCGTATATACTTTGGCATCTACGAGCTGAAGTAATTAAGTCAGCTAATGAGCCCTTGCTAACAGGGGAATGAGCCCTTGTTAATCTTTGGAGAATGGTACTTCATCGATGTTCAAGGGCAAAGCTCAATTGTTTAAGTCACATTTATCCTCAGTAAACAGGAGCATTATGCTTACACATCAATTACAGCCAGAGATCTCATTTAAATACATACTTGATATAGTAGTTTTTACTTACCCATGCCAAGCTGAACTTTGATAGATCCCTTTTAAAAAATGAACCAAAAAAAAAAAAACCCAATCCATGAACTTAGTATGGTAGCAGACAGCAGATAAAGTGCCTACTCAAAGAAAATGTTTCAGAAATGGACTTTTGAAGAAAACAGATTAAAATTCTACCAGAAAATTCCTTTCCCCAGATTAGGAATCATGCACAAAGGCTTTAAAGCAGAAAACTGTGAGTTTGCACAATACTGTTCATTTAAAACCCCTATGATGACTGAAGTGCCCCTTCTTACTCTTTTTCTCCATTTCTTAATGTCTTGGGGGGGAGAAAAGTGTTAAACAGGAGCTATTCCTGACTGATAGGTTCTGCCCTTGTTGCTTTCTAGTTACAGCATCCTGTGGCACTGGCTTTTCACTTTCACAAACAGAAAGTGAGCAACTTGCTCTCTGAGTATTGTGCAGTCAGGTGTGTCATTTCAACCACAGAATGACAGAACACCCCAGGCTGGAAGGGGCCTTGACAGACCATCTACTCCGCCCTTTCAAGGGAAAGGGAGACTAGAGGAGATTGTCTAGCCCCCTTTCCAGCCGCATTTGAAAAAACTCCTGCCATGGGGACTCTACCACGTCCCTTGGGACGTTGCTGCAGCGAATGACTGCTCTGACTGCATACAATTTCATTTTATGTCGAGATTTCTGACATATGCAGCACACTCACCTGGTGATGGGCACACTGGGCAAGCAGGGGCTGCACCGTTGGGGCTGGGCTCGGCCTGTGGGCTGGCAGCTCCATCTGCTTCCACCGGGGAGGCCTGGAGAGAGGAACACAGCACAGAGTAAGCACAGTGCAAATAAAAGCATGTGCTAATTCCTCAAGGCAATTCTTGCCGCTCCTTTGTAGTGGGTTCTAACCAGATTGGTTTGGAGCTCAGCAGGGCACTGGGGAGTATGTTTCAGAGCAGTATGTGCCAGTCGGGAGTTGAATCACTGGGCTTTAATCTCTTTTTCAAATCGCTCATCATCAGCCATTAATGTGGTTGGTTTGGAATAGCTCCTACAAGCTTTTAAAATTGTAGCGCATCTTGGATTGTGTCAGCTGGAGATAAGCATACGTTTCACCCCTAGTTTCCCCTTCCAGAGTAACACAAAAATGTATGCACTAGTGAATACATAGCACATATTAGGCTTTGAAAAGTGGAAAAGTAATTAAATACTTCCTCTATTTCACGGTTGTCTAAACAATCTGTTATCTGAAGGAAAAAGCCAGCGTTGGTACTAAAGGTAATGAAATACTTGAAACACTACTAAGAGAGGGCTGAAAAAATATGGTGAGACCATATCAAGCCAATAATCCAAATGCCTTTGAAAAGCAAGCTTCCTGACCTGGGGCAGGGCTGTTGCAGAGTTAAAACCACACTGTCAAAACAAGGGTAACACTTCAGCTGATCTGTTCAGCAGCTTCTACCATATATCCCCTTTTCCAGCAGGCAAATAAAGAAAAATCTGCAGCAAGGCAATCAGGCACTTCGCAGTGCTTCTAATGCCAAGAAGATCTAGAAAATGGCACATTCAACACAGGAAAATAAAAAAGCAGACTACTTTTAGAAATAAAAAGTAACTTATTTCAGAAGTAGTCTGTTGTAGACTCTCCTTCCTGTCCTCCTTCGACCTCTTCATCTTATAAATAGATGCAAAGGAAGAAATCTGATGAAATTTTCTTTTCTGCAGGCAGGAATCAGACTTCCACCCTCTGCATGGATCCTGTTTCCTATCCCTGCAGGCCCACATGAGCCTGTGGCCCCTTATCCAAACATGCCCCATGAAAAGCAGACCTGGGCTCTCACAGCTCAGTCACTGGGAACATCTGCTGGCAGTGCCAACAGGATGGCAACACCTGGGGACACACCACAACGCACCAGAGAATTTTGCTGCTGGCAGAGCTTACAAATCCCTGCCTCTCCTTCTCTCTGGAGGGAGACATGCTCTGAAGAGGGGCAGAGAACATGTCTGGGAAGATAACCTGCAAGGAAATGGTGCAGACTGGTATGGGGCCAGGGCCAGCAACCTGGTAAAGCCCAGCAGGAATTCAGCAGTGCTGGGAAACAGAAGGAGCCTTCAGCTGCCAAGGGTTGTGCTGCCACCTCTCAGCAGAACAGGCACCACATCACAGCCATGAGTCTCTAGAAGCGGCAGCATGTCTCCTCCAGCACTTGCTGAAGCTGGCTGCCTGCCATCCTCCCCATTGCCTGGCACTTTCCAACGCACCCTCACCTCTGCCCACCCTCACCCTCTGCCCCAGGCAAGACACGAAGACACATTCCCCACCTGTCTAAAAGCAGTTCTCAAACTGGACGAGGCAGATAGAGAAATACAGTCTCCAAAAAGGTAACATTGAAGTTTCAGGACCTCCTCTCCACCATGTCCATCTGTGAATGCATCTCCACCAAGAGCAAACAAGGCACAGACTTCTCCCTCCATGTTTGCCCACACTCCAAAGAGGGAGAGTCACTGGAGATGAGGCACAGGCTAAAATACAGGTGTCAGGGAAATGCTCCAAAGACTGCAAATCTTGTGCCCCAGAGGTTTGCCTCTTGCCATCTAGTTGCTCTTTTCTCTCATATAACCCACCTCGCTTTCCGGCCTGTGTTTCACTGAGAGCTTTTACACTAAAAGCCCCAGCAGAACACTACTGCAACTATGCAAAATCTCTCCTTCAGCCTCAGCCTCTGGCTCCAGATACGACAGCAGCCAGTGGAGAAGCTACTGGAAATTCTTCCCAACCTTGCCTAATGCAGAAACAAGTATTTTTTTTCTGCATGAGTACAGCCAGGCCAGGGTAACAGGCTGGCTGGAATAGGTCATGCCATCTCTGTCCTCAGAGGTTTTCAAGACTCAAATGATCAAGCCCTTAGCAACCTGTTCTGATCTCATGCCTGATCCTGCTTTGAGCAGTAGAGTCAGCTGGAGACCTACAACCTGAATTATTCTCTATCATTCTAAAACCTACAAAACTTTGTTAAAACTAAACAAATGGCTACTATTGAGAGCTCAGGATTTGCCCTAAACAAGGTAGATTTCACCTGGAAAAGCAAGAGGCTCCAAACCTACTGCTCCAAACCATATGTCCTTCCAAAGAAATTGTTGGAAATTTCAATTATTAATGTTTAGATTGTTATTATTTTTGGTAAAACAATGCAGTTTCACCTCCAGTCTCAAAGAGCAACTGTCCAAATTGAAAAACTAAAATAAATAAAGAAATTCAACTTTAATTTCAACTTTGGAGGCTTTAAAGCCATAAACGATAATAACCATGGGCCAATGGAAAAAGTACTGATGTGTTACATACACCCAAGAAGGGCAACTGCTGATGTCAGCTGGAGCTGGGGAAAGAGCACAGCCACACTGGCCTCTCAGCAGGGTTAAAACGCTCAGTGAACACCGAGATGACGCATGATGCACAGATATGATGCACTTTTATCACCTCTGGGCCTAGAGTCACCTCAGGAACCTAAACACCGTGCTGTCATGTAGCTATCCGGCAAAAGTGTAATAACTAAATCTACCCATAACCTATATTCAGGAGGTTGAACCAGGTACAGACACAAATGTTATTTATAGAAAAAAGAAAGAGCTACTACTTTCTGCAGGAAAATTGATTTTTACAATGGCATGCTGGAGAAGTTCTGTTCCTGCTCACGAGACTTGACTCTTTCTTCTCCTTCTGGTAAGCAATTAAAAGCTAGTGACATACAGCTAAAAATATAAAACTGATTAGTAAGTAATTTATAAAAAAATTAAGTCAACTTCACTGGGGAACTCTCTCATTTCCACTAAATCTATTTATAATACCAAGTTAATGTAATGTTATCTAGTATTTTATCCACAGGTATATGATACACTTAAAAAAATTCTTGTGCTCATACAGTTGATAAAATCACAGACTATCATCCTTCATATTTCATAAATATTTTGCAATTAAATGATGATGTTATCAGCGAACATGAAAAAAAGACCTAAGGGGATCATATTTTGATGTGGACACTGAAAAACTGGATAACCTGGTGAGTGGGGTTTCTGAGGTAATACAGAGGAGCACTCATGCTTTGGGATGAAGGACTCACATGGCCTCTCAGCACCTCTCTGCTGCAGCCATATGCGTTTGTGCGGGCAGAGGTCTCACTCTGCAGGGTGGCAGAGCCATTCCATGCCTTGGCTCTGCTGCAGGTCCTCTGAGGGAAGGTCATACAACACCTGATTGTCCACCACCACAGGCAATGAAGCCTTCAAGGAAAGTAGGAAAAACCTTGGTGTGTAGGGGCTGTGATTATCTCTGCCCACTGATCGAGGCTGGCGTGAAGACTCTGTCCTGTTAACTCCTGAAAACTGGAGATTGCTGTCCACCTGGTTCGATGTTTTCAGTACCCTGTGCATCTAGCTACCCGGGAATTTCCTGGTAGCTTTGCCATTTACAATTTTAGAAGCCTTAGTCAATGATGGAAAATTAAATATCGCAGTTGCAGTTGTGGTTATAACCACATCAGTAACAGAGGACAAAGCAACATGTGGGTTCTGCTAAACAAGGTATCCATTTAACAAAGACACAAGCACAACTGCACATATAGTGTTACCAAACACATATTATGCATGAAAATAAATTAGTTCAGTCTGTGACAGATAGGATTTTTATCACATAAACCAGGATATCAGTCCAAGTATTTCTTTAATTAAGATCATACAAGCCAGAAATAGCCATATTGCCTACTGCTGTGGCAGAATCATACACCCTTATAAACCCCTAAAAATACAGTAACCAGAACACTTAGCACACATAATATCACAGCTTCTACAAGAATACAAACTCCAAAGGAAGTTACAGTAGAACTTTATTAGCCCTTATTGCAAATTAAATCGAAACATAGCTCAGTTAACACTGCTTGCACACAAAATCACGTGAAATACTGTTACTGTATTTTCTATGAAAACATGACAAAACAGTGAGAATGTAGAGATATCAGGAAGCAGCAGGTTAGAACTACAATTTAAATTCTGTAAAATCATTCAGGAATGAAATTGGTTGTGGTATCAATAGCCACATGTAAAAATTGCCTGACACATCTTTTAAACTTCTGTAATTCGAATTCTACATGTATCATTGACTTCAAAATTTTCATATGATGATCTCCTCATCAAAATTAGTGTTTTCAGTTGTTGTGAGCAGTAATGGTGGCATGACTTTGGGCTGCCACAACTAAGTTTCTTGCATCCTATGCCAGTATATTACTACAGCCAGAATACCGCTTCGACAGGTTAAGCCATCTGCCAGCTATATAATGCTATACTCAGGCCAGCTATTACAACCAAAGATCAGGGTAATCAGTAACTGACAGAGAAGCCTTGAAAATGTTGCAAGAAATAGTGTGAAGTATTCCTGATAGTCATTACAGTTATAACTGCTCAACTGGGATGAAAAATAAGCTCCTGTCACTCACAGACACTGAAAAGTGCATGGCTGACTAGCGGACAGGAGACAGGCATGTTATATTCATAACCAAGCACTGAGCACAGTTCCCTCCTAGCTGCTTTGAAGCCTTGCTGCTCTCAATTCTCATCCTAAACCTTTTTCCCTTCAGGTAGTCCAGCCCTCCATACACTTTTTCATGTGTGGTTCAAGGCAAAGCTGTCAATCTGGAACAGGCATACCTACTCTACGAGTGTTTCTTGTAACGAATCAAAGAACAAAGACTTGTCTTACCGGATCTGTACAAATCAGGGTTTCAGCCCTGATCTCCTGTAGCTTGGCCAACAATCCTCAACCACAAGAAAGCTTGTACTTTAATCTCAGTTCAATCAGTGGATTTTTGAAGATGAAGGAGAGTGTTACGTGGATATAGAAAAAAAATTTATTTTGTGCCAAGCATGCAGTGAGTAGAAATGGACAAGTTTAAGCTAGTTAGAGAAAAATTAAAAGAAAGCTATCTCCCCACCATCACCACCTCACCCTGATCTTTATTTAAGTTGCTGCCTATATTTATTATTTTTTGGTTGATCAAAGTTATAATTAGAGCTATAACAAGCCAATAATTTCTAAATGCTCTTTTTATAAGACTGGATAAAGTAAAGTGATGTTACTTAGTGACAAATTAACCTCCCTACATTAAAATCTGCACAAACATTGTTTTAAAACAAAACATTTAGTTTGCCAACTTCTGTTTCAAAGAGCTAGAGGACAGAACTTCTCAGTGTTTGTAATGTGCATTACTGTTCTGTATACTGGAAAGAAAACACAACTTAAGCGGTTGACAGGTAGGGCCCGGATGAGGAGATGATTCTCATGTTATTGCTGGCATTGCCACTGACTGATCAGTCTTTGGGCCTTGGCCCCAGTTTTAAAAACTGCATTAAGAGAGGTGTGCTTTATCTACCACCCCTCTTGGCATCATATCGCTCCACAAACACCAGTGGCATATTCTCATCCTGTTTGTAGGCCAACTTTATCCTTTCTAGCCTTAAATCACCAGCAAAATTCATAAGCTACTTTAAGCAAAGGTCTCTTGTAAAATTCCCAATACACTACCTATACCTAATACTCTACTTATACACTATAGATACAAGTATAGTTTCTAATAATACTTTTCTTTACTGTCCTGCCCACCTCCCGCAGTTTTTTGCACCTCATTTGATAGTAGATTTAGGCAGGATGCATATATATTTCCCAATCAGTCTCTGACTGCCAAACATTATTTGATTCACCTATAGATGAGGTTCTTCTCTTGTCAAAGAAGACAAAGTAACACTGAGCTCTCTCCCACAGGAAATGATTCCTGCACTTCCCTAGTTCCTCAAAAACCTCAACAGTATTAGTGTTTTAAGTAGTGCAACTTGACTAAACTTCAGGCCAAAAAAGCTGTTGAAGTACAGTTGCACAGCATCTTCCCCCGTTGCAGACAACGCTTGAGGGCAGCCAGACAGATTTAAAGTAGGACTACAGAGCTTCAAAGGGAAGCCTGCCAGGCGGAGAGAATACAGGAACTAGTCCATTCGACAAATGAACTGAAACAGCAGAAGAGCAGCCCTAAGAGAGATGGAGGAGGAGGAAGTGACACGTAAAGAACAGGAAGGGAATCAGAAGGGGAGGACAGGAGGGCCAAAGTTAAGGTATATATGAAGAGGAATACATATTTCATGAAATAAACTTGGGGCAGAAAATGAATGAATAAAACACAAAACTGAACCAAATTTATGAGCAACTAGAGGGGAAAAATCAAACTCTGAATCAGCATCTCCTAACAGAGAAATTACTGCCTGTGAATCTTATTCAAAGCCTGGGAAGGACATAGCTCACAAGAACTATATCAATACAGTAAACAAATAAATGTAGTGAAAGCAAGTTTTGAAATGGCTTTGAAAACATGCTTCATTTGTAGAATTTTTATTACTTCAGTAATTTCTTCCACTTCAGGCAGCTCTTCTTCTTCATCTCAGCTGCTTTTCTATGCCTTTTTCTGTTGTCTTCTCCTCCTCTTCTAAAAATTCAGAAGGGTTAAGCATCAGACAAAACCTATAACCCTGCTTTCTCCTTGTGGGAGGTGATACAGTGGAGGCTTTCAGAAGGCTTTTTTCCTTCTAAGAATGTGTAGTTTGGAAGCCCCACTGCTGGGGACAAAACCAAACCTCTTTTTCCCTTCTGGAGGGCTGACAGTGACAGCTAGATCCAGCATCCTACCTACTAAGAGGCCATGTTTTATGGGGAGTGGGACAAGCCCATGAAGATCTTATCTTTACTAATTTGGATTCCCAACCTTCCTAGGAGGGATTATACCTTCAGAGAGGAGTTTAGCATTTCAGGCTCTGCAGAGGAGGCTGACATCATTGTGTTAGTTCTCCAAAAACTGAAGTAAAACTTCACAGGAAGAAGGTTGAGTGAAGTGAGTCCAGTGTAGCTGCCTGACTCTTGCAGATAAGGGCCCAGACTAATCACATCTATATCAAGCTGCCTATAGCAGTGCTGGTCTGTGTCCCAACACACATAATGAAGAAGCCAAGCATCAGTCCCATACCTCATCTCTGTAACCTGACATCTAAGGCCTTTCCATCCACAAATCAGGGCCCTACTGTGTATGCTCAATAGCTAAATTACTGCCCATGCCTTAGTCTGAGGCACTGAGACCTGGAGAATTAATAAGAAGCATCTGGGCAAAGAGAAGCAAACATCCAGAAGGAACAAAACCTGAAACCTTATTTTAGCCTGGGAAATTCCCTTCCAGCCATAGGCAGGTCTCTTCCTTTCCCTCATCATGCTCAGTGCATTCCAACTTGTTTTCCCACAGAAGATCCCACTCAAGGCAGTCTGCTCTCCTTGCTCTGTCCTGGACATGCTTAACACACATACCTTTGCTTGAAGCTGAAGTGCCAGGAGTAATTATAATGACCTGCACTGTCCAGTCACATTATTGATGGAATCATGAAGCTAGTGATATAAAATCTGCAGTTAGAGCAGAGACACTTTGTCAATAGCACCATTTGGGTGCACTCATTCTCTCTTGAAGGCTTCATCGTTAAGTGCACTCAAGCTTACAAACCAGGAGCTATTCTGCAAATGCCAAGAGTCACAAGGAATCTGAGGAGGCAAACTCTTCTGCCTCCTTTGCCAATACCATCACAACGGCTAAGAACCGGAAGCAGAAATCAGACACGCAAAAATCTGTGTTCAACTGGCCTTATCATCCTCAAAGCTGTAGAAAGGATGATGTAACATCAAACAGATATGAGTATATTCAAGAACTAACAGCAGTTTCTGTTGCTGAATTTCCTCATAACTCTAATTAGGCCTGGAAATCCTAAAAAAACGAGACAGTAGCACTTTCATTTGGCTACTTTTCTGATTGCCATTGTGCTTCTAATCTTCAGCAAGCTGAGGTTCTTCTCTGTTCTCCAAAGACTCCCATTATCTGATTTTCCCTATCAGATGCAATGCTTACCTGGCTTTTCCCTCATAGCCAAATTGTTCTGACAGGGGCAGCCCCAACTCTGCCTTCCCTGCAAATCATTCACTTTTGACTCTATACCAGTTCCCTTTCACAGGATCAAGTCTGTGCTCACAGCACACCCCAGTTCCCATGATTGCTGAAGGCTCTGTAGTTTGGTTGGCCGCTGCTAGAGACTGGCATTAAGCAGGGGAGTAAGACACAAACCATTTCTCATGAATGAACCATCACGCCCCAGGACAGACCCCTGTCTGCTCCCTGTTATCCATCTGGCCAATGCTTGGATGAAATCTGAGATGAAAGAAAAAAATTATCATACTCCAACTCTCACCACATCTCTAATTCTCTTTGTTGTTACACAGAAAAACATGGTGAGAATTCCCTCTCCTGTCACTTGTTTGCAACCCTTTTACATGTTTTATTTGCAATCCTGCCCTTATTTCTTGTTTTTTGTTTTTGCTACCTACTTTTATTACAGTTTTGTAGCATCTAGATGCCTGCTGTGATATGCTCTAGTTTTACTCCTGCCTTTTTCTCTGGGGAAGAGGGGGAGAAAAAGATGAAAAGGTAAAATTAATGTTTCTCTGATAAGGCAGTTAAGAAGCATGTTGGCCCCTCTGAGCATTTCAATAGCTTATCCGCTTTTCTAATATTTCTGAGAGGGGAATGAAAACCAAATGTTCAAAACTGCCAGCACATTCCACATCCTCTTCTTTGAAAACTGAATACTGAGACTAATTATAATGGTTCACACAGTCCAGTTATGTTGCTGATCTAATCAGCTTACATTTGGAGAAGCATGGAATAAACCTGCACAACGGCTGGGACACTAAATCAATTTCTCCCTGGCCTAGCACATTTAAAGCACGTTTATCAGCTGCATGACATCCCAAAAAAAAAAATAAAAAAAAAAAAAGAAAAGCTGGCTGCAAAAAGTGTTTTGAATCTTACCCTCCTATTTCTCTACCCACATACAAGAGGAAGAAGTCTTCAATTTAAAAAGAATTGGGGGTTTTGTTTTTTTCCTGGTCTGGGCACACCCTCTTGAAATAAGGCAAACATAAGCACTTGGGTATCATTAGTTAGTGATTAAATACATCATGAGACAGAAAACTGGCAAAGAAAGTAAGGCTGGTTTGTTCGTGTTGGTCTTACTGTTGGCTCTTTGTGCACACTCTGAGTGGCAGGCCTCTGTAAACTGAGCTCAACACTTGGGGGGTCCTTCTTCAACTCTACTGGAGGCCTGTCCCCTCTGGCTACTCCATCAAATTTCAGAGATCTGCTTGGCGAAGGAGTAAATATTACTGTTGTACACTCTTTATCCTTCTCTTCTGTGCCGTTGACATTTTCTCCATTTATGCTGACTTTTCCATCTACCTGCAGAACACAGTTAAATAAATATCCTGAAATAAATATGCAATTAGCATTCAAAGGATTTTAGGAAATTAGGACTTCAACATGATATTACAATCACTAACACAGTCTGTGTTATCAGTGAAGGATGGAGCTAAGCACACATTTCATTCAATGGACCAAAACAGAAGAAGACCCTATGACCCTAGTGTGGTCATAACAAAATACAGGAACAAGGTCATAATTTTTCTGGATTTCCTGGTTTTCCACATTCCACTCTCTCAGAAACATACAGACACCCTTTGTGTGCACAGATCAAAGGATTTTTTCAAAAATCAAAAGTTTTATCTTAAATTTAGACAAAACTGGTGGCCTTTGCATTGCTTCAAGCAAGCAGGTTATGCTGATGAACGGCTTCTGTACCCCAATGACCTCACCACAGTATTAGTAGACCGTGCTTTCTGAAGCACTGTTGTGTGAACTTTGAAGGGTCAGGAGCAGCGGAGTTCATCCACTTGTTTCTTTATTGTTCACAATAGGGAATCAAAGCATCAACAAATGAAACTGGGCATTCCACCCTCTCCATGAGATGATAAAATAACTTCACCTTAGGCAACCTCCTTGAAAAGGAGAGCACAGAAAGAGTTTAACTATCTTTTTTTCTCAGGGTCAAGCTGGCTCCTTGGTGGCCATATATTCTCGCTAAGGAACCCTTAAGCAAGGAAGAAAATACAAAATATGCTTTGTCTTCTTCCTCTGCACTAATACAGTTTCTTCTCAGACTTTAATACTTCTTAATTCCTGAATGGAGGTGGCATGTAAAGACTTCCTTCAGTTTGGAGGGCTGTTTGTAGAAGTATACAGGAAAAAAGTCTTGCTACAAAGAATTCACCATTCACCATAAGTGGACCCAGGTGGAGACAGACCAGGAGAGGACCAGGTATCAGTACCACCATATCGCTCCTGCCTAGCTACAGCACAGATATTTACAGGCTTGAGAGGAGGGCTTTGTTACGCTGTGCACAGCGATCCTTCCCTACTTATTGAGTAAATACCTTGGATGCCTCAAGAGTGGCACTCCAGCTTGGTATATACCATCAGTACCAAGCTGAGGGCACACTCCTCTCATTGACTTCTTGTACATGTGCATCCAGAGGCCTGTTCTCTGTGAGAATGATTTATTAGGGGGCCATCGCCATGTTGATGGGCATCCTCAACTCTGCCAGATGTGTGGGGAGGTGAAGGCAGTAGCACCTTGCGCAATCACCTCCACAAGCTCTTTTGCCCCTTCTGACTGCTCTTCAGATGAAAAGGTTCCCTCCCTTTCCTCATTGCTATCATTCACTTAACACAGTACCTCTCTTAGGGTTTATTTCCAAACACAAGAATGAGCAGACACTGAGCCTCAGGTCTTCTGGGACTGTGTGTTGGATTATCTACTAGAGAGGCAGGTTACGAAAGATCACAGAAATAAAAAAGCCAGGAAAACACTGGCAGGCACATCATCCATTTCAGTGTCTCTGTTTAGACTAAGACATTTCTTTATTTATATTAAGGAGGAAAACCAAATGTTTGAATGATCAGGACAGATGCCCTGGCTGCAGAGTTAAACAAACATACTTCTTTCCCTCTGATCTGGAGGAAGTCAACACATTGTCAGGGGAGCCAAAAATCATTGACAGACTGGTGTTTCAAGGGAAATAATGTTACAGCTATATGTGCCAGGGAGTAATTCCTACTGAGACAAATCACATTCTTCCACATCACATGAACAATATCCAGACATATTTTTAGTGGTGGCTGGTGGGGGGTAGAAGCATCAATGGATTAGTTTCTCTCCACTTATGTGAATTATATATGTAATAACATGACAGTGATACACACACATATCTTGGTCTTCTGAGGAAAAAAGTGCCAGGGATCAGAAAAAACCCAAAGATCCAAGATTCACCGATGTCTAAAAGGTAAACTCTAGAGGCATACCAACTGAGGTATAGAAGAAACAGGAATCACCAGTTTCACATTTCAACTACGAAACACAGTGGGAAGGGGGTGTGGTTTCCACAAGAGGTGGGACAGACTTCAATAAATTATACATCACAACACATTTTTTTCACTATCTATAAAAAGCTGACTTATTTTTTAAAAAGTAAACAACCTGAATATACATGGTAGCAATGCTACTGGGCTTCAGGGACCCTTGAATACCACTAGCAAAGTATCAGCAATGGCAGACACATGGGAACCCAAATTCTACAAGCTGGGAGCACCCCTGCCTATATGCTGCTCACAACATGGCTACCCAATGAGACTTGGGTAAACTCCAGTTTTGGTATGGGCACTGTGAGCAACAGACGTTTTCAAACTTGACTTATTCTGGTCTGTTCTAACACGTTCCAGTTCTTTGCTTCCTTCATCACTGGTTCAGTATCTTACATCAATTCTCCACAACCATCCAGTTCAAAGATACCCTTCTCACATTCCACATCCTGGCTTCAGTTTCTTCTCCTATCCTCTTCTCCCACAAATCTCATAGTTGGCTCCTTATTCCCAGCAGCCCTACTTTCAAGTTCTCACTTCTTTTATTCCCATAATTTTGGCACAGTTCTTGCAATCCAGTGCAGCCACTCCCCTTCTCTCACCATCAATCTCCAGTTACTCTGCTGTCCCAGGATCAATCTGTTTCCCTAAACCTGCGTGGACAACCTAAATCTCTCTTTACACCAGTGAAGCAGCTCTCCCCATTCATCTCTGGTGAGAAGCATGTTTAAGACAGAGAGTATCTCTGGGAAGCTGGCCCTTGACTGTGCAGGAGTAGGGACACTTTGCACTGAATGCAGGCATAGTTTAGTGTTCCAAAGGTTTATGACTCGGCTGAATGGGACAGGCTTGTATGGGTATGGCAAAAATCAGATCTCTGATGCAAAAGTCAGTTCAGGTCTTCCTTCAAAAGTCAGGGCCTCCACACTCCCCACCCCTCACATCTTTTTTAAAAACAAAAAACATGACCACATGCTCTTTTACAAACTCTGAGGAAATCCCTTGCGTTTTTCTTGAAGTTCCCCTTTCCCCAATCAAATTAAGCCTGAGGAAAAATGACCAGTGCACTCTGAACAGGTCAAGTTTCTGCTGGTAACCAAGAAGAGATCACTGAACTGGGCAGCACAGAGCACGAAGCTGAGTTTTAAAACATCAGAATGCTGCAACTACTTTCTACTTAATTACATTAAACATTTATATGTTCAGATGATTTAATTAGGATCTCTGCCTTCTGATTGACTTGGGGTAGTGTGATGTATCCTACCTTAAAGTTCTTTAAAACTTCCTGTGTATTTTTGGGTTGTGAGTAAGGCTTGGGTGTCAGCATAGGCACAGCCTTGGTGGTGCTTTTGGTGGGAGATGTGCGTCCCGTCGAACCACTGGGCTCTAGTTCAGTGGTGGGAACAATGGTTGCTTCAATGGTGGCAGTGAATTTTGGAGCAGGAAGTGACTGTTGCCTTAAATATCTCAGAGGATTTGGGTCTTTCAGTGGGGAATTCGGCTCCACTGAATGGCTTCTTTCCAGAATTTTTGGCATCTGCAAACGCTCAAGAACAGCTTCACTGATAGTGAATCTTTCAATGTACTGCTGGAGGATGCTCTCAGCCTCCTCCTGTGTCTTTGCGTTCTTGTATGCCTCATGAAGCTCACGCTCTCTTCTCTCTCTGCAAGGGAGACAACACAAGAGATACCATTGCATTAAAATTAACACTGCAAATCACACCTATTTCCTATGCTCCAATAACATCCTTCCCTCCCTCCTTCAGGCCTGCAGGCATAGCTGCCCACAGTTACCTATGGAGCACAATGCATTTTGAGACACACCACTACACCTCAGTAAAACAACATACTTCTCTTCCACAATTTCTCGGTAGGTTTTGATGCTTTTTCTGCGCTCATTTGTCCCGTCTCCAGACAATAATCTTTCCATTTTCTTTCTCTCAGCTTCCTTTTTTATCAAATCCTGTGAAGCGCTCCTTCGACGACTCTTCCACCGAGCCAGGTCCTGTGAGAGAAGGAAGGCACCTGAATGCAGAGCTATGAATAGCTAAAAACTGGTCCCAGACAACAATGAACCCAACCAGCCACTTTGCAATGCTTCTTCTTGCTGTGGACTAGGCTCCCACCACCTGCAGGTACTAATGTTTATTTCAATGAGAAAAGGAGACTATACCATAAAATGAAAATGTTGCCTGACTGATTTTTCTCCTAACAGCAGGGTCCAGTAAGGATTTCATAGCTTCGCTGATTTACTTTATTTTTGGCAGGAAATGTGGCCTAAAAGGACAAGTCAGGGCACTCATTTTCACCTGTGCCAACATCAGGGACAAAACCCAACCCCTAAGAACATTAAGTAGAAAAATTATGTTTGGTGAAGAATTTAATAATCAGATATATGTGAGGTAGGGGTCATTGGAAGAATGGATGTTGTTTCACCATGAGCTACAATGGCACTGATAGTCTGCCTTGGAGAGCTGATAGCTCTGTACTTTGTCCATGCTATCAGTCAACTACATGCAAGCATGGTTGACCTATGATTAGGTTTTTTGATAGAAAAATCCAGTGCAGCATCCAAATTTAAATCCTTCCTCATGGGCACTCTGCAATATTTTGGATCCAGATGTGAGCAAAATAGGTTAGGGACTCAAGTGGCTCAAGAGAGATGACAGAGCAAAAAGCCTGTGGTTTGTATCCAGCTGTAGAGAGAGGTCCTTGTTGAAGTAACAATCTTAAGCTTTTTGGAATCTGCCTCCCTGAAATTGTGCAGTAGATCGACTGATTCCGGTCAGGCTGAAAAACTAGCCTGACATTAAAGCAGAGAGTCACGGCAAATACCTGTTATGGGCCCCTATGTCTTGTATCCTTCTTGGATTATGAATTCACAAATCCTGGAGGGTATAGGAGCAAGATCTTTTTCACAGTACAAGTATTACAATAAAGAAGTCTCCTAAGTTGCAATATTACTTTGCAGCCAACTACTAAAGGAACAAAGTTTTACATGTAGAAAATAACCACTGCAGCACTTCTGCAAAGAAAAATAACTTTGTAGGAAACTGTAAGGGCACACTGTCATTAACTTTACAACATCAGGAGATTACTATACAGATTATATTTCATACACTCTAATAAATTCTGGTTTTAATGAAACCCAGATATTTAGTATACATACTCAGTTCAAAGGCTATTTAGTTACATGGTTTTCCAAATACTTTAATTGCATTTTTATTAGTAAACAGCAGAAGGTACTGCAAGCATAACTTATTTTATTAAAACCAGGAACAAACCTTGTCACTTTTAATTTATCTTAAAAACACAAATTATTGATGTTACACTTAAGGGAATGCTTATTAAAATATTTCTTCACATGACTTATATATCAGTGTATAATCCCCTTCACGTAACATAGGCCTTTCATTTTCCTCAGTTACTAATTATTCTCATTGAAGTACCAAAGCATTTCTTTTTTCAGCTACCCCCATTATTGCCTGTTGTTTGAAAATTAGTTTTTCATTAGGAAATTTTGTAACTCAAACTTTCCTCCTCTTTTGGCAATTAAAACCCAGACATGTTTATCTTTTCCACTTCTGATGCTTTAGAATAACAATAATTTAAAAAAGCCATGAAACTGTTAATTGTTGGCAAATTTACAGCACAGGCAAATAAAAACATCCGACTGTGAAAGAGCTGTTGTCTCTATAAAGCCCTCAACATGCCAAGGACATTCCAATAAAGGCATTTTCAGTACCTCTTCAAAACTTTTAGTTCAGTGTAGAAGGTGCTGAGGGCCTGGAATACTTAGGCCCTTTACCTCAGAGGATTTTCAATTCAACAGAAAGTTCTCAAACTTCTTGAATGCCTTTGGACTCTTATCTCTGCTGGGAAACCATGGCTTCCCACACGTAGAGACCTTTGAGCTGAAGTCCTTCATTATTCTACCACAAGAAGTTACTGCTTAGCTGTACTTAGTTTTTTGGTTTTTTTTACTTTTCCTTGAATTTTCTACCCAAAACCTCTCTGAGGTGTTTCACAGTAGCTGTCCTTGTAATGTGAAACTGCCTTACTTGAAGCAATGTGTTTTGTTGTGGGTTTTTTTGTAATTGAAAAAATGTCCAAAATCCCTCATTTAAAATCAGTCTTCAGGAATGAACAGAGTTGAAACTAAAACTCCTGATACTAACTTACCTGCATATGATGATTTTCTGTCCTTGCCAATTTAACAAATGCCAGGACAGCTTAAAGAAACGCATCAAGGGAAGAGGGTTTGGAAAGGCTCCAAGCAGGGTGTAGCTAACTTGAAGGGTAATTTGTTTGCTTGGACAAGTTGGAAAACATCAGCATTTTCTGTATCTATGCGAATTTATTAAAGACAAGTCCAACCTATTTATTCACTGCCTTACCTAGTCTTGTATTTTGTCACTTTAAACATTTACTAATTAGAAAAGTTAGAGAAGGCAGCAGTTAGAAGTTGTTCTGCTTTCAGTTTTACCTAATCAAAGATTAATTACCTTTTTTTTGAAAAAGCAAAATACCTGGTGCACAGGCAGAGGCACCAGAAGACATTGTATTCCGTAATTTACATCAAATCATGAACTTCTATGCTTTTAGCAACAATCCACTGAGGAAAAAAAAATCACTGCTGCTTATTTTAAGCACTAGACAGCAACTGTGGACTTAGCAAGTTGTCCTCAGTGCCTGCCAGCATTGCCATGTTGTATACTCACATCTTGCCATCTGGTCTCATCCTCTTTCAGCTGGTTGTGTATGTTCTGCAGTTTCTCATGGCGAGCTTTGCTATGAGGCTGAGTCACAGCTTCTTCTTCACATCTCATGTCAAACATGCTCATACTCCTAAACAAGGGGAAAACAACAAGTGTAGTGCTATTTGGAGGCTTATATTCCTTCAGATTGTAAGAGCTCAAGCCACATGAGGGTGCTACAGAAGAATCAGCCACGTGCACTGTTACAAAGCTCCCAAAAGCAGCAGTCCCCCTAGAAAGACCCGTTACCATTCTTGTGGCTCCCACATAGTACTTCAGGCATTATAATCTTCAACTTTCTCTTCATTTTATTAGTTGACTGCAACTTTGTCTCTCACTGTTACTAACTTTACACTTCCACCAGTAGCTCTTATTAAAATCATTATATCATTCAGAACATTTTACTTTCTGAAAATCTGTGCCCAGTGAGGTTTCAAGACCCTCCAATTAACAACACAGACAGAAGTCTCCCTTTCAATCTAAAACAAGAGAGGCTTGAGAAGTGTGTCAGGGGGAGCATGCCTGGCTAAATGCTATTGCTGCAAAACCAGGCAGAGCCTGCCCAGAGAAGTACACACAGTTCAAACTGCATGGTACTTTCTCCCCTCCCTGCCTCAAAGAAATCTAATGCTATCAGCACCAACTCATTAGTACAGCTAACCTAACAAGGAAAAACTGACGTTCAGGCCAAGAAAGTTTCTACTTCTGTCCCTGACCTTTGGAGAATTAAAGGAAAATAAAAAGGTTATGGTTTCATGTTATACATCCCTTTGTATTATATAAAGATCTTCACACAAAGATAATGTGCTTAATACTACCTATTATTAGTAAAACATGACCTCAGTTGTGCCATTCAAAGCAAAAAAAAAAGTAAAAGAAAGCCATGCAGTTCCACATGAAGTGATTTCACAGCAGTCCTCAAATGATCACCTGTAACTTTAGGTGAGCCAATGAGCCAACTAGCAGGAGAAGCACCCAACGAAGATAAAATTGTACGTGACTGTATCCACAGTTATCAAAATGAATAGACACGGAAAGCTGTGCATATATTTATTTAGCCAACATTTGTATTCAGGCAAGCAAAGATGGAAATGCCACTCTCAAGGGAAAACTTGAAAGGTCTGGACAGTGGATGGAAAAGGACGTGCACAGATATCATTCTATTTAGAAGGTATTTACTAAGAAATGAAGAACAGAATAAACATCCTATTGCCTTTAAGCATGAACAGTGAAGTTAATGCATTACTTTAAACAGAGTGCTGAGGAGTACACTAATTCGTTTTTTTCAGTGGGTAGTTTAAGGATTGCATTGTTCAGGATTGGATTGGAGCACTACTAAATAACAGAATCTAAAGAGATGGGTAGCTTTGTTGTTTTTAAAACTAAAGGCATATCACCTACTAACAACATTTAAATATCAGTCATATTTTGGAGGTATTCATATTTGGTGAGGTAGGTTGGGAGATGCATAACTTGCAGTAAAGTCACCCTTATAGGTTTTATTCCAGTTTTTGAAACTCACAGTAAGAAAAGCCTTTAGTGTTCAGTATTTGCCACCTTGTGCCTACTGGGTCAAACTGGTTGCGTAGCTCTTCTCCTGTACCTTTTCCTTGTGTCAGAGAATTTTTCAATCACATGCAGTAGAAGAAAATGTAAGACCTTAAATGCTCTCAGCTGGTGCTAGTAGAGTGCATGAGTACTCAGCTCTGCCATTTGGGATGAAAGAATAAAAATATTTTCTAGCAGGAGTCCCCAGATGTCCTAATGAAAGGCTAGTATACATTCCTTGAATTCATTCAGGTCTCATAGGGTGCACAGAGACAGCGAAAGGTTTCATGGCTACTAACAATGCAATACAAAAGGTACTCTGGAAAAGGCTTCAGCCTTGGCCAGGAGTCAAAATATACACTACAACCCCACATGCAATTCCTACTCCAGGTGTCACCTCCTGCTGCTGGGCCTTCATTGCCATGGACAAGCAAAACAGGTTGGTTCAAGCATCAACTCTACACCAACATGTTATGCCTCAACAGTATCTTCCCAAGAGAGCAATATGAAGGAGTCACATGTCAAAGCACTGTGCTCTGCTCTGACCAACATGTAGTAACCATTAAGGAGAGCAAGCTACCTTCCTGAGTACATGGACAAGCCCAATTGAAATGTCTACATCAACTTCTCTGCCTGACAAGTTCATCCTTAGAAAAGCATCAGAGAGGCCAAAACTCCAAGCTTCTGCCAAAAGACACTTTCATGATGAGTCCCGTATAATTTCATCCTATTTCTTTCTTGTATAAACTACAAATGGCTCCAGACCATCACTAACACCTGTATGAACAGAACTAGATTTACTCCTTCTTTAACTGTGCACTGGACCACCAGGCACACAGCACGCAAGTAGACAGGGAAGATGTAACTGCACTAAATTAGAGATTATTAATTTTCTGCCATTAGCACAGCTCTGGAGATTGTATACAAACTGTCTAGAACTAAGAGGCCTTTCTGCTGACCCGTGTACCAGACCTGACATTCTAACTATGATCTGGAAAAAACCACTGTGCAGACCAACAGTGTATTTTGGAGAGCTAGATCTTTGGGATGCTGGGATTTTAAAGTTACACTGCTTTATTCTCACAAGTTACAGTTGTTCTTGTCAATGATATCATGCAGCAATTCTTTTTTTTCTTTTTTTATCAGGTCTGAACAAGTGTTGAATAAAAAATTCTCAAGGAATTCAGTATTTAGACTATTTAATTTAAAAGTAAGAAATAAGAATAAAAACCTTAAGGCATTTATTATGGCCTTCCATTACCATTTTACAGCCATACTAAGACTTAAGAAACCCCCCAAAAAAACATAAAAAGGGACAGAATGGCTAAAGAATCTGACTCTAGTAAATACTCAAAAATCTCAGCTCACTATAAGCCTAAACTCACACTTGACTGACATGGTACGACCAGAATTCTGTTTCTTCAGGAGATGGGAATGAGCCTGATGAGCAGCAACACACTTAAGCATTGCCTCTTCTGGACCCTGAGACAGACAAGGGCTGATGACAATATCTAGTGTCCCCCTCACCAGCTAAGGGAACTTTGTCAGTCTAATAATGCAGTTCCTAGTTTTGCTGCTGGAATAAAGAGCATCTAGTCTAAGACTGAATTCAAGTTGCAGTTTTCAATGGAGACTTGACAAACATTTTGGAAGTATTTTAAATGTCAGTTCAATTTCTCCTACTTGAGAGCCAAGTTTTATTAGATTCTTCTTAAATACATTGTCTTCAGATGGAAAAACACAATCTTACATTTATAAGAACTTATAAGACAGTTTAGGAAAACAGTTGCTCTGTAAACTGTGGCACATCTGGAAAAGATGACAATGAGGTTTGAACATTTATTGTTTTGCCCTTTAAAACAAAATCAGAATCAATGTGGAATAAGCAACATGTTATTAATCTTTGCTACTCTCCCATTACACCACCAACCCCATTGCAATGCCTTTAAAGGCATCTCCACGTACCTTCTCTCATGTTTGCATTTAATACAGACATGCAAAAATGAAAAAATCAATCATACAAGTAGGTTTTCTGAAATGGCAGGGAAATCCCCATTGTTAAGTATAACAATTCTGTGTTATTTTGCTCTTTTTATCTCCTCCCTTCATTTGATAGGACAGATTTCTGCTGCTTGAAAATGTTCATATTCACTCTGTGGTCAGAGGACACAGGCTTTGCTCAGTATAAAGGTATTACAGAACTTGTAAAGAGCATTCAGTTCATGATTCTAAGCTTTATCATTAGAGAAAAGGGTGACAAATTATATATGAGTCTCTGCATATACTCATGATAAAACCCCCACAACTCCTCATGCTATTTCTATTTGGGGATTTAATCTGGGAGACAGAGAAGGTCATGTGCATTTCTGTGAACAGAAGAAGGATATTACGGACATTATTATGTGTGTTTCTTAGTTCATTTTTACTTGGGTAGTTCTCAACCATTTGTTTGCTTCTAAATGCCAGCACTTCGTAAAAATAGCTAATAATTTCACAGAACTTTCTAAATGACATTGCATACTATTCTGTAATACAGTTTACATGCATACACACACAATTAAAATTTCTGAGTGTAATAAATGTCAGTTCTACTCCTCCTGTCAAAAGTAAAGCATCGAGGTGAAGCACTTAAAAAATGAAGTTTAGTACATTACTAAATTAAACCTAACCTATAAGGTATTCAATATAAAGTTTTTAAAAGAGAATAAAGGATCAGCTAAATATGCATTTTTCTGGTAATTGTTCTGAAGATCACCACAGATTTTATTTTGCTTTGGGATTTCTTTTTTTATTCCCCTTCCTGGACATACTTCATTTTTTGATTCAACACTCAGATTCAACCCAACTCCCTTTACCTGTAGCTGATTAGAGGCAATGGAAATTCAGAAGAAAACCAAGAGAAAATAAAAGAAAAAAAGACGAAACAATACTTCAAGCAACAGCTGGACATTAGTATTATGCTTAGTTTTTATGGGCCTTTATATAAAAATTATTTTTAACTGCAATGTAAGCCATATTACATTCCATTTTTCAGTGCTTTCTGAAAAATTTATTTGCTGAAACACTGCAAAATAATAAGGAGGCACCAACTGCATTTTAAATTAGTAGAAAGATGGGAAAGCATGCAGTGTAAGTTGTTTAAAACAAAATCTTGTGAACACAAGACAACTTACTCTGCGTCATCAGACACAGCAGTTCTGGGGCCGAATCTACAAGACCAAATATAAAATTAGATCGTGGATAAACACATTAAGTAGTAACTGCAACTGGACCCATACAATTTGTGCAACTGTCACTTGCACTAGTAAATCTGACCAAAACCGAACCATGCTGTTTAGGGATTATGTATTTAGCAAAGACTTACCTGATCATCTGGAGGTCAAACTACATAAGAACATCACCCATCCCTCCCTAAACCCATACTAATGCAGGCTATTATAAAAATATGCTGAAGTATACCTAAAATGTGTGTAGAAAATAGTTACTGAAAATCAACAGCGTATTAACAGTTACATTAAGTGCCATACATGTGATAAGTGGAGAAAAAACTTAACGGTTACGTTCCAGAGCAGTGCTCAGAATCACCATTACTGAAGCATGAAGCAGACAAATATTACAGTCAGAAAGTGAGTCACATGATTTCCTTTTTCTTTTCCTTGGTTTTGGGTTTTTACTTTTGTTTGTTTGCTTGCTTGGTTGGTTGGTTTTTTCCCCTTGCAGTAGGGGGGTGTTGCTGAAAAAAGTTACCAGTAATACAGAAGCAAGTGTCATTCACTAAAGTAATGGTCTTGTTTAGGAGCTATGTAAACCACATATTTGTATCTGGGACTTATCATAAAAGAAGACCAAGTTCAAAAGTCAACACTGCAACATTTCTAATCATGGAGGAATAGGATAAACATCTCTCAATGAGCAGAGTCCATTTTAGCCTCTCCTATTAATAAATTCTTTTTGCAATTCAACATTTATACTGTAATCAAATATTCCTTTCACTTAGCTTTCAATTAAATATTAAAAAAAATTCAGAAGAAAATGCATTACGCAACTATTATATTTGTTTCTAAAATGTGTATTACTGTCATACAGTGCTTTAGTTTGGAATGAAAACACACCAGGCAATGCACAATCAGAATTCTGTATGTGTGCCCACATACAAGTGGCGCGATTCACATCAGAAAGCTCACGTTTGCAGATGCTCATCCTTGTACGACAGTGTTTCCATTTTGTTTTCCTCAGGAACATCCTGAAGCTTAGACGTTTGACCAAGGTGGACTTCATTATGGCCATTTTCGCCCACTTGGGCTGCACAAATAATCTCATCTTGTCCTGTAGGAAGGAGACTGCCTTTTTCCTGCCCTTGCTGCTGTTCTTGCGGCGGCTGTATTGCAGGTTTTTCAGAGCTATTAATGCAGACTTGTGGACATTTTTCAGGCCTGAGTGAGCCAAAGGCAGCAGTGCAAAGGGATGCATTAAAAAAACATTTGAAACATCACACATACATAATGAAAAGCATAACTGTAAGTGAACAAAAAAACCCCTCTACAAACCCAAATAGCTGACAGGTGACAAGCTAGGTGAGACAGGTGCAAAAAACATAATTTTAACAGAGTCAAATACTCATACCATTCCTCTAAGTCAGAAAATAAACTGTCTGGGACATCGCAGAGGATTAAAGTATTGAGTCCATATTTTAACTAAGCGATTCGATTTAATGTCTTTTCAACACCAAACCACTGTTGAATTCTGTGGTAGAGGAGAAGTTTCTTCTCCTGGCTGAGCCATATGCTAGTTTTTCATCCAAGTGCATGCATATCCTTCTACACATGTACTGTGAAGTGGCTGATGAGCAAACACCTTTTCACTCTTGTTTGCATGTGGCTCAACCACCCAATGATAACTCTGTTCAGAGGCTTCAACTGCCAGCTTCAAACATCTGAACAAAGGTGCTTAGAAAAACACCGATATTATCAGGAGGGGTCGAGGGATCTCTAGGTTTCCTGTTTGGAAATCTAACTGGCACCAGTTAAGCCATTGACAAGCATCTAACCTACTACATCCAGCATCTCTATTTCTAGCTTGAAACATTTGTAATGACTACCTCATATTTTACCAGAAACCTCTGCAAATGTAGCACAAATGTAATTGCTATGTATACCTGCTTCCACACACTGTTAGAATTTTGCATCTGGTAGAGCAGAAACTCTGCATTGCCTTCTTCTGAGCAGAAAGAATTGGCACAGAACCGAGGGCAAACATGGAAAACTGCTGCTGGACCACCAGCAAATCTTCCAGATCAAGAGATCCTGACAAATGTCCCTCAGGGCCAGCTACAAGGGACAGAGAAAAGCACAACATTCTTACCTCGTCATTTTCTTCTCAGGTTCTGTAGTTGTGCCCTGCTTATTCTGATGCTTTGAAAATGGCATGGGAAGGAATTGTTTAACATTGGGCCCAGGCTGTTTTAGAAAAGCTCCAGTTCTTCTAGCCAACATGTCATCTCTTTGTGGGTCTGGAAATCTCATGTTGTTTTCTGTTCCATCGCTCTGCAGCTGAGGGATTTCAAGCTGTTCTTTGCTCTCTTCTCGTGTTACATTACTGCTCAGAGAGACAAGGGACACTGTTCCATGATAATGCTCACTTCTAAGCAAGTGAGCACTTGCTCAGGCAACGTGGCGTGCTGTTACTCAAAACAAAGTTGAGAGTGATGGACAACTAGGCAAACTAGGCATCTTTAGCTACAGAACAGGGAGTGAGAGCAAGAGGAAACGATGCTGAACCCCCCACTTACTTAGCTGATTCATTAGAAGTTCGGAATTGCATAAAAATCTATGAGATGAATTAGTCACTTGGAAGCTGGCACAAAAACCTAGACAAAGCACCACGGATTGCAAAAGAAATCCCCCCAAAAGATGAAAGACTGTGTTCATGCTGAACGGCAATTAACAACTGAAGTACTTAAATATTATGAAAGAAAACAGACTGTTTTATATTCATAGAATACATTCTTGCAAGTAGTTTCATAAAACAGAACACATGCCATGATGAATGAGTAAAACACATCTATAAAGGCCATGTGAAGAATGGAACAACACTGCTGACCGATCCAAGCTAACACCACACACAAACCAGGCATGAAGCTCAGAGGGATCTGCTTCTGTTCTCTGACCTTTCTCCTTCCTGCGGAGTCTTCAAATCCTTCTCATGAGCTACTGTCTCCTCTTGCTGCTGCTGCAGCACATGAGGAGCTACCGACCGGGGACGACAACATATGGGAACGGAGCTAGTGGTACGCCTCTGAAAAGTTCCCATCCTTCTAACCAACATATCATCTCTCTCAATATCTGGTACGTGCCTGTGGCGTTCTTCCTTGGTGCTTTCTTGCTGTTTGCTCGAACTGCATGGGGTTTGTTTTTCAGAGACGATGTCAGAAGCCAATACAGCTGATGCATTTCTCCTGCAAGAGTCATCTATACCTGACTTGACCACCTCACTAGCAATCAGAATGAGAGGAGGGGTGAGAACAGAAAAAACATTCTCAAGTCAAATGAAAGATAGGAAAAGGAGTCCTCCAACTCAGTTTGCAAATGTTTTTATAAACACACAAAATTAACTGAATGAACTGCTTGCTAAAAGCATTCGTTCAAAATTCTTGCTACAGCCACAGACTAAGCAATTAAAGTCAAAGAAATATAAGATCTGTTAATGTGTTAATGACCCAGAGCTGTAATTCTTCTCCAGACAAACGCCAGAAACACAGAGCAGCAATACCCCCTCTTCAAAAAGAAAGTAAATCCATTAGGTTTGAACAAGGTTTTTTTTTGAAGATCAGTAAAGCCACCAAGCTGAATGACAAAGTCCTAATGTGCTGAAAGCAGGCGGAATTCCAGCAAAGCTGCTGGAATGCAAGCAGCAGAAAACCACTTATAATAGCTCAGACTCTGAGATACCAGGGATTTCATTGCCCATCAGAAATTTTGAACAAGTGCTCAGAAGACCCTTCTGCAGCATTGTTTTGCACAACCCTAAACATGTTAAGGTACTGTGAAGGCATCAGATGACTTCTGAACAAGGCTGTGCACATAAACAGCTCTTAAGTCTATGCTGCAGTTCACTCACATGCAGATCAGCATCTGGCAAGAACAGGTCTCATTTCCAGCTCAGCAGCACTTCCTAAGCCACACCAAATACCTGGACTCATTCTCTGGCTCAGATATTTCATCGCTGTGTTCAGCAAACCCAAGACTGACAACAGTGGTTGAAGGAGAGCTTTCAACATCAGAGTGACTCTCCGCATGGTCTTTCTTGCTTTCCTCTTCTGTTCCGATTTTGGATGAAGCTCTCCCAATAACAAGCTTGTCCCATTTCTGTTGATCAATCTCAGTTACTGGCCCAAAATGCACGAACTTCTGCTTGGGGCTACCAGCTTTTTTGTTTGCTTTGGCTTTGCGGATAGCAAAATCATCACGGGCTACTGCTTTCACCGTGGTATCAGTTGGCGGCAGAGTGTTGCTGGGACATTTGAAATCTTCTTCACTGGTCATAAGGAGGAATAAAAGAATGTCCCCAACATGAGAACCTCACAACCAAACAAATTAAATGCTTCTAAGGCTTTGAAGGCATTTTATTTTAAAATTCAAAATCCCAGGTACAAACAGCTGTGGCATACTGAGGCCCAAATGACAGAGAAAATCCAAAGATACTGCAGACCTGTGGGGGAAACTCTGGGAGCACATCCATGGAAGCTTTTCCTAAGGACAAGGAATGTAGCATATGGCCCATTCCAAACTCAGTTTCTTCTAGTACATCCTTAAAAAAGTCTTAAAAAACCTTAAAGAAGCCAGAGTTCCCTTATCTGCTCATATAGACCCAGGCCACGCACTATACATGACTGCACAGCATCAGAACTCCCTCTGGCATTGAGGACTTAGAGTGGCGTGAGAGCACTAGCAAGGGCAATTCACTTACCCTAAAGCAAGGGGACTAAATCTTGATTTAAATAAATCAACTCAAAAGTAACGGAGAGACTACTAATATCATTAGGATGAAAGAATGATTGAGTCTTGATTGTATTAGAGCTAAAATTACATACAGTAACCACACTGTTGAAAGAATGCCAGGACAGATGGCCACCTTTAATTGGAAAATGGCATGCACCTAAGCAGGAAGGCTAGGAGTTGCTATCCTCTCCTACTAGAGTCACAAATCATCTGCCTATGTTATAGTCCATCTCCATGGGGAAATAGCTTAGAATAACTGCTTTATACTGGCTCCCTTTGCAGAGGTTTTGTTTACAACAAAAGCATACATACACCATACAATGAGGCTCCTGAAAGCCTTGCTGCAGTGAGAAACAGTGCTGCTTCTATTTACCCAGCAGTGGAGCACAATGCTATGCTGATATATCAGCTCATGTCTCAAAAACAGTATGCAAAGAGACATAGATCCTCAGGTAATACCCCGAGGTGTAACGCCCCAAGTCCTCAAGACAGCTTGGTTAGGAGCATAGTGCTACTGTATTAGTGGTGCCACTTGGACCTTTGTGCTGTTCAACTTCAAGCAGCTTCAAAGCAGACTGAGCCACAAGACAAGACTTTTCTGATATTGTATTAGGAGTGTCCACCAGGAAAGTGACTGTGAAACTACAATAGTGCTCTAAATGATGGGCACATTTTCATTTCATGATAGATAGCATTCCTGTACAGAAGTTTGGATTCCTCCTGAAAACTGAATTGAAGGACTAGTTGTCATCAAGGCATTCTTCAACTTTAAAACCACAAGCACACACAGCAGACTGCAACAAACTAAACATGCTTCCCAGGGTGCCAATCCTGCCACAAGCAGAAACTGTACCTTGGCTCCCCTGACAATTTCAATCTTTTCCACGTCTCCAGATCTGCTTTTGTTATTGAGGCATTCACAAAAATCCCATCTTCTTGTAGCTGAGGAAGCGTGCTTTGAGATTTCCGTTTAGCCAAATCATCTCTCTCAGTATCAGGCTCTTTCACCTGCTGTTCCCCCTCTGATTCAATCTTCTCATTTTGCAGAAGTGGGTTCTCTTCACTTGTCACTATTTGCCCTACTGATGTCAATTGCACCCATCTTCTTCTAATTTTATGCACATTCCAGTTCAGCAAGAAAAGATATTTTGAGGGCGCAATTATAAATCAGTGTCAAAAGAAGAGGTTCAGAGAACAAGAAGATAAAACTGAATTTATAATATTAGTTTGACTTTAATTTTAGGAAGTAAACATGGAAAGAATCTTTTGAAGTTCAAACCTCTCGTCTATGCTATCCCTCCCATGCACTACTGAGACCACTTCTTTACATGAACTCCTACTCCTAGCTCAAGCAAGAAAAATCTTTATGTTATTACTGTAATAAGCATTTCTGCAATAAGCTTTCTTTAAATAGTTACAAACACCTCATTTGCATATCATTCACACTGTGAATTCAAGATTTGCTCTCAAACGTTCTACACAAGTTCTTTGATCTTAGAGTCATGTCAACAGCATTGGAGTACTAAAATTTGGTTAGGTGCTCTTCAGATGTCCTGCCAAATTAGTCATTAGAAAATGTTAATATAATCAAATTACTGGCAACTGAAAAGCACATCTGACATTACTGAAAAGAGCTACTAAATATTAAAAGAAGTTTTCTGAATGTATCAGTTATTACAGTCATTCACTGTAATGTGTATATAGTGGCTTTATCTAGAATCACTTCTGTTTGCACAAATAAAAAAATTTCCTTCTTCCCAAAAAAGAACTTTTTCATGAGATGAAACAAATGCATCCAAAAACATGCAGTGAAAGTGCTCAGAAAGAGAGCTGAGATACAAAACATATCTTTTAAGTTTATTCTCTGCTACTCAGGCTCATGAGCTGTCTCATGAGCTTAGATAACAAAAGTGTCCTGCCTTTATCTTGTTTACACTCAAAGCCAATTTAAACTTCTGGTTCTCATACTCCTAACAAAAAATCACAGTTTGGTTCACCTTATGATTAAGCATTTGCATTTACTGTACTCTGTAAGTTTTTTTGTAGCCAAGATAGCTTTAGTCCTATACAGCAATATTAATATTGTATTATATTAATATTATATTAATATTAACATGGTGAAATTAAGCATTATGACTGAAAGAATAAGACCATGAATGCACACCTTGCATGTTCCTTTTTTTCCATCTGCAACGGCTTTCTAACATCTTCCAGTTTACCTTTATCTTTACTTGTATAGGATCCAACTAAAAAGGAGTTAAATGGAACTATGTGTTTGGGTTGATTCAATCTGGCTCTCCGGGTGGCAAAGTCATCCTTTTCTAAATCAGGAACTCTGCTGGTTGCTTCATCTTCTGAACCAGAATCCTTTCCTTGATAATGTGTCATGAAGGGATTATCCTTGCGAAGGATGATATCGGGGATGCTTCCGCTGTCTTCACATATCAGCTTTTTACTGACACAGAGCAAAATTAAACAAAGCTCTTGATGCACCAGGGGAGGAGAGGGTAGTGCAACATTCATCTCCAGGTCAAAAAACAAGCACAGTTAATCAAATATGCTCCAGGCAGGTGTTAGATTGGGCAAAGCCTTGCTAGAAATAAAACTTATATACTGGTAACAAATACACAAGGACTTCACGAAAAAAAAATCAGCATGTTGGACCTTTATTTATTTTAACTATAGCTGGAAGAATCGGTAAGAACTAGTTTTAACATACTAGATGCAGTGAATGTAGCACTGTAAATGGCCGTATTAAACTTCTTGAACAGTTCAAACAAAGAAAGAGATTTGATGCAAATACTTGATCCCTAGAAAACATTGCTGAGTCCTGAAATATTAGATATTTGGCATTTTTCTTCTTAATAGCTTGGTAAAAAAAACCCCAAAACTGAGTAATCACTGAGGCTATCTGCCCTAGTATTCTTAACTGCTTTTCTTCTCACATGTATTCCTGCTTGATTCTTTTCCTTATTAACCATCCCTTTCCCTCAGAACAACCCCTTTATGCCAATGCTGACATATAGTAGCTACAACGACAGCACCAGCAAATCAATGATACTGGCATGCTAGAAAACATTGCAACCTGCCTTTGTCAGAAATGCAACTGCTATCAACATGGCCTTGCTGTTACCGAAGATTACGACAATAAAGACCTTTGACAGCTGGTACCCATAAAGATTTAGCTTTTTTTAACTTGTAATGGTCAATACTTTTATGCAAACTGAAAACACAGATGGCAAGAGATAGGCGACTCTCACATGTAAAAACTGAATTGTATGTATTGATATTTTAGGAAGTTGGGCAGCAAGTAGTAGAATGTTCCATGCAGTACTTTTGTAGGCATTTGCTCTTTTATGTAGTACACCTTGCTATACAAAGCAAAAAAGAGGGGATCACAAAGGATTAAACAGACTGGCATTAAGAAATCAAATCTAAACAGCCCAGGGGTTGCTTTGAGTTTCTCTACTACTTTAAATATCAAGAGCGTTACAACTAGCTGGTTTTTAAAAACATTTAAAACATTTTAAATCCCTGTAAGCCCACTGCATATGCCACTTAATTTACATCCCCAGATGCCCTTTCAAAGTACTGCTCAACAAAGTTGCTGGAGAAACTTATGGAGAAGCCATAAACCATCCCTGACAGCCTAGCTTGGCTCAGGCTCAGAGGACATAAAAAACTGCCTGCCTTTGCCTTGTTATGCTGCAACACACAGGATCCCCTGTTAGTGATGTGGAGAGTGTGGTCTCAAATTAGCTACAAGGCAACTTTTTTCTTAGATCTCTGTGAAAGATCATGATTTCATTTAAGGCAACAGACAACACCGGCCGATGGCGCTTCAAATGGAACTGCTGTCCCTCTTCCTCATGAGCACCTCTGTCCACAACAGCTTCAGAAACAGCTGGCTCACCAAGTGATTATTCAGTAAAAACTCCTGGATTTTTCAGTCTCATGCCCACCAATGCTATTGAAGTTTGAGAGCATCAAACACAGCATTTCTGAGAGCAGTGTTTTTGGCAACAAAGAAATATTGAGTTACAATATTCAAAAGTGCAACTAGGAGTCATTGTAATGAAAAACTTACAGCTTTTAGTATATAACTAGACTTCAGTAATCAGTTTCTAGGCCTGGAGTATTTTCCATTTATTTACATTTTGTTTTTAATGGAATCAGAGATCAGCCGTGACATTTTGGGGTCTCCTGAATCAGTTTGTGATGGTCTCAAAAGTGTTTTTTAAGGCCAGTTTACCATGGAGACATCAAAGACTCTAGATTTAGCTGAAAATTTTCTTGCACACCCTTTTTTTGCCTCAGCCCTTGCAGAAATAACCCAGGGGTCTATGCTGGTACAACAGGTGCTTCCAAAGCGTCAGACTGCAGGCATTCGCGCTCCCTGAAGCAAGGTCTTACACAGGCTTGTGGATCCTTATATTGCATTTCAGAACAATTAAAGGGTTTTGCATCCTTATGCTCTGTCAAGGGAAGAGTCCGCATCCCTTTTGCAACAAACATATCATAAATGCTTGCTCACATTTCCCCCTTACATTCCCTCTCCATCATCTCTTAGAACTCACTTAATTATCCTCTTTTTAGGGTGCCTCCATGAATCTGATCCTTACCTTTCGAATACAACAGAGTAAGTAAGGGATAGATGCAGGCAATAAGCAAGCAAGAAGGATCACATTCCAATAAAACAACATGCAATAGAGATAATACATTCCTTTGGGAGGAGAATGGCATGCATTTGTATAGCCTCTAGTTCAAGAGAACATGCTAGAGCAATGGAGATCAGTACTTAAGACTCCAAACAAAAAATACATTTGTCTACAAGCTCAAATCATCCCTTTTCAGGACTTGGAAAGGTCCCCTACTGAATTTCAGCTTTAAGAACAACTAGATGCCTTGTAGAATGCAAAAGTCACAGTGGCTATCCTCCAGAGGTCAGTATGTTGAGACGAAACAGCCTTCTCAGAGGAACTGGAAGAAAACTGACAATCTGAGGTGAAAAAAAAGACAGGCTGGCATCTTAAGAAGATGAAGGAGTAAGAGGGGTGAAAGAAAAAAAAATCCGAATACAGAAACAAGAGAGACTGAGAATTGCTCAGTGTCATTACTGCATGGAAATGGGAACTTAACGCAAAGAAGTAAGAAAAAATTGAGAGATTTAAAGAACAGGGAAGAATAAGATGATATTGAGAAAGATGATTAAATGCTGCCCTGTATCCAAAAGTGTTACTTCTACATTCTTCCCTTCTCCTCACTCACTATTCTTCCTTACAGACCCCTGACCCCAGTGCCTTTTCTGCTGTGTCTTTCTTCAATCCCCAGAAGCAGGCTCCTACTTCACTCCAGTGAAGCTTGGGTTACAAAGCTCTGCTCTTTCACCCTTAGCTGGGACAGAAAACCATCAGCTCCTCCTTCTTCCAGCTGCCAAATTCCACAAGTTGCTTCCACTGAGAGTAAGGAAGAAAAATGACTTGTTATTTCTCCTCCCTTCTGCTTCAGTCCTGTCAGGACAACAGATTGTCCAAGGAAAGAGGAGACCTGAATTCCTGCCAAAGAATCACACATTTGATCACACATGCTTCTTTCACAGACATAAAGCCAGTAGATCAAGCATAGGGTTGGAAAATGGACTCTCAGTGTGGTGAGCATCCTCCAAATGCAAACAGAGCTATTTGTTGTGCACTGCACTGATAAACACAAGCTATTAGTACATTTTACTACATATTACTATATTACTACTATTAATTCTAGAGCCTTGGGACTTGGAACAGGATTATGCTAATACCCCTCCTGTTTATGGATTCCCAATCGACTTGCACTAATTGAGACTGAAGGACTAATTTATGCCAGATATTTCATCTACATTAGTATCTGACTTTGTTAAAAGTAATACCCCACAACCACGCACAAGCATTGGTTCAGTACAGCTTGACAACAGCGAAGCAGACCTGAGAAGAGGACAAATGACAGAATATATACTGTGACTGTTTCGTCTGCATATGGCACATCTGTATGTGGCCACAGACAAGCTTCACTGTACCTATGAATGTCCTCTACCACATATGAGCTGTACTTCTTACTACTATATTTCAAAGCCCAGACTGAAGATCAGCATCTGCTAAACTACTCACTGTTAAGATTTCACCCCACAATCCGAAACTAGACATTTTGGACAGGAGGACATTTGGACACTTAACCTTTAGCCAAATCATTTTGATCCTTTATAAGAGCCTAGTCTTCTGACATATTGGCTAAAACTCTGCTTTGGAGGTCATGCCCATGAGTAGAAGAGATTTTTCACGAGGATCCAATATCAGATGACGGAAAGGCATAGGCCGTGAGCCTAGTCATCGTTCAGCTCTCCAGTTAAAGAATGGGAAATAACCAAACTGAATAACATCCAAAAATAAATAACGCAGGTAATAAGAGAGTAACTAGAGATGTTCCATGCCAAAGTCGGTCAAATTACGACTGCTGAACTATGCTTCTACTGGTACATGTGTTAACAAGCACTGTACTTTTATAGTTCCTGCCATTAAAAATAAATGTATCATTTATTAACACAGCTAAAAATATTAACCACCTAAAAAGTGTGGTTCACCACCCCACCAGGAACCAGTAACATAAATTTCTGAAACTTTTACCTAAACAAGGCATTTTTAACAGACATTTATATACTTTTTTATTAAATACAAGAAAGCATTAGATGGAAGGTGACAAGTAGTCTGGGTAGTAGCCTTCCTGGAGTCTGTTTACATTGTGCTATAAGACAATACAAATTCTCATCACAAATGCAGTTAGCATCATATAACTCTGTGATCCACAGCTGCCACATCACAAGGTTTTTCAGACCAAGACTTTCACTAGCAATTGTGAGTGCTTAGTGACTGGGTTTTTGTTAGGAGATGTGACATCACAGCGGATCAAGGAAGCCCACACTTCAGCCAATCCTAAAAACGTGAAGCGTGCACCATTTCCCACACCGTTGGGCTAACCTGCCGTAGCGCTGGGCTGCTGACATGACCTTAATGCCAGCTTGTTCCAGTCTTCTTAACTTTCTTATCTCTTCTTCATCTTTCCCCTTGGGTACGGATGTTTCTTCTGCACTACATGAAGGAGACTGATCTATGGAGTTTTCTTCACTTTGATTCAAACCTAATTGATTTTTAAGGGAGCTTGCCTCAGGAGCCACAGAGCCCACTTTCTCCTTTTCACACAGTCCCGATGTTTCATTCAGTTCTTCTTCTATGGTTTCAGGGTGGGGTTTACTATTGAATTATACAAGTTAGTTTAATACAGACTGTGCCTAAAACATATACACTTGTAAACACATTTTGCTGATATCAAAGGATGAATTCTGATGAATAATCAGGGAAAAAAATTACGCTCTTTAATGGGAGTTGCTTCTTAGGCCAAATGACAAGTTAAGTATCAGCTGGCAAAACCAACATGCAGAAACACATAGTCACAACTATATAAACCATGTTAGTGTGTAGAATATGACATACAAATTACCTATTTTGATTAAATACATCAAACATTACTTATAAGTATCATTTGTCAGTGAGTAACTCTCTTGAGAACTGAAACAGATCATCCAGAACAATTTTTTTCAGCCTTGGGTTTGAGTCGACATCCATGGTACTTGTATTAACCGACATCTTGTCAAACACAAGTTACACATTGCACTGTAAGGTAAATAACAACATCTAGATAGTGGTTTTCTACTCAGTGCTTTTCTACTACCTTCATCAATTGTTACAAACTGTTTATTAGTACTATATCAGCAAGAGATTTATTACAGTTATCATATGCCTTGTGAAAAGAATGAAAATTGGGCAAGTGTTAAAGCATCATCACTGAGGAAGGGAGAAGCTGGACAGGCCAGTCTTACCTGAAAGGTCTGTCTCCTAGCGGTGAGGTCGCTGTGCTCCAGCTCTTTCGGTACTCTTCTCGCTCAGCTTTCTTTTTCCGGAGTGGAGCAGGTACATAGAAAGTTTGATTACTCTTGTTTGGAAGGTACTGGTTAAAAGGCACAGCTGATTTAGGTTCACCGTGTGAGGTCCGCCTCGCCAACATATCATCTTTTTTCACATCTGGCATCTTTCTGTGTGGCAGGTCAGTTTCCGAGTCACTTCCTCTCCCTAGTGAGGAAGGAGAAAAAAAAATCCCCTTATTTTCACTTTCATCCAGTTGTTTGCTTTTTTTAAAAAATTATAACTCAGAGAAGACACCACCAAAAAATTACATTTAGACACTTTTACTTGCATTTGTATTTTAAAGTCAGTCACTGAAGGTAGAAGCCATAACATCTACACAGACAATAAACACTTTTTTCCATCAATCTCTGAAAAACTCATCTTCAGCCATAGGTCACATTAAAAAACCTCAGGGTCAGACTAAGCCAGACTTGTCAATCACAGAGGACAGATACAGAAGCTTACCTGACTAAAGCCAAAATGACTCCTAGTTGTTCATATGGGTATGCCCCATCTGATTTGCATTCTTATATGTGCCTAGCACAAGCAGAAGCAAAAAAGGGCTGCATGTTGTACAGCTACAGAATGGTAGGAATATGTGGGTGTTTCTACAAACAGCAATTTGAACACACACAGCATCAGCTATAGTCAAGATCTAAGAATAGCATCAGCTGCTATAAACCAGAAAACTCGGACGGTCTCTCTCATCAGTTGCCTGGTCAATCAGTCAGGCACACTGCAAAACAGACAGAGAGACTTGATCCCCAAATGGAAGCGTGCAAGGAGAGAGGGAAGGGACCTCAGGATTTAGTGGTTAGGTCAGTACAGCAAAGACTGAAAAATCGTTATCAGTGAAGAAATAAGGTGAGAAAGAAAAATCAAGAGTTACAGAGAATAATATGTGAGATAACAGAGCTGGGTGACTACTTGATTTTGTTCAAATGAACTACGCTTCCTGATATTTACAACCCATTTAAAAAACGGAAATCTAGGCAAGACTTTTCTGACTTGAAAACTAAACTCCCAAATGGTAGGACAAATACCCTAAAGAGCATTTGCAGTGTGGAACTGCCCTCATAGAGATGTCTCTGGTCCTTGGCCCCTTTGCAACACTTGCATATGCAATAGCTGGTTCCCCTTTCTGGGGTGAGGGGTAGCCACACAAGTTGTGTCCTCTTGTTAATTCAACACACTAGTAAATTACTAGCTAATTTACTGAGCTACTGAATGAACAACTGGAAACAATGAAGTCATAAAAATCACAAGTAGCTTGTGTATAACTCAAAGTGGTGGAAGGAAAAGATCTAAATATGCTAGGAATGTTATTTGCAACAAGCTTTTGCAGCAGATTGAGTTATTAATTGTTTGCTTGGAGAGAAATGAAGAAGAAGAGTGAAAGGGAACAGTAAGAAAAGATATGACAAAATGGAAATTAACTAATTTGACAAAAATCACAATGGCCTTTTTTTTGCCAGGATTCTTTTGCTTGAACAATTTTATGCAAGAACTTATGATAACTAGCACCATGATTGGTAACCTGAGTCTACGTCTAAACAAAAAGGGGAGATGTGATCACAGAATCGTGGCTATCTGAGGATAGCTGAGGTTTGAAGAGCTGTAGTATCATTAGCCTGAGCAAGGCACAGAGGAACTAAAAGAAAATAAAAAGATCCCTTACTGTTATTTGCTATTCTGTTTGCTTTTGACTTTGTTCTGGTGTCTATTTTTGTATCACATGAAAACCAGTCTTGATCTGGCAGACAGAAACGCTGGAATAGATAACCACAGTAGCAGAGGAATTGGAACACATTCCTCTCCCTCATTACTGATGTGCCTACCAGCATCCCCAAGCTGAGTACTTCAAAGACAAACAGCTTCTTTAATTACTCATATTTTACTTGTGAAATTATTTTCAGCTCAAATTTGCAAAAAAAGCACTGGAAGCCAGAGTACCAAATGGAAGATGCAGCTGTGCTCTACATTTATAACCTTAAATTTGTTGTTCTGCATTTCCAAGTAGAAGCAGCAGCAGACAGTTTCCACAACCAGTAACAAACAGTTATACACCACAGACAAGTACAGATCCTTCATACAAGGATCCATGCACAACTGTTGGCTATGCAGAGGATTTTATTCATTGGTAACTCTAAAGGCAGGTCAGTCTGCAATTCTACTGTGTTTTAAATAAACTGCTCTACTCTACCACTGGTTTTGTTTGCTTTTTTCCAAGGGGCAGGCTCTGCATATGACACCAGAGCAGTTCCTCAACAGCGAGACTCATCACAGATGGTATTTGTGAAGGCAGTATTTCTCACTGCTTCCACCTAAACTAATCATGACCTTAGGGTCACTTAAATGATCTACATTCATTTTTTTTCTTATAGAAGTAGAAGGAATTATAGTTTTAGTTGACTACAGTATTATTTGGTTTATAAAGCTCCTATCTGAATGGAGAAAGAAGTAATGAAAGCAGAATCTTTTCCTCCATCCAGCTTTGCATAAAGAATCATAGAATCATTTAGGTTGGAAAAGACCTCTAAGATCATCAAGTCCAATATAAATTATTTCTATCAAAAACTACATGCAGCTGAATGATACACTAGCCTGCTGGGGCCATAGGAAGAGATTCAACACAGAAAAGGTCAGCCAAGTTACACCCCACCTGCAACTGTTGGAGGAGACAGCTGTGAAGTAATGTCAGCAGTAAGCAGGGAAAATGGGACACATTAGAAAGTGCTGGCTGGACAAGTCATACGTGTGCACACAGCATCTGCTTGCATCCTGGATATGGTTAAATACTAACTTTTAAGAACAAATTTGTATGCTTTTATCTTCTTTTGTGTTTGCTACAGACTCAAGAATGTGACAAGATAGTATGTCTTAGCTGTGGCAAAAAACCACAAAACCTTTCTAAAATCTGCTAATACAGCAGAAGTTGATAGGAAGCAGCTACAGGACATATGGAACTGGCTACCTACCAGCTCCAAGTAAGCAGGGACACAGGACTCCCCTTAAGCACCCAGGACAGAACAAGACTTCTTGATTAGGACATGTGAGGTGTTCCTATTTGCCAACACCACACTTGTCTCATCTGGAAAGGCAGAAAAATATTTTATAATGTGGAGCCTGTGCTTTGAGGGGCCCCGAGGCTGTTTCAGTAGCTGGTTCTGGATGGTCAACCAGTAACAGCCCAAATACCACAGGCCACTCAGAGCAGCAGAGCAGACTTAGCGCTGATTTTCCCACAGCTCTTTCATAATTCTACTGTGATACCAGCTCTCCCTGCCAGCTTTCCAGTTCTCAGGGGTTCCCCATCACCTCAGGCAATCTCTCATGTGTCCAGTTACGATTATGTCCAGTTTCTTCCACAGTACTGCCAAAAGCAGTATGAACATCTGGTTCCTACCAAAAGGTCCTTCTGCCTTTCCTTTTTTGTATTAAATAAGTAACATTATACGTTATAAGGAGAAGTGATTCATGTGTGCAACACAGCTTCATCTGATGATGAAGTTTTACTTATTTATCTGTTCATCGGGAATGTAACTGTGCAGAGAGAGCCTCAATCATGCATCCTTTTGTCCTGAACCAGAATGCTGCTCCTGACAGGTAACCTAAGAGCATCCACACCTGCCCTAAGCAAATCCTTCTTCATCCAGCATGCTGTGTTTACAAGCTTCTGGAAACCTCTGGGAATCAGAAAAGAAAGGCAGAAAAAAGCACCCCTTCTGTACTCCTAGAGCTGCATGTTCTTGCGGAAATGTGTACAAAGATAGCCACAGCTCTGATGCTGGGAGCTATTAATTTACCCAATTTTCTAAATACCATGAAAACAAATCTGACATTTGGTAAAGCACTGTACATCAGACTTCAAAACTTTGTCAAGTATCAGACAGTTCCCAAGATACTTCTATGTCATTTATCTGCCCGGAATTTACTTAAGCAAACATTTTATTCACTACAATATTTTCCTTGTTCCTGCAATTTTATTTCTTACTCTAGCCTAGTTTATAAGCTAAAATGAGTCTGCACAACATCCTCTTACACTGTAACCCAGAAAAACACTCTTCCCATCATAAAATTACAGTGCAATGATGTAACTCATTTTCCAATGCTACGCTATCCTGAGTCAGATTTCACGTAAGTTGTTGGTAAAGTCATCTACACCTCAGGGAGCACAAATCAACATTCACAGAGAAGTTCTCCCACTGGATTAGCCTGATTCAAAGGCAGTATCCAGCTTCTGAATGGCACATTTATTCCAGAAACTTTGCCTCTATGTCACAACATTATTCATGTGCCGCACTGTGACTGGTACTCACCATCACTGCTCCCCCTGAGTACTACATCTGGAGACGGTGTCTGCTGCGAGCGGGAGCCAAAGGAGTCCAGACTGTCAAAGGAATCATCTCTGCCGTGGCGAGGTGGGGAGAGGGAATCACTGCGTTCAGAGTCCCAGCAGTCTATATAGCCACTGTCACGAATGCTGCGCTTTGGGCTCTCGATATCCTCTGTTTCCTACATGGAAATATCCATTACACATCAGACAGCAAAGCATCTTCCCAAATACTAAAAATCTCCTCCTCAAAAAAGGGTTTTCTTGATTTTTGCCCCTTCTTCCCTTCAAAACTAAAGTGCAAGTTTGCAATAAATCCCAATTTTATGCTGATTAAAAAGAAACCACTCTCACTGTGCTAGCACAATGAACTGAGAAAAAGTTCCAATAGGCCAGTTAATAAACTGATCGAAAAAGAAAGTAACCTGAACCTTGACTTGTCGTCCACAGTCCATGCCACAGGCAAAGGCACTACAATTTTAACATTGTGCCTGCATCAGGTTTAAGTCTGCTGCTTTCTAAAAGATTCCCCCCCTCCCATTGCCCATCTATTGTATCTGGCCAGGATACCAGCAGACAGCATTTGTTGTTGCTGCTTCAGCTCAGCAAAATAATAAAGCAGTGTGCCCCAGCCTCCCTCTACCTTGAAGAGAAATTCCTGTTATGAAAGAGGGATGTCTTTCTCAAGCAATCAGCAATGAAAAATATGCAAAATGCTTTTCCCGATGCCTCAGAAGAATTCAGTTGTGCTCTTTACTCTTTGCCAGCTCCTGGCTCTGGGGGATATGAAAGCACTTGTAGCTGACCCACATGTTCAGAGCAGGGAGAACAATGGTTGTCTTTGACAGCCCTGTGATTATAAATTCTTTCCAGTGCAAGCAGCACATACTAAAACACTGAAACTCCAGCAGAGGGAAAGGTCAATAGAAGCCATCCTCACTCTTGCATTATAATAAATCCCTTGTTTTAGAGAGTGTCCTAACACTAATTACAATCATACAGACTGAGAAAAAACAAAAATAACTAAGTTTATTCAAAGATAAATCTGTTTTTTTCTCCCTCGACAGTAAGTAAAGTCAGAGATGTGGGTGCCATTATCAGACTGACATTTTGTGACCCAAAGAGACTGGAATGTGATTTTTTTCCCCAGAAGCATTTGAATATTAATTCCTAATTAAGAAGCACCCCCTGCTTACCACTAGCTGAAGCAAAATGGCTATGTCGAGAACAGCTCCCACTGTCCTTAACTGCTAAGGGTTTACCCATCACCAGTATCACCAATGAGAAGATCAATCAGGAATATCAAGAGTGTTTGCTGGAAAAGTGATGGAGGGAGGAGAGCCCTACAATAACACACAACACTCCCATGCTGAAAAAGAGGGAGGCTTGAAGCAAGATTGAGAGATCAGACCAAACGTTCTGCAAACTTTTCAGGAAGAAGGCTTAATTAGTGCCACTCGCTACTAATCTGCCAAAATACCACATTAAGGGCAGCGGCAAAGGTCGCCTAAGGCCAAGCTAAACTGTGGTAATGCCATTAAGTAACCTCACTGCAAACAGAAGTGAAAATATTTTCTAAAAACTATTTTCTAAAAATATTTTCTAAAAAATAAAATGCATCTAAGTTGTAACTGAATACTATGTAATTTCCTTCCTCAGTTCTGCTTAGTGAAGTAAAATACTGATAGAAACAACAGACAACAAAACCTGTCTCCCTGAAATCTTCCTGAATTACACACATCCAAGAACAAATCTAAAAATCCTATCAAAATCCTGTTTATGACATGACCCAAAAATCTTTTAAAAAATCCAAATTCCCTAAATCCACTCATCTCTTCACACCAATCAGCTATTCTCAATCTATCACATTTCCATTTTCCTAAATTACTGTATTTGAATGACACAGAACTGCTCAGCAGCTACAGAGACTTAAACTGGGGCAAAAAGTCCCAGCCTGCATTCATTATCTATTAGAGTTTGAAAACAGTCCAATTGTAAACTAATGAGTTCTGCAGACCTTATTTTCAAAGGCCCGTTGATGTTAATTTTGCATGTCGCTCACTAGGAATTAGGAGGCAGGCACCAGGATAGGATCCTAGACTTCTGTAAACATGTTCTTTACAGCCTTTCCCTTGGCAAAGATACTCTCCCAACACAATGCCGTCACACAGACGGGTACTTGTCCTGCCTTGAACAAATGTTAGCTCCCAAACACTCTCAATGGGAAAGTTGTTATCTGTGGGACTGATAACACCATAGCATGACACAAAACAGCACATCAGTCTTCCATATTATCTAATTAAAAACACAGTATGTCACTGAGTGGCAGTAAAAGCATGATTGCCAAATATAAGATGCATTTCTCCAGGAAGTTCCACCCACTAAATATAATCAAAAAGTCTGGGTATTTTGGCATCGTGAATTTCTAGTTTAAAAGAAAAATGAGTACTCAAATAGTTAAAGAAATTAAAAACAGAGTTCCATGAACAAAATTAGAAATGAATAGGCCTTTCAATACGAGAAGTAAAAAAAGATGAGTCTGAGACAACTTACATTGGAGCTGTCTTTTGATTTCCTTATTAAAAAAGGAGGGCAGAGAGGATTTACAACAGAAAGACTAAACCAGACGGAATTTATGGTCAATTTAGTTACTAAATTCTGTGGAAAAAATGCCAGTAGAGAATGTGATAAAGTGTCTTTTCATCACTCGAGCTCAGCTATAAAGAACATCAGAGTGTTGCACAGCATGATTAACATGTTCTATTTTACAACCAAATCCTCTTCAAATGCAGTAACAGATAAACCCACAATTGCCAGTGGGAAATACTGCAGGGGCGTAGGAGTAAGGAGGTGATCTCAAAACAAGTCACCAACGGCCCTCATAACAGCATCACCTAAACAAGACTTTTCAGGACTGCAAAGTGTTCTGTTTATGCATTAAAAGAATATATAGCTTTCAGCTTTTATGAGATCTCTACTCTTCTCTCAGCTCCAAATCTGAAACAAGTCAAGTCCCAGCCTCTTGCCTTTGGCTTTGATTCACAGTGCTTTCCAATGCCCAGCCAGGCTCTCCATGACCATCACCTCCCTGGAGAACACTGCCTTTCAGCCCCAGCCTACTTCATCCCACAAAAGGGCTCAAGATAGGACCTCTAAAATGCTCTGATGATTAGTTTCACAGGTAAATATCACCTGGAAAAAGAGGAGCCTCATGGTGTGAGATTAAACATTAAAAAATAAACAACAATACCATGCAGCACTAACATCATAACAAACTGTACTTTTGCAATTTTTCTGTGCTAGCTCCCTTGTTTGGCTTTGTTTCACCTTTCCGACTCTTTGGAGTGCAGACTGCTCCTTCCTTGCATCTTCTATTTGTAAACAACTCAAGTATTAACTTTATTTTTTTATTGCTTAGGCTCAGTCATATCACTCATGAGTGCCAAAGTCCCAAGTGATTAGCACAGGTCATTAAAATGAAGACTAAAATAAATTTCTTCAGAGAAGCAAGAATTTTTGCTTGCGTGTTTCACAGGAACTGGGCTCACAAACTAGATTGGATTTTACCCATCTAGTTAAGGTTCTCTGATGTCACCAGGGTATAGAAGATGCTATCAGTCAGACAAGTATTTCTTCCTCTCCAGTGGCAATCTGGTGCTGGCCCTGTGGGGTCCCAGAATGGAGAGCTGCAGTTGGTGCAGATGCAGTAGCACAGAGCTCAAGGAGAGTGAAGTCCAGAGGTTTCCCTTCGTCCCCAGACCCTACTGCCTGTGTCGACATGGCCATTACATGAGATGGGGAGGAAACAGCAGGCACGGAGCTCTCTGTGGACTGGGGGACATATCTACATGGCCTTTCATCACCAGTACGTCCGACACATGCAATGCTAACATGTAGTGCTGCCATCTTCTTACAAGCCTGCTCCTTGCCCCTTCCATTCCCAGGAAATGCATTCTTGGTTATCAATGCTACGCAACCTGATTCAAGGTTCAGGGCATGCTGGAATGCTCAACCAAAAATCCCCAAACTACCCTACAGCAATCACAACTTCTCCTTTCCAACAGAGATCAGCTCATAATCCACCAAATATGATTTCAGCCAGAATTCAGAGCTTGGCAAAACACAGATTTATCATAACTATGCCCTTGGTGAAACATAATCTCCTTCTCCTCCCCTTCAGCTTTATTTAGATACTTTGGATTGATGCCTTATGTTGCAACATAAAACCAAAAAAGTTGCCCATGAGACTGAATGTTTTGAAGAGGAAAAACTTTGCTCTTGCAAGTCTGACACCTTACTTTTGAGTCTCAGCTCTTCTAGCTGAAATTTGATGTCATAAATGAAAAAACTCACACCAAAACATATGGAAACTCCAGCCCCCCACTTCTCTCATATTTAGCAACAAACAGTTTATTTATGGGACTAATAATTTGAACTAAATTTCCATTCCCAAAACATAAGAAAAAGATACCTTTCTCATTTGTGCCAGGAAACCTTCAAATTCCTTCAGGTTAAGGGTTGATCCACTATATGACGTGCAGCTGTTTGCCGCTTTCCCTAGCCAATAAATGGTGACTAATACCTGCAGAAGTTAATAAGAATTAATTGAAGGCATCTACACAGTCACTTAGCTAAATTTACTTCGCTTCAGCATCCCTGATTTATTCTAAACTGCACGGTGGCACAAGATTTTGCTATAAATCAGAACTGAAAGGGAAGTGTCTGTCAAAGGTTAAACATAAATTCATCAGGTAACTATGAAAATTTAAACAGTCCCACACAATATGTAACTTAACACATTATCTCCCTGGTATTTTTAATACAAATAATAAAACTGTCATGTCTGCCTGGAAAAGAAACAGAAAAAATGAATCTGAATATAAAAACTAGACAAATATATTTGAAACTGTCTAGAAGACACATAAATATACCTGTTTGTAAATCCAACAGGAAAAAAAATCCCTAAAGAGTACTGATACTAAAAGTTGTTAATTAAAACCATTAAGACCAAGGGAATAAACAAAACTTCTTGAATGAGTGCCTGCCTGAAAACATCTCATATGAGTGCCTGTCTACTTCAAGGAGAGAAAAGGAAGTCTCATTTTTAATCATCCTAATGTAATTAACCAGATGATACAGGAACATTTACTTCTAGGCTTCTGCTAGCTTATTATAACAACTTGTTATAACAGCTTAAGAAATGCTTAATAAAGAAGATGAATAAAGATTAATCAAAAGCCATGAGTATCTGGTTTTTTCTGTAAGAGTACAGGGGAAAGAGTTAGTGGTTTCATTCAAGTTCTGACTTGATGCTTCTCCATAACTCAAAAGTCATTTCAAAACTAGTGAGGAGAAAAGGCCAAGAATTGCTCTTGCAAGTGTTTATATACCCTTTCACTCCTCTAAGTAGCAAAGAAATCTGACCTGACACTGCTGGTGTTGCATGTGTTTTAGGAAAGGAGAAATGAAGATGCTTAGGATGGTCAAATCCAACACCTCCAAAAACGCTGCCATCCACACTATGCAGAGAAAGTCCTTCTCTGCACCCACATATGCCTCCACTTAGAGCAATGTCTTTAATGGCACCTGTGCAGCAGCAATTTGGACTGGAAACTGGTCACCAAAAGCAATTCAGTTCAGTGTTTTGCACTGGATTAAAATGCCAAACCATCACCTCAGAACTTAGAGCTTTTTCTCATTTAATGCTCATTATTTTGGCATATTCTGTGACACTGCAAAGCATTTAACTGCAGAACAAACAGGAAATATTTTGATGTGGAAAAGATGTGCATCCAATAATAAATAAAAGTTGCCATTAACTGTATCAAAAAAGTTACATTAACTGAAATATAGTATTTTATGTTTTGATGGGACAGGGCCATATACTTCATACTATATAGTGAAGTAAAGAAAACAAGACCAGCAAAAATCCCAAGGGGGTACTGGGAACAGGCATCTTTCAGAATCTTCTTCCCTAAAACATGCACCCATATTCCTTCAGTGCTTCCTCCTCAGCAATATATGCTGGACTTTTCTCACCACTTGCTCTACCATCCCCATTTTTCATTTAAGTGTGATGTCCAAAATTATGCAGCACTACAGGTGAGGGCCCTGCCAGAAAAGGATACAGCATGTGTCACACAGATCCTCTGTTTAAAAACAACTGTGGCGCATAACGTAAAATATGTATTTTATATATAAATATAATATAGTTTATATTTTTATTTAATTCATAAATAGTATACATGCCATGAAATATCTGAGTAACACTTTTAATAAAGTTCAAATATTTTTCCCTTGTTTTAAAATTACATCCAAATCAATATTACTGTGCTGAGTGAAAGGAGGTGGTTTCGCTAGTACTGATTTATTTTTTGTCTTGAAACAACCTTTATCTGAGCTGTTTTCCTTCAACCAGCACTACTTGACAAATTTATGCAAAGAATTCTTACAGTGTATGTTCTCAAGTTAAACAATAACACTTGCAAATACAGTATTTCTTGCAACCAGGAAACTGTCCAATGCATTTTGCCATTCAGTTCACTGATGAAGGATGTGGTATTTTTATTTATTTCTGCTAGCATTTAATCACTTTCGCTCTTCTTCCTTTCTTTATTTGAGAGGAAAAAAAAAGTGGATAATTTCACATTTGCAAGCAATTCCAACTGGCTGCCAGCCGAGGTTGCAGGATCATGCACCTGGAAAGCATATATTGCCTAGAGGCACATTACAGAAGATATTTTTTAAACTTTATCTTTAAAACAACACATATGTACAAAGATATTTAGCCAGTGCCCACAAGAGTGCTAAAATACCAAAGCTGAACTCTTCCCCTAAAACTTTATGTGCTGCATGCAGAAAATACTACTCTGCTGATGATGGTGATGATGGGAAAGACAGGATGAAATAATTTGGGGGAGAGGGTGTTTTTGTTTTGTTTGGGGATTTTTTACCCACAACCATGATTACTGGCTTCCAATGTTACTAGGAAAAGATCTTGGCATTTCCTATCATTTTACATAAGCCAAACACAAAATTGAATTTCTACCAGTTTACAGCCGACTAAGGATAGACAGCTTGCTAGGCTTTAAGAGAATAACTAAGTCTGAGACCAGAAAAGTTTAGACGTTTTGTTTTCCACTTAACAGCTACAGGATCCACTACCATTGCCATTAGTTTAAATTAACAAGACATTGAAGTTAAACAGAAATAATCTTTCTTGGGAAACACTAATTTATTTGGAAGAACCATGAGAAAGCTAGCAAACCTGATAGTAAAGACTTGCATCCAGATCTAATGATCATTTTGCTTAATTTTAAATGTTTTGCGCCAATATATTCATGAAGGGCTACAAAAGTGTCACTTCATGGGCGAGTCAGACTGTTCCCAGTAAACAGCACACTGGACAGCACAGAAATCACGTTATTTAACACTTATCCAAGAAAAGACAAATGTTCTCTATTTTATTTCTATTGTAAGGCTGCTTAGGCATAGCAGCTCTACCTAAATTTCCAGCAGAACCTAGTTAGGTTTGTATTCAGAAGGACTTTTCAGCAATACTTATCTGTACTCAGTTTTTACCAACATAATTCTTGCTCAGGCCAAATACAGGATTAACCAGGAAAAAAAACTCAACAAAGTCCAAGTCATGTACTTACATTTTTCAGCTTCCTACTATAGTCAATGTTCCTGGTTGCACACACAAACAACACACACAAATGAACAAACAAACAAACAACAAAAAAAAAAAGGTGAGAGAGATATTAAAAAAATTAGAAAGTAGACACACTTTCCAACAGCCTCTATGCAGCAAATCATATCTTCCCCAACAAAATCCTGCAGAATGCTTCTGCTGGCTGGAAACACATGAAAGCTAAGAAGATGTAGTTCACACATTCATTTATTCATAACATGGGAGTATTTTGTCACCATTATTTCAATCATTAAATTAGAACTCTGGAAGCACAAAAATAAAATGTGTTTATAATGGTCCCACAGTAAAGTAGAACAGTGCCAAAATATTTCCTTTAAATAGAGTTGCTGATTTCTTACAAAAAGAAGACAAAAGTCCTCACTGCTAAAATACATTCTGAAGTTATCACAGGTTCTACTCTGTGATAAATCATTCAACCCATACAGACTGTGGAAGCAACTGAACACGCACAGGAGACATCTCCGAACATTAAGGAAATATTGCAGGTGCTTCTGTGGAAACAAGAATCAGAAAGAACAAAGCAGATGGGTGAAGCAACAAAGATCCTGCCACTTAAAACAGAACCTGCTGTGGAAAACATTTATTTTTTGAATGAATACTTGAGTACTCAGACTGAACAATGGCATCTTTCTCAATTTAATTTTTTTTCTCCAATGTTCCTCAAAGGGTGGAATTTTTATGTTAGGAACAACAAGGCACAAAGTTTGTGCAAACATGAACATTTCAAAATTCAGCAAAGAAAGCATTAAAAAAATTGGAGAAAATGTTTATCACATTTAAGTGCTGGAAAATAAATAAGACTATTTCAGATTTAGTAAAGATTGTCTCATGATTATTGTTTTCTACTGTAACAGTAAGATCACTCCAGCATGAAAGGTTACCTGACAAAACCAAAAGTAAATGTACTTAAATCTGTTGGAACAACAGAAGCCTAAATATAGGCAATGGTAAAACAAAGTATTTTTTGATAACATCTTTTTAAGCCAAAATTTTGTCCACCAATACCCACACACTAAGAAAAATAGAACACTCCTGTTTTTTTTCTTAATAAAATAACACTGGAAGAGAGTCTTGCTTAACAAGTCAGAAGAAATTCTTTACAGCATTAGCTCATAACTTTTATAAGCAGAATGATCCAAAAAAATAGATCTGATGCATACCTCAATTAACACCTACATGAAAAAAAAAGGTTAACATTTCATTATGTTAATCATGTGCAATAATGTCATATTCATCCTCTACCACAAAACAAGTAACATGTTCACCATGTTTAAAAATAACCCAAAAGTCTACAAAAAGAGGGAAAAAATCACCTTCATGCTTTGGGAACTAGCTAGCAGAAGACATGTCTTCAACATATTTCTCTACAAGAGTCATGGACTTGGCATGTACAGCTCAACTCAGTTACTCAGCATGAACTTGGCCAGGGCTAGGAAAACATTTGGCTCATTTCCACAGTTGCTTTCTCTGAAATGTTGATGGGGGGAAAAAAGAAAATCCATGCCAGTGAGATGCTTCATATCTATCTAGCATCATATGTAGCAGAGGGCCAGGCCAGCTCTGCAGAGTTTATGATGTTAGGTTTAACTTGATGACATGCCGGACAGCTCTCCTTGGAGCTCCATCCCGGTCCCAGTGTCTCAGCCTGCCTCCATCAAGGTACTCCATCCATCCTCAAACCCAAAAGATCAAGGTTCTTATCAGAAAAACCCTTTCTTTCTAGTGTCATACGGAGATTAAGGTTTTAAATGGAGATCAGGGATTGCTTTGCAACTCTCTCCAGCCACTCACTGTAATGATTTTATAGGATGTCATGAAGAACCTTTTTCATTTACAGTATTGTCACATTTAGAAGAAATATGTCACATAGCCCCCTCTAACTGGTATGTATAGGCAAGAAAATCTCTAGAGTCAGAAACTTGGAAAGGAGTAAAAAATGGGAGACTATTCCTTCAAAAAAGGAATCAATTTGATTTTCAGAGCCTTTGAATTTTCCCAGACAATGCTTGAAAACCATGAAAACTTGTCCAGCTTCCATTTCCAGAAAAGAATAAAAAAAAATGCTGCTGAAATTGAGTAAATTGTTTCCATATATTTTTCTAAAATGGGTATGTCTGACTAGGATTTTATTAGTGATCTTTTTAGCCAAATGAAACGAGGCCATTCAATCAACTCAGCAGCATTTTCTGGTCTGTAGACCAATAACTTCTGTTATAACTGTAATATTACACATGATAAACCCCAAACTTCCAATCACAAATTTTGTTAATTTTATGAGACTGTGGGGTGCTCTTGCTTTTGGAGGGTGGGGAACTTTTTTCCAAGGGTGGAACAATCTGTGTGGCACTAGGTGTGTGACTTCGGTGAGAAAGTATCTAAATTGTGGCATTTCCAGTCCACACAGCCATCTTCAGCCCAATTATTGCTTCCCATCCTATAGCTCTTGTAGGGAAATAAACAGACTGTGCTCATGTCTTCACCTCATAGAGTTTGAGAGGCCTATCAATGCCCTATATTGCAACATCAGAACACTTTAATTTGAGCTTTGATTTTTTTTCCCTGGACTACAATAACTGATCAGTGGGACAGACTAAATTTAGACTCAGGAAAACTCCTAAGTCCCTCAGAATCTCATTGCCTAACTAAAACAGTATTTTCACAAAATTACAGAATATGCTCAGTTGGAAGGGACCCACAAGGATCATCAAGTCCAACTCCTAGTCCTGCACAGGACCATCCTCAAGAGTCACACCGTGTGCCCGAGAGTATTGTCCAAACATTGTCCTATTTTAAAAGAGCTGTGGTGGATCTCTGTGGGAAAAATAACAGCCTTTAGACGAAACTTGTTGAATGGAACAATCTATTCTTCCTAGCACTGAAGGTTTCCCAAACCTCAGCTTTCTATTTGCTTTGTACGAATGACAGTTCTATAGCCTTTTTGCTTATCCTTAAATATTTACTATTGCATCACATACATCTGAGGCTGTAACATGCTAATCACAAACTGCTTTTGTACTTACTTGATGGTTACTCTGTTTGATGTGTCCTGCAGATCACCAGGATCAAAAAGCTGAGATTCTTTAAGTCCCAGCTCTTTGCAGCCTCTTAAGAATAATATGATATTATCCTGAAAAGAGACACAAAATAAACCTCAACATTTTTAACTCTCCTTCATTTAAAAATATATCTTACCAAATCAACCTCTTTCTAACTCAGTATCTGTTCATGAACAGTCATACCATTAGCTAAATGAAGAACCAAAGACATTTCCAGTCACATAATTTAAGAAATCACTATAGATTTTGTTTGAAAACCAGAGAGATATTAAACTTCTTTCCTTTTCTTTTTATTTTTTCCCCTAAAATATGTAACTTCAACAAGCTTATTGACTTGCTTCTTTTCAAACTCAGATGTTGGCAACTTTTTTAACTGAAAAAGCCCTGCTAACTTCCCCACCTACTGATGTAGGCTGCCAACACAACCTCGGCATGTTATGGGGTAGAAAAGACAGGATTTCTGAAGGAAGCAGGAAGAGTAGATATGAAACAGCCCACCACCATTTAAGCAAGCAGTTTGTTCAGAAAAGATTTTGCATGTCAGTATGAGCAAGCCAGTTAACACAACTGGTCTCTTGCCTCTCCAACCTCAACCAGTCAGAAGCCACTGAGAAAAGCACGGATTCTTCTGAAATAAAAACCTTGAAGCTACATTTAAAGCGACCACTGTCTGTAAGAAGAAACAACACCACATGTGTAACAGTTTTTATGAAGGATTTACACTTTTCAAAGGGTAAAAATTAAAAACCAATAACCAAGAGAGACTAAGCACAAACTGATATAATCCTCTTTCAAACTCAGTGCAAGTGATGACACATAGGTTTGCATCCAGGGGATTAAATATGCATGTGCACCTATACAATTAATATATGTTTTATACGTACACATATACATGTACACCGCTCCCTTTTACAGAACTAGTGAGTATTTCTTACGTGGATACATCTTGAAGGTCAGTAGAGAACAAGTGTTTAGATATGTATGTTTCTAGATCAGCAACTGCAGTTGTAGATGTGTGAAGAACTAAAGACATAATGTAAAGCTTGATATTCTCTGAGGCCTCTCATCTTAAATCTCCAAGTAAATTTAAGCTGCCATGTGAAGAGTTACAAAGGAGCAGAACCACAGAGCGTGGCAGAGACCTCTGTTTTTGTAAAAATTAGGAACCAGAGGTGCCTGGGTAGTGTTTAGCACTTACCCACCCTGTGTGACAGAGCAGGATTCGCGAGCAGGGCTCTCCCCACATCTGCTCCCAGGCCTTTGTTTGGGTGGGAAGCCATGGCTCCTTGAGAGCAGCCCTGTTTGTTCTGTTGGGGGGCAGCAATCAGAATGCTAATCACTGTGGCTCTCAGCATGCCAACACTCACACACAGAGCTCGCCAGCCACACCGCAAAAAATACAGACTTGAAAATTCAGAGGAGTCCAAATCTCCCTTTCTTCCCTGGCTGAAACTTAACAGCTCTGGAGGGGAGCCAGGGGGAAAGGAACAGCAGTTGAGAGAGCAGAGAGCCCATAACCCAGGGAGACAGCATCATTCATGACATGAAAAGCTGCTTGTAAAATTCTCCATCTGGCTTACTGTTTGTATTATAGTTTTTCCAACTGCATTGTGAGTAACTCTCGTGTTTGGTCTTTGATGAAGGACAGTTCTGGTCACTTTAAAACGCTGGGTAATAAATAAAAATGCAAAAGCATTCAAAAAAAGTTCCAAACAATATTTCCAGATTTAACTAAAATATACAGGACATAGAGGACATAGTAACCTAATAGGCTTAGAAAACAACCAAAGGAGGAGGAACGCAGGATATAACTAATTGCACCCATCTTTATGCCAAAAGTTCACAACCAAGTTATGATAAGCAGTAACAAAAATACCAGTCCATTTGGCAGCCATGTAGTTTGGAAACTCAGTTCTTCTGTTGATGAACAAATGCCCACTTCTCAAAAAAAACAGTGTCACCACCCTATGCTTGTTTGCCTACGTGCTTTTATTTTGATAGTCATCATAGGAAAAACACTTGCCAACAGTCACTAACATCATCACCCAAACGATTCCTCAGAAAGCTAGTATCTTGTATGGGCACAAAGAATCACATATAACAACAAGATGCTATCAGAGAGCACTGAAAGAAGTTTTTTCTTTTGACAACAATCTCATAATTTTTATTTCCCAATGGTACTAAAAATGGCCATTTGTTTAAACAGATTGGAAAAAAAAAAGACCAACAAAAAAGATGTTTTCAGGTGTTATATTTATTCAAGAACACCTGTCTAGGCTGCCTAAGCCCAAGCCAAAAACGTATCTCATTCTACTGCAAAACTAAACTTTTCCTAGTTTGCTCTGCTGTGGATGAAATTCACATTTGTTAGTTCCATTGAGACACTGGAGAAAAGCAATCATAAACCACTAAAAGGAGAAAGGAGTCTTAAGACCCAGCTCCCAGCAAAGCTTTCTCTCAGGATTACTACACCTTGCATTCATCAGGTGCTGGCTTCTTCAGTTCTCAAAAAATTTCTTTTACATCTTTTGAGAAGATTGTTTGTTCAGTGTCTGTTCCCTGCAACTATGCGTTTTTTGTAGTCACCCAAAGTCCTACTTTTTGTCACTGTTGAAGAAACTAAAAAAGAAAAAGACCCCAGGTTTATAAGTAGCAATGTATATGAAACATCCTAACTTCCAATAAGTGACTGAAAAGACACATTTAATGTGCCTGCCCAGCTCCTTTCAACTTGGCAGAGTTAAATAGGTCATGCAAATGGGTCACACTGCAATGGCAAGGATCGCAGCGTGGCCAGCTGCCGTGCCTCAGCTAACGGGGTGGTATCTTTTACAGTGGTCTCAGATGACACACGACCAGAATTTGGTCCCTTTGGCAGTCCCTACAAGGCACTAACACACAATTTCATCAATACATTAAATGGAGATGATATTGCCTTTCTCTCAGCTATTACTGGCTGCAACTGTCTCATGCTGGCTCCTCCTGGTTTTACTCCACAGCATTACAATCAAAAATCTTCTGGTTTTTGCCCTTCATACACACAGAGGAAAAGCAAGTTGACAGGTTACAGTCTAAATCTATTTTGCAAATTTTCTCTATTGTTTTAAAATATAAAATTTTATATCCATAAATGTATTTATACAGATCTATAAATTATAAATCTATAATCTACAGATAGCTATAAAATTTTAACTATGCTTAATTGATAAAATGACAGAAAGTCTAAATAGGGTGCTTACAGAAGACAAACACTTCAGTGTGGTGACAGACACAGGATACAAGCATAGGATACACTGATAGATTAAATCCCAACCCTTTTCTGCTTTCCTCAGCAGAGTCCTGAGAGTTCCTGTTAGATCAGCACTATAGGCAATGTCATTTACTTGTCGGTATAGAAAACCAAAAATTATTAATGTAAATGTTTTGCTTTACCGAATTTCAGAAACAAAAAATTAACCAACACACAAAACGACGAACACTCAGGCAAAGTCAGCCAATGAACCAGTAAGAAGGGTCATGGACAGATAAGGGTGCAGAAAGGAAAAAGGGAAGGGAAAAATGCTCCTGCACTCACAACTCCATTTCAACACCATCACCTTTTCATCCTTTCTGGTGTGTAATCGACAGACTCACCTCTACAAAATCACTTTGCCAGGAAAACCACCTGCAGGTAATGCAGAGAGAGTAGGTGGTGTGGAGGGGTTACACCTTCATGAAGGTGCAGGGAGAAAAAAATAATACACAGCTCACTCATAATCATTTTTTGTTTAGTTGGTTTTAACCTCTGTACTATAAATATGAAAAAATGTTCACTGTATAGCATTAAGTCATTTTCCTCATGCACAAAGTGGTGCACAAAATCCTGAATCCCGTAAAAAAACCCAGAAATTGGCAGTTGAGCAGGACAGACACCCTGGAAAGCCACTGCAAATTCACACAGTAGCACTGCCAACACACAAGATAGCTCAAGCTAGCGAGAATCAAATATTCACAGCAGGCAAATTCTCTCCATAGGATCTGCTGATCAGATGCAATGGCAAACAGCTTGAATTTGGCCCACTTCCACTCCTTTCATCTGCCACAATAGTATACAAAACATTCTCACTGTATTCGCACTGCAATCGGTCCTGCAGCTTATCACTGTGGAGCCATCATTTGTCAATGTGCTACTGCATGGCCTGGATGAGATATACAGATAAACTTGGGGAAAATAAAAGCTAGCCAAGCTGTATGTCTGCACGGAACACTGCAAAAAATGCCAAATACACGCCACTTCTGTGAGTTGGAGATATTATTAGTTACCCGTAGCACTGCTCTGTTTTGCAGGACAGCTGCAGACAAACAGGTGGCCTTTTTCATTTCTGGAATGCTGATATTTTCCCTGCTCCAGAATAAATTGGAAGATCTCTTAAAAAATAAATTCCAAACTGCTTTTCTGAGCAATTTCCTATACAGACTCTTTAAAGCTTTTTGTTTGCTCTCAACGTTTCTTCCAAATTCTCTTATTTTTCCATTTTACGTAAGTAATTACTGGTGGTAATTTATCTACATAAAAGCAATGGATCTTGTCTGATTCACAGGCTCATAGAAATATTGAAATATTCGGTTCAAGTACACCAGGAAAAAACTTTTATGAGAAAGACTGGGAACTTTTTACATATATATATATACACACACGTGTGTGTATGTCTATGTGTGTATTTATATATACACATATATTCATATACATATAAGTATGTATATGTGTTACTATTTATCCAATATGCTTTACTGTATATGTTTCACTATATATGTGTGTTTAACTACACATATATGTTTAAATAAATATATATATATTTTTCACTATATATATGTGTGTGTGTATGTGTGGTTTACTGTTTATACAATAAGCTTCACTGTATACATACATTTTATATATATATAAAACTTCTAAAAACATAGATTTCTGTGGCAGATTCGAAATCACTAAATTTGGAAGGAACTCGATAGCAGTTGGGACACATTGACTTAGAAGCTGAGGTGGCTGATCTCCAGAAGAGGAAGGCTGACAGCACACCAGAACTGAACGCAACTACCCACCCCCCCAGAACAGCAAGGGGAGTAAGGGCTGCTTACATCTCAAAAAGATTCTGTCACATAACAGCCTCACCCACGAAAATTAAACGCTACGGGGCAAAAAAAAAAAAAGAGAGAGATGGACCCTGGGAGCATGGAGGGAAAGCAGGACTTACCAGCCCGCCCGCCGGACCGATCCTCTTGTCCCCAAGCGGCAGCCGGGCCGGGCGGCAGCGGCACAGGCACAGCTGCGGCGGCGGGGCCGCAGCCCCAACTCCACCCACCGCAGCGCCCCTTCCCGGCACCCGCCCGGGCACGGCGCGGCTGGAGGGCAAAGCACGAAAGTTAACGAGCGTGGGATCCCGTGAGCCGCGAAGGCAGAAGGCAGGTCCAGAGAATAAACACTGCGATGAACAGGCTGAACCAGCAGGAGCAGCGCACACCGGGCGGGTATGGCACCGCCCGGCTCCGCAGGCAGGGCCTTCCAGCACGTCGCTGGAAGAAGCTGACGAAGACTATCTTTGCGAAGAAAGCCCAGGCTTTTTCTGCTTCTTTTTGGGCAGTCAACAACAAAAAGATTTGCCTCCTGCAACAACAGCCCTGCTCCCTTAACAAAAAGGCAAAAGCCACCTTAAAACTGTGTGAAGAAATGGACCAGTTGGTACCATACTGCAGCTGCACAAAACACACCAGAAACCCCAAACGTGGCTCTAAGCAACCTTCAGGTAATATCTAAGGCTGCCTAAAGATAGAATCATAGGTTTATAGAATCATAAGGTTGGGAGAGACATTCAAGGTCATCCTGTCCAGCTGTCCACCCAGCACTACCACTGTAGCCCCTAAACCACATCACCCAGCGCCAGAATCAGACACCTCTTGAACACCTCCAGGGATGGTGACTCCACCACCTCCCTGGACAACCTATATCAATGCCTGACCACCCTACAGTGAAAATTTTTTTCTAATACCTAACTTGAATCTCCCCTGTTTCAGCTTAAGGCCATTTCCTCTTGTCCTCTCACTGCAGGCACAGTGGAAGAAACTGACCCCCATCTCACTGCAACCAACCTCTTTTCAGGTAGATGTAGAGAGAAATTAGGTCCCCCTTGAGCCTCCTCTTCTCTACACTAAACAAACCCAGCTCCCTCTGTGTTGCTTAGTACCCATTCCCAAAGATCTCGCTGGAAGTGCCAAAGTGTTTGGATCCTGCTTGCTCCCAACCAGGCTCACTAGGTGCTGCAAGTGCCTAGAGCAAGAAGATGGGGGGGAGGCAGGGAGAGCTATAAAAAACAAGCCAAAAATTGTCAGGGGACGTCATGAATGTGTCAATAAATAAATGAAATGTGTTAAGCAAAGCAAATTGTAAGTACACTTGTCCTCAAGAAACTAAAAAGCAAATTTGAAACGAAAAGCTTGCAATTCTTTGAGAAAATCAGAAGCACAGCAGCACTATTCAAGAAATTGTCTTGATATTTTCCTACATCTGTCCTTTACCACCAGGTTATTTCCTTTTTAATCTTTGCCCTGTAACAAGTTTCAGGCACATTTATAAGCTCCTTATGCAATGCAGTGTATTACTACCATTTGTATGATGGTTATAACTAAAATCCCCAAACACGAATGACCACATTGTATACAATGCAAGGCAAATGCAAGTAGCTCAGAATAAAAAATGGCACTGTATGTCCTGTGCAGGTACTGAAAATTTCATGCTGGGTACAGAATGGATGATGTATCTTATTTCTGCAATTTTTTAAAAGAGCTTAAAGTCCCTGCAGCATGATATGATATAAAAGAAGAAACACTGTGGATAAGAAAGGAGAAGGATAACAGGAAAAGAAAGAAGAAAATAATGAGAGGAGACCACAGGAAAGAACATGAGCAAGAGTAGCCTTCAACTCAAGAGGCAAAAGCAAACCACGGGGGGTTGGGAGGAGTGCACACAGCATGAGCACAAGGCCGACCCTATGACTTCACTAGTTAAGTAGGTCCTGATATTACCCCTTGCTACATCAGGTCATTATCCCTGAAGGCACAAATAAAACATTTAAACAAATGGGGGTTCAGTCAACATCCATGTCTTTGTGGGAGAGAGCAATCAGATGATGTGAATTCCCTCAGATTTGCCACACCCAAGATACACCCTGAGTAAGATGGCTTTGTTTACAGCAATGAAGACAGAACATAGGCAGGCAGGGAAAACCCCCAAAGCATTTCAAGTCTATTCACTGGCTCCAATGCTGATGAAATCACAGCCAGATGTCAACCAGATGTCAGATTTCACCCAGTCTTGGAGAGGGAGTGCTTCTCTGATGCCATATTCTATACTAACAGCCATGCTATGGCCAAGGAAGAGGACAACATTTCCTTTCCTTTCTCCGCAGCTCACTCTCTCAGTGTCACTCTCTTACTATCTTTTTAGCACCAGATGATATCACTTGGCTTGGGTTTGGGTCTCAGTTTTATGACTTCTTCTGTTACCCACTTTTCACTTTATTTTTTTATGACTAAGGCTCACCAAGAGCAGGGTTAAAAGCAAGGTCCTGTACAGTGAGTTGTAGTCAAGCGCTTCTAGAAGCTGCTGGGAATTCACCTTGCCAGATGGGTAAAATCCAGAGCCAGATGGGTAAAAACATAAAACTACCAAAAAAGTAAGGCATGGCACCTTTTGGTGTGATGGAAAGACTGTTATTTACTTCTGTGCCTTGTTGGTTGGGCTATGGAGTGGGTCAATACAAAAACTGTGGCAGAGTGTGTTGAGGAAAGAGACAAGAAGGAAAGAAACATCACAATGGCAATGCTGTCAAGACAACCGGAGCTTGCATCTGTGGCATCTACTCCTTCTTATCCATCCTCTTGGCGATAGTTGTGCTGCTTACCTGAAGGAGGGGAGAAAAGGTCATAAAGACAAATTTGACCTTTATTTGCACTCACATTATGAATGCAGGAGTATGACTACTAACCAAAACAGACTTCGAGTGTTTCAACCCTGAAACCACAGCTAGTGACACAATGCTTCCCCCTGGACATCCTGCTGGGGAAACAGGACACTTTCCTTTCTCAGCACATCCTTGCAGCTACTGCCCCCACAAATGGGCTCTATGGCAAAATATAAAAATGGGCAACAAATTCACAGCTAAGGAGAATGTGCTGTTTTCTGTGTTTGGTTTCTTTGTGTGTGATTATCTGGACACAATGAAGCATTAAGGAAAGTACACAGTCTGACTACGGATTTAGATCTCAAAAGACACCCATCCCAAACAAACTGCTTAAAGGAAACAAAAGTACATAAACTTTAAATCTAGAGTTGTAAGAATCATCAGATATTGTGAAAACAAAACCAGTCTATAAGTAAAGGAGACCACCAAAGAAACTAACCTAAGCATTATATATGGTTTTTCCATAGACATAGTGTTAAAGCTTATCACTCTGCATACAAAAAAAAAAATTCATAGATAAATACAGCTGAATTACCTCCTGAGCAATATACTCAAAAGGTACAGCCCTAGGGTAGTCCAAAGGACACCACAACTAGCTTAAGCTCCAACACAAGTAAATCTTTCATGTGTTACATATAGCCATCAACAAAAAACAAGCATTGCTGAATAAACCTGTGCCCTTCCAGAATGCTCTCAGGGCAATTGTGTGTTAAGCCATGGCACAACATATATTTTTTAAAAACTACTTTTGTGTTCTGGCTAAGATAGTGTACTTTAATGGTAAAGATGATTACCTATGCAAAGCAAACCTATGTGCTAAAATTTATTCCATGTTTTCCTTAATTATATTAGCAGGTCTGCTAAAAGATAATACATTTCTTTTCACATATTCTGCCTTCCTCTTTCTTCTTGCAGAGTCCAAACTTCATGGGATCCCTTTGATCACATTTGATATCTCAGGGCACTGATACCCAACACCTGCTTTCTATATTTTGACTTGACTGTAGGGAAAATAACCTTGTTTTCCAGGAAGAGCACTGTTGACTATTCAAGGGACTCAGCTCCAGGAAATTTGCAACAGGACATTTGGGATGGAGTGGGTCTAGCAGAGAAGAAAATGAGGAAAAATTCTGTGCACCTGAAAAGGTGTGCCTGGGTGTCGTTAATTATCTGACCAGCATCATCTGTTATAAACCAGTACAGGTAATGTAAAGCATAATCAGTGCATTTGCATGTGCGTTCAGAGATGACTTTCTGAAAAAATACTTCTCAACCTGTGATCACTACCAATTGCTTTTCGTTTTTCTCCCTCACTACATCTAAACCAGATGGCAAGGACAGAAAAAAAAAAGGAAATAGAAATGAGCAATAGTGAGAGTTACACATAATGCTTTTCTGATGAACAAGAACCTGATTAATTAGAGACACGAAACTGTATTGGAGTTATAGGCTCAAGTCATACCTTCCCCATGTCATTTATCAGCTGTCTTCCCACTCAGGCACAGAAGTAAATTTCATCACAGTTATATAAGCCCCCAAAATACAGGATTTTAATGAAAATATGTGCATAATGCATTTAAATTGAAGTTTTGCAACATCCAGCTGTATTGAACCAGCTGAGCACAAATCTTTGAACGTTCACAGCCACAGAACAGCTGAAAATTTCTAAAGGGTATTTTTGAAACTGTAAAGGTACAAAAGAAATTAGTACCTAAATTTAACACTGATTTGACATCAAACCTGTAAAACTGAATGTATGACCACTGCCTGCCAGCTTCATAACACTTCTCATTGCAGTAACTACTCACTACTACCATGACTTTACTTTAATGCCCTGTTCTTTTACATTGTTTGTTCTCTTTTGCTTGGTATATTAAGCAAACCTATCTTTTATTTAAAGCCAAAAACTAGTAATAGTTGCCAGTACTTGGACTTCTCTCAGCAGACAGCAATCCACTGCAGGAATCAGGACACTATGCAGCCCAAGCTGTTGGAGGGCCTCTGCATCTCCATGTCCAAGTACAACTGCTGTAGGTGGGCTTTGAAAGATGCAAGAAAGCTGCCTGTGGGGGCCAGGGGCCTGGCAGTAGCTTTTAAAATCAGACCAAATCTCTATTCCCCAAGGCAAACAGCAAAATAATGAAACTGCCAGGAAGGACTCATTCCTGTTCAGTTTGTGACCTCTGCAAAAAAAGCAACAAATTCCACTTCTTCTTTCAAATTAAACATCTATTCTTTATTGCCAAGGAATATGTTTTAATAATCTGTGGTGGACAAGGTTTGATAAAAATCAGAAATTTCTTTGCTGCTGTTACATGATACCTGACATACGTTTTTCCCCCACTCATAGCTTTGCATTTTCATGCCAACATTTCATAAAACATACTGGACTTCTTTAATGTACAGGTTGGGGTCTCCTTGCAAATACTTCTAAAAGAAGCTGTTCAAGTCCAAAAAACAGGGTTTTTTTTTAATTGGCTTTTTCTACTGAATGAAGTTCCAATACATTTGACTTGCAAAACCTACCCTTATTTTTTTACTTATACTAAAAAAATAAATAGAAAGCTTTCATATTTAGAAGTCTGGAATGATTTTGGTGAGGAAAAGAAAGGGGAGGAGAATTAATAATTTTCAATTTTCTGCAAGTTAATTTTACAGACAATAAAAATATCTGTGCAAAACTATGCCAAGTAAATCAGTGCTGGTTTGTAACTTTGACTGTCTACAGTGTAACAGCTTGAATTACTGAATACCCCAATACTAATCCCTGTATCTGTTGTTTTTTCCCAGATCTGAAAACCTACATTTGGTGTCTAGATGGCATGGCCATAATTGTCAGTCATCTTGAATATCTGCAGCTTTGGTGGGGGTTTTTTGAGGTAGATATTCAAGGCAAGATGAGCTACCCAACAGTCTGGCAGTGATTCTTTTCGCATCCCTTTTCAATCATCAGTAAAGCATTCCCTAGGTATAATTCAAGAATTAGCACAACTATTCATGAAGCTATGGTAGCTGCAAACCTAGATGCATTGTGCAGAATAGCCAACTTAAATTACTACTGTTCGTTAAGTCTACAAAGGTCATGCAAATATGCCTTTGAAGGGCCATTTGGAAAGCAGTATTCACGGATTACATATGGATGCCAGAGTAATATGCAGTTGTGAAGACAGCTTTCAGGAGGAATAAAAAGTAGTACAATAATATACCATATTTAAGAAGCAGAATTTCCTTACATTAACGTATGTAAAATCAATGATTAAGACAAGAGGGAATGAAAGGACCACTTCTTTAATATGGTGTATTCCTATTGTAAGGCTTTTTCCCAGCTCTTTCACAATGTGTTGGTTCTGGTTCCTCTGGACAGCAGAACAGAGGACAGAAAAGGATCTCTTCTCCTACAGGACAGATGTTCCTGTTGGTCAGTTTTTCTTCAACACATTAGAGGTGCACTCTCTTCCCTTGGAATGCACAAAGCAACAAGGGTAGAAAGATGAACACATGCATCCTACCAGGTCTTCAGGATCAGGAACTAAGCAGTGGAGATGGCAGAAATAGCTTGTCTCACTTGTTGATGACAGGAACAGAAAGGGGAAACAAATCAGTTATTCTTAAATTTATTCTTAAAATGTCAGTTTATACCCTACTGTCTGTCTGTCCTTGACAGACTTGAGATAACCTTCTGTTTGTTAGAGGAAAATAGCCAATTCAGCTTGCCTGTGGCTTACAGTGGCTCCTGCTCAGAAGAGTCACAAATAGGGTCAGCAGAGATGTTCATGTACCATCAAACAGGCTTCCAACTCCTCACCTGCTACTTCTGAAAACCTTTACAATTTAAAGCCACATTAAAACCTTAGTAAAACTTAGCTGATGAGACTTTATTAAGGAAACTAGTAAATTTAAAGTAAATATGATTTTTTCCTTTCCTCAACAGAGGGGCAGGACTCAGAGTTGATCAGAGAGAGGTGTATCTAGACAGCAGAACCAGTAGAGTCCAGCAAGATTATTAGGCCAGGCTTCAGAGGCCATGAAAGCAGCTGTACTAGCTCCAGCACCAATAAGAAGCTGCCAGCAAATTAGCTGATTTAAAGCACTGCAGAGCGCCAGTCCCCAGCCAGCTCACGTCTCCAAACCACTCCCACAGGCACAGATTTCTGGAAAATGCAAGTGTTACACATGGCTACCCAAAATCAGCTCAAGGCCAGCAGGACTTACAGGCTTTGGCAAGCACCTCTACACTGCCCTTCCTAGCGACAGAGGAATATTCATCAGACGCATTACTGCCTTGCTTGAATGAACAGACCCAGCTGATGCTCAGCACTGTGCTGAAGCCAATAAGCCCTTAAATCTGGAGACCCCATTGAGAGCTACTGGGGGTTTACAAGGTCAACAGATGTATCCCGATACAAATACAGGAGCTACAGAGCTATGCAACCACTTTAGGTGATGCGGGAACACTGCCCAAACTGCAGCACAGGGGCTCACCCACCCAGGAGGTACCAGGAGGTACTGGTCACACATGCCCGTTCATGTACATGCCAGCCAGCCCAGAGCTGCACAGGGGCTTAAGTGTGACTGCAGAGAGCCTGGAGAGTCAGCTAGCACCTGAGCAGCACCCACTTTCTGGGGCTTTTTGGCTACCTGGAAATCCCCAAATGTGCTGTGCTGCACTGCTAAGCTGATCTCATGCCTTTGGGCCACTTGCCCCTGAATGGAAAAGGCACTGGCGTCAAGTTGCTCTCCCGAAAGAGCTGTTCTGTGGCGGTCCCGAGCCAGGGTGATAGATGCTGCTGCCAAACCCAAGCGGGCTGTGCAGTGAGTTGCCCACACCCACAACACAGAGGTTATCCAGGGTTCTCCATTCTTTGGCATATCCCAAACTCCACCTTCCATTATCCTGAATAGAGTAGTTGACTTATTTTCCTCTTATTTACTTCCCATTTGCTTCCTAACCTCAGTCTGGCATTCTTATTTCTCCAACCTGTATAGTTATAAAGGACAAGAATATTTGTATGCTGCTATACAAAGAAAAGAAATTATACTGGAAGCTGTGATGAAGAATACTGACCACAATCTTTGAAGTTCTTGGTGTGTAATTTGCTTACTTAATAGTTTGTATTAAGTTCTGGATTTCTAATGTTGCTCATCAAATTTCAGCCAAACAAAATAGAATAAGCAAGGTGAACTACTCTGGGGATGATGAACTATCTGCAAGAATTTTTGATGCAAGTATGAGAGCACCAAGAACTCTCAGTTCTTCAAAAATTATGTAAAAGTCTGGAATTCAAGGAGTTTCAGTTCTCTAGGATCATATTGCAGAAAGTAAATTTTAGTCAGGATTGGGTGGCTCAAGAGATTGGGTAATAGTATTTAAAAAAGCAAGTGATTAATCTCTGATCAACCACAGAGTAAGGACTAAAGAGCATTTAAGGTCTCAAACACCTCTGGGAACTAGCCAACTCAGTCTAATACTGTGGATGCTGACTCTAGGCAGATTTTGGATTTTCTCACACGCAGTCATCATACTTATGAGTAGCCTCCTCTAAATTTCACTAGAATGATTCCATCATCCTCCTCAAAATTCTGCATTACAGTTACTCCTGTGAAGAGCTGATGGCAGAGATATACCAGGTTTGCTGATAAAACTATGCTGACAAATACCTTGTTTCTCTCTGTCCTTTAACTGTGTCAATCTGTTGTTTCTTAGTAACAAATTCCTGAAGACAGAGACTTAAGATGCCATATAGCATTTAGCATAAAAGGGATGAGGGGACTCGTACAGTAAGTTGATACTTTGCAGGAAAACAGATTTTGATCACTGCTGATTGCATCATGCAAAGATCTGAGATGCTTGAAATGGAAGCCAGGCATGCCTGCAGATATAGCTCCTAAACTCCCTTCAAACTAATCATAATATTGGATTGAATTTTGCTCTTTGGGTTGCTACAGACAGAATGAAAGAACAAGAAAAAACTGGTGCAATATTTCTGAAGATAAAGTAACACTCATTCTAAAATATTTCTGCTAATACTTTGCTTACTCAAATTTTTGTTGGACTGCAACACTTCTCCAAGAGGATATAATTATTTTGCTTCTTCCTTGTCTAAAATCCTAGTCCACTGACATACCAGATTCCACCCAGTCACTATTCAGCAGTGTAAAAATAAAATACAGGCATGCACACTAAGGAGGAAGATAAATCTAGCCTGACTTCTTCTCAGAAAAAACAGAACAAAACAAAACCCAGCTTCCTATGACAAACTTTATGTCATGTTTCTTTTTTACAAGTCTGTCACTAAACATTGCCTTTAGTTACAAATTTTGGCCTACAACATGTATTTATGTACTTACTTCTCTTTAAAGAAGGCTTTTGAAAAAGTTCTGACTGCAGTTTCTGGGAACCATTCTGTTTTATTTACCAGTTTGCAATTAATTTCTCCAATGATTGATGCAATTCCTGCATTTTTTCATATTTTTTAATGAAACATCAAAATATACATTGTTTCAAATACATAGTATCAAGCCTGTAGTAGTAGTCATTATTTTTTTTAATCTGCTTGTATTCAAAAATAAACATGTTCAGGAAAGCAGAACAGTGTATCTATGTCTGATGTGTGTGGCACTCTCAGGACATTTTAAGTTATCTTTTTCATGTGGTTGCCACAGTTTAAGAAACAACTACTGCTTGACCTCTTTAAGGATAACAATATAAACTTAATGAAAGAAAACATCTGAGAATTGTACAAAAAGAAAGGGTTTTTTTCTGCTTCTCTGTATGTCAAGTGAAAGTTGTATAAAGTATTTTTCTAGATCAGAAATTTAGAGGTTTTTATTAGCTGGTGCTACTGACCTGTGCAGACAGTTTTCTGGCACAATTTTCACTACTTATTTACAGTATCACCTCAGCTATCCAGAACTTCTTGTTATCCCCACAAGGGTCAAATTCCTGACACATATTAATTACACTGAAAATTGCCCTGGATTACTTGAAACCTCAAATAACTGAACTTATTCACTATCCTCCCTTTTAAATAACAGAGGACATACTGTATAGTGGTGCTAAGGCTTTGTGGCTGATCCCTGTAACTCCAGAAATTAATACATAAACGTCACACTTCTTATCTAGCCAGTCTGTCAGCTTTGGTCTGAAAAGCAGGCTTGAGAGGCAGAGGACATTTATAGTGTGGCCCTGCGCAGTGCTGTGGGCTGCAGAACAGGAGGAGACAGGAAGGACAGGAAGGTTAAAACCAAAAAACCACCGACCAGCATTCCTGATCCATGCATTGCTGGCCAAGGAAACAGAGCTGCTTCACAGGTCATCTCTCCTTATTTGCCAAAATGACCTTGAATCCCTCCCTTGGTCAGCCAAAGAGTAGGTGCTTCCTGTACAGTAAGTCTGTCCCACTGACACCTGAGCTTTTACAGTTGTGGTTACTGTACTTCACCTTCCTGTGCCCATCACTGGGCAATCAGGCCTGCAGCTTCTCCCTGAAGGCACTCACCAAGCAGCTTCAGAGGAACCTCTACAGCTGCATTATATTGGGGCACAGATGAAAAGATGAGAATGCAAAGACCTACTCGCAACTCATGTATTTAGCCAACAGCAGGCATTAGCACTAAGATCCCTAATGCTGTTGCTAGGAAGGAGTGGTAAAGTTAGGACTGTTTTTGGGAAAAACAGCAAGCCTCCTTCCAACCAAACTAGAAACAGTATTCAAAGGACAACAAAGAGAGCTTTCGTTAAGAGAAAGTATGAGAAATATCCAGGAACTCTTGGTAACACCCATAGGATTTGTTGGTTGTCCAGCCAAGCTACACTGCACCGACCAACGCAACAGTTATAAAAGCCAAGAAGGAAAAGCACCATCAGCCCAGGCAATCAGTTTAAGGCCTGAAATTTGTTGCCTCACAACAGGTGCAAGGGTTGAGAGTCACAATCTGGTGCTCAGTCCAATGTGCCTCCCAACACACTGATACAATTTTGCTACACGTCAAGTGAAGTAACATCTCTCTATCAGTAAAAAGAGACCAAATAATAACAAAATTATGACTAAAAAAGCAAAGAAATGGGAAGGGGGAAAGCATCATATTTACCATTGGCCTTATGGGGAAACACAAGCTTGATTCTAAATTGTGCATGAGAACTAGTACAATACAAAAAGAGAAGCGAAGATCATGAAGTAGCATACAGAATGGACTGAAAAAAAGCTGAGCTGAACTTAGTACACACTTGGATGCATGCACACATTTAGCAAGTTCAATACCCTCCCCTTATTGAAAAGCCTGAAAACTCCCTTTCACACATCACACCGTAATAAATCAGCGTGCACCACTGCCTCAAAGAAAAACAGACATTTGCTGTCTAAGTAACAGTGCTTCCCACATGAAGATGAAAAGGCAGAAACAAAAAAAAATGTGCCAATAGTGAGGACTTTAACAGAAAGACACCACTCCAAAGAGCTGAGGATTGCCTCTGCATTGCAATATTAATTTTCTAGACCATTAGTTATATAGCTTGTCCATAAATGAATTGTAATTCTCCTGCTAAGCTGTGGGATAGATTTCCACATGGTATCACAAGGCTTTTCAGCTTTCAAGGGGTTAATAGTTAATGGTTTTGGTGTCTCTCAGATAGTTCAGCCTACCACTGTATTTGCCACAAGCAGTTAACTAAGCTGTTTCCTCTGCAGCATTAATTTTAACAGGTTTACAATAGTACCATTAGACCTCTGGACATTAAAGAGGAAGTGCACTACAATTGGAAAGTACCATGCCAAGCAGGAAGCAAGTGGCTTTCATCCAGGAGCACTGAGGAATGCAGAAGACAAGGAGAATTCAGTGTCAGATATTTCAACCTCTGTGAACTCTTGAACACAGCAGCAGACTACAGAATTTTACTGGGCTCTTGAACCAAAGAAATCACTGTGCACAGATTTTTAAGGCACCAGTTTTCCACTAGTTTGCCTTTCTGCTTGTTTGCTTTATATCAGGGAAACAACTGCAATGTGATCTTTGGAGCGAGACACGTTCCATCATCTGCATTCAGCACGTAGGCTCCTGCTAGTGACATGCTCATCATCTGACAGAAATCCACTTAGAGTGCCTGGAAAGGTTTTCAGCATAGAAATCGTATGAACAGTTGCTAGCAGACATTAATTGCAACAGACTTCACCAAGTTGATTTGCAGCCAGGGAGGGGATTAGAGATAGCATTCTTCTGCTACCATCTTCAGCTCAGGGGCCAGGGTCACGACTGACTGTTGCTTGCTCCCTTTTCACAAGAGAAGTCAAAGGAAGCTTGAGCTTCCCTGGACCATTTTGAGGTGGCAGATCTGTTGGTCTGACCACACTGTGAAAACTGTACCTGCTTGCCTCCCAGAGACTGGTCAGATTAAGAGCTATTGGGAAGACACCCTCCCTTTTCACACCTCCAGTGCTACTGTTATCCAGTTATCAACATTCTCCAGATCATATCACATGGACCTAGCTCTTCCCTGCAGCAGATGCTACATGTCACTGAAAAAGACAGTTGGGGATCAGAGACAGTATTTATAGCGCAGACCTACAGACTCCAACCTGTGAGAGGCTTTCCAGAATTAGGGTGTGAGAGTACTACTAAGTATAGTTTTAAATACAGGCAACCTTTAAATCAAGGATGTAAGGTTTAAGACTTTCACAGGTCCCTGTGTCCTTTGCTTTTGGCCAATGCCTTAAGGACTGCGTCTAAGTTTAAACTCTGTAGCTGCAGTTTCAGAACTACTTTAAACTGATCGAATGACACCTCCTTTCCCAACTTGGTGAGCCTCTTCCTTCCCTCCTGCCTGCATTCCTGCTCATGCTGCAAGATGAAGAGTATATTTCAGCCAGATCAGCTGCCCACTTCAGCTAATAACCATATGAGTGGTAGTGTTGTCATGGTAGAAGGTGCAGGAAAGCCATATTCAGAGCAGCTGAAAGCAACCATAAGCTCAGGTCCAGTTTTTCTTGTTAAGGACAAAAGCTGATACTTACTAGCCTCAAGGCATGAATAGTCATAGCCCTGCTTATTTTAAGTATGTTCACCTAAAAAGATGCAGTACACCAGCTAAGTGCTTCTTTTTATATTCTCATTGGTAAACTAATCAATTTTGCAATGGAAGACACCTAAAATTCGCAGGTGCCTGGATACAACTGCAACAGTGCCACATTCATCATAGGACAAGGGCGACACATTCGCAGATTCAGGGCATCCAACACCTTCACTGAAAATTCCCAAAGATGCTCCAGAGCATGTGGTATTGGCCCAGCTATTAAGAGGAGTCATAAGCTTCAACAGTGGGATTTGTTCTGAAGAGTATAAATCATTGTTTAGAAGGCCTTTTGTTTCTAAGACAACAGCTCAAGGAAGGCACTGGATTCTTCAGTTAATTTAGTGAAGACTTAAGCTACCTGGCAAATGGCATTTCGTTTGTTAAACTATCTTTTTTTGATACTTACAGATGCTTAGAGATTATTCTTCAAAAGCTTGCCATTTCTGAAATACGCAATCAGAGTCACTAAACAAATGTAATGCAAGTCATGGCTGAACTTGTAGAAAGACTCTTTAGCATCTGAAAGCAAGTGTAACAATTAATCCAGTGGGTAACCTACATTTTTCACAGGTACAAAATGAGCTCCAGCTGACCTCCCCAACCCAAGGAAAGACTCAGTCATTTATAGTAAAGGTTAATGCCATGATAAGAGCAAGTTCACATTTCAGCTGCCTAGCATTATAGCTTCAGCAGTAATGTTTTTCTTTTTGCCATTTTCAAATGTAATCCCTGGAATCCTTCACTTTATTAAACTTCCTGTGTCAAAAAAAAGTAAATAATCATTACACTAGGCCTTTATTTATATAATTTTATAAATAACAGCTTTGTGAGTCACTTGACAGCCCCAAAACAGGTAGACTCTTTGCTTTTAATTCAGGACTTTTTTCTAAAGCATGCTAAGGCTCGGCAAGAAAACAGTGTCTCCATAAAACAAACAAAAGTTCCAAAAAAGGAGATCCACTGCAGTGACCATCCTCTCTTGGTCTTAACATAGAAAAGGCTCCCCTTACCTCTATATTTGCATATTAACATTTTAAATTATTCAACGGGTATAAAGCTAGTTATAAACCTACTGATTAAATTCATGGTTGTTCGGAGAGCAGTCTAAAACCAGACTGTGAATGACACAGGAATGCCTGTGATATTTTTGTAACAGTTATTTATTATTTGTACTAACATACTGTCTAGGAGTCCTGGCTACAGAGCAGAACTCATGGGGTGAGGTGTTAGACAAAAACAGACTAGCAGATGATCCTTGCCACAAAGAGCTTACACATATTATTAGCATTTGGCCAAACCAAGTCCTGACATTCTCAGCAGCAGAGCTCAGCAGGCTCAGGGCACAGCTTAAGCTGACTGTGAAACTGCTACACCTTTGAATCCTAACCAGTCTCGTTTGGGAATGGGTCTCAACAATATGGAAGTTTGCATACATCCACAGCAGCTATGGATCACAGCCATCCTTTACTGGTGTCCTGCAAACCTTTGCCCATCTTGGCTGGTGCCATCCTCACCCAACAATGAAACTGTTCTGGGCACTCTGAGTGCTAAATGAGAGCCTTCAGCTTTATAACAAGGGACAAATTTGTTGACACTGGCAGAAAGGGCCAGTATCCTTAGCATGACAAGGAGTGGTCCCAGCCAACAAACATCTTAGCTTATTGAGTGCACTGTAAGCACTCCAGCTAAGGAAGCATCCAGAAGAAGGGAGTTCAGGGCCAGCAGTGAGGTTGGTCTTCCAAAGTCCCAGCTGAGTTCTGGCCGAGGCCAGTAGTGCAGGAAGCACATGAAAACCTGTGAGGGATCAATAATGGGCAATTTGGAAGCAAACAAGGTGCCTTCACTTTAAGTTTCACCTCCAGACATCATAAATGCAACACTCCAGCTGGTAGCTGAGGACAGGAGGGACTGCTCATGGATGTTAGGGACAGCTCATGAGCCACTGAGGGATGATGAATGTGAAGACTACTAGGAGCTGGCTAAACTCACTTCTCTGAGGGTGTGCATTACAGCTAAATGCAACTCAGACCATCAAAAGTAAATTTAAAAAAAGGTGTTTTGTCTGTTTTTCTGTAGTTCATGTCTTTTATTAATTTCCTATTGTTTCAGCCTCTCTTACATCCATACATCAGATTAAAGTATAAACTTGGAAGCCTGGACAACACAGGCTGAACCCAATGCAGTAGAGGAATATGTCTCCAGCACATTTGCTGTCAGATCGATGATTAGTTCCCAGCATCAAAAGTATGAGAGTTTTGAAACCAAACCCAAAACAGCAGAGTAAGCACACCCATTTTGATCAATAAAATACTAAATGAGATGCCAGCATAGTGTTTTGAATTTGACTCACTAGTTTATCTCTAAATAGGAAGAGAACAATGCTTTCTGGACAGCATTTGTATGGCTAATTGGAAGCAATAAAAACCTTCAATCCAGTATATATTAAAAAAAAAAAAGCTGAATTTCCATGTAAAATTTTAGGTTTTATTGGTTTGCATTTCATTTTCTCCCCAATGCTGTTTCCTCTATATTTCCTGCCAAATTTGAACTGATGGCTGTTTTCCTCTTCTGCGATGAATTAACTACAGCTTCACTGCAGATTGTTCCATGCAGACTCTGTTTACAAACAGTGTGGTTAAGAAACACCTGTTAGCTTACTTTTGTATTTTTCATGTAACCTAGAAATGTTTATGAGTACATAACATACAGCTAAATTCATTAAAGAGGAATTTTATAAGGTAGCTCTGTCCAGCTCAGATGACATCAAAACAAATAGGCAGGAAAATCTAAATGAAAAATTAATTTGAAGGCAGAGTCTAGAAAGCCTGGGAGGTAAAAAAACCATATAACATAAGCATAAAAAGACAATGATGCAAACCATTTTTTTTTAAGGATACTATTGCTTTAGTGAAAAAATTCAATATATATCCTAGTATGTGGTGAGCCAAGGCACACCGGCCAGACCCTAAGTACTGCTCTAGTCAAATATTCAGATTTCAGAACTGAAGGCAGACACAGGAGGCGTAGAGAAACCTCTTACCATTTAGCAAGAAAGATTCACAGAAACCACAGCAGAATGGTTTGCACAGCGTTTTGCTATGCTGTTGACACTTTGCTTTCTATCAACATTCACAAAAATGCTTTTGGGATGCGAGTGCCAAGAACTTACTGTTTTTAGATAGTTAGGAAATTTGGCTTCCATTTACTTCACAAGTACCACAACTTACACAGCAAGACATTTTTATGAATACAGTTGTTCTGGGAAATGAATATGTTCAGCAGTGAGCAGCAGTACAAACAGTGAAACAGAAATTTAATGTATTATGAATCTATATATTACAATAGGAGCAGGCTCTTTCCAGAAAGTGCTAGAATTAAAGGAAAAGTGACAAATTTAAGAGAAAAAATGAGAAGATAATTTTTGAAGGAAAAAAATTAGTAACAAGGAAGTACGAATGGAAAGAGTGATAAAAATAATGCACATCAGTTAAAGTTCTTTGTATTTCTCTATCTTCACTAATTATTTTTAATTGTGTGAAATAACTATATTTTATGTGGGTCTTGTAATTTTATTTTGAGGTTTATATCTGCATGAAGAAACAAGATCTCATTTGCTGAACTTAATTAGTAGCACAAACACCTGGAAGCTAATAAAATGATGAAATGTCTTTGAGATAACATATGACATAAAAAAACCCCCAAACCTGTAATTTATGCAATATTACAGCATAAGAGCAATCTACCAATACCAGCAGAGAGATAGCTGTTCTTAATAAGGTTAATAACAAGTTCCCAGAGAACACTTTGCCAAGAGAAACTTCCTAGGAAAATAATCAGAGAAAAAAAACCAACCTTGTTTTCAAAGGAACAAGCTTTCTTAAACAGCACGTTGCAGTTCTGTTCATCTGGGTGCAATAACCATGCAACCAGGTGACTTTTGCAGAGCTATTTTTTCCAATGCTAAATCATATAGATGTCACAAAGTGGAGGACCATACACAGACTGAAAACTGGATGCCACAGCAAACAGATTTTTATTCAGTAGTGCTGAAATGTGAGCCAAGATCCAAACTAGAGTTCATGTCTCCATCTTTGTCTTGAATACTTCCTCCTATTATATGTGAGAATCTTTCACACAGCCTCTGAAGTAAGTGTCTGAGCTCCTGTGGGGATTGCTCAAGGAACTGAAGTAATGCTATAAACTCCCCTAAACCCTGTCAAACAAAAGATAAGGCAGAAACCTTTTCTTTTCTCATGGAGTGACATTATTCAGGGACAGGAAGCAAAAACTAGAATCTTTTTTAAGGGAAAAAGATAGTCAACATACAGTGGTTAGCACTGTAGAGCAAAGCTTATCTACAGCGATGCTGATAATTTTTTATTTCTGTAGAAGAGGTAATAAGGCATAGCTGTACAAAACTGCACTTAGTAGAAACTGTAAAACTTAGTTGTGTTCACAATGAACATCATACGAAATGAAAGAAACCAACAGCAATTCACTGAAAAAATCACCAGTTTTGTAAAAATCACTTAATTATATTCATTGTAATAATGCACCTTTGTAAGCCTTCCGCAGCTTCAGATGGTCTTTCAATTAATAGCTCAGCCAAAATATTTTTCCAGCCTCTACAATTAAATACATGAAAGGATGCTGCTGGAAAGCTGACAGTCTTAAACCAGAAATGCTCAGTATCAATTTCTCACATGAGAAAATTTCTTCTGGAAACAAGGCTTTCAGCAAAGTCTGTTACTCCTACCTAGGCCTAATATGTTCTTTGGTTGTTTGGTGAATTTGCTTTTTGGTGGGAGCATTAGCTTTCGGGATTAATGAATTCTGAACGGGAATGAGAAAACATTTCATCAAATTTAATACTGTAAGTCTGAATACCAAACCATGGGTCCTACATTTTCTTTCATTAAAGCAATGTATCATTTCTGCTGTGATAACAGAAGCAGTCGGCACTTCCGGAGATCAAAGCAAATTACAAACAAGCCTGCCAAGCTGAACATATGTAATTCCATATGTAATGCTGCATACAATCCACATCCTGACTCAGACTAGCAACTAGACAAAGATCATCTTTGTGTATTTATATGGCCTGTGTGCTTTGTATAGTGGTGTGCAGATCCTTGAGTTCTTACTTTAACACTACAACACTATATCCAATAAATTTTACGTACATGATTGGTGTTCTGGTATACAAGACCTGCAAAACCATTCCCTCTTAAACCACATGAGGAAGTCACTGGTGAGAATTTCAGAGTAATTGCAGATTCATCTAGTTTTAAATGCCAGGAAAAGTTTGAAGAATTCAATCTGTCAACACCAGACCAGTTATACATAATACTTCACAGCAGTGTTATGAGAAGTCACTCAAACATGAAATATAGGCAAAATTTTTACACCTGATCATAATCCCAGATGAACACCTCAGCATTCTCTGTTATGGGCTTCAAGTTCACTGTTACTTTCCTTCAATAAAGGATACTTCTTAATTTTTCCTTACAATAACAAAGGAGGAAAATAGACCATCATCTGGAGAATTAGACTCAAGTAGGCATTTTGTAGAGCTATACATAATATATGACTGTTTCTGTCCCTGGAGGTTAAAGATGAAACAAAAGCCACTTGTAGTACTTCACAATTACTCAAAAGTTTTAGCTTCAACTCTAAAAAAGAAAATGCACGTATGTACAGTCTCTACTAGTGAACTAAATACTTATTCTATCAGCTACCATGGAAAAACTAATTCTGTTACAATAATCAGGTTACACTTTTTAGACAGAAACAGTATCTAGGAGTTCAAAAGCACGTATCTCACACTATGCAGAAAAGGTACTGAAGCTTTCAAAGCATTTCCACTTGTACTGGAGGAAATCACTCACTGGGGTGACATAACTGGAAAGAAGTAACTATTTACTATGTCAAGCCAACCAAAACTAAGATAATAAAGAAAAATTGGCAATAAAAAATGTCTCTCATATATGGTCAACTTACTAGGAGGTATAACTGCTTCTGGGCTACAGTGTCAATATTTTAATTTTTTTTCAGACACAGACATCATATGTGTAAGTGAACAGAAAAAGATTCACTCTGTGCTCAGATACACTCCTGATGTCTGTACTTTAAAATAATACACCATAACTAAGCATATGAACACTTGATGATTTAAATTCATATGCAATCCTTAAAACAGCCACTTACTCACCACTGTAACTAAAAATGGCAACAAAAGTCAGCAGGTATGGAACCAGACACTTTGGAAAGCTAGGGGAAATTTTGATGGCTTGTTTTGTTTGGACCAATTTATTCACAGAATAGTACATTAAAACATCCATTAGTAATGTTCAAGAACTCTGAAGCAGCAAACTTTTTTTAATAGCCTAATTATTTATTAGGAAAAATATTTAGAAAAGTAGTTACTAAAGGGAATCAGAGGACACAGGTACAGAGGTAATAAAGTCACCCTATAACACAAAAAAGATCTGCTGTATCATTAGTAGCATGAAAACTGCTTTTTTTCATAATGCTTTGAAGATATACATCTTGCAAGAGACATTTATCTCAAGGAACGAGAAAAATACACACATATAATGACTTTTTGCTATGTCCCTCCTGCTACAACCACCTTACCTTGGGGATTTTACATATGAATAAGGAAAAAACCCAATGTAATTCAATATCATCTTCTTAAAACAGTCATAACAAAAATTGAGTCTTTCCTGAAAGGGAGCCAAGGAAAAGAAAACTGCACTACTGGTACTTTTTGCAGCTGTTTATACCAAATATTCCTTTCAAAGAGGACTGCAAAGGAATAAAACTAGATGGGTTTTAGAGGCAAAAGAAAGGCACACAAGGAAACTTTAGAGAAAGGGTAGTGGGGATCAAAAATTAGATCCTAAAACCAAGCAAGGCAGCATTCATGCAGAAATGTGTCAGCCTCAAAGGCTATATAACAACATTATAGAACCAATTTAAAATGAAATGTAACATGGTCTCTAATGAACTGGAACTTTTTAATGCAGTTTATAAAAGGGAATGCTAACTTTAGCTATCAACAAGTTCTGAAACTTGAACAACTAAGTTACAATGTGAGCAGTGCCAGAATAGAAAGGAGCCATGTCTAAATCAAGGATGGCCACCTGCTCAAGGACCCTCTTATTCCCAGTTAGAACCGAAGATAAAATAAATACAGCCATATTTCTATGTGGCTAATCCTGTTAGACCCAATACTCACTCATACCCCCTCACCTTCTGCCCCAACAGCAAGCACAAGACTGTGCCACCACTTGAGGTGAACTCCTAAGCACCCAGTGCTCCTGACAGCCCATGAGCTGTCAGCACATGCTCTGTGGTCTTCCTTGTTTATAACAGATTATGACCAACATTTTCCCTGCTCTTAAGGTCAACATGAAACAGTTCCCTAGATAGTCCTGCAATGAATGTTATCTGCAGACTGTGGTATTTTGGGGAAAAGGGAAAATGAGACAAAATACACAAGTACGGTTTTCTTCCTTTCTAAAAACTATCCTTTTGTGGTGATGGCTTCTAATGCACGCATTCCAGGTTTTCTAAAGCTAGCACCACAACTGGACAATGACATATAACCAAGAAGATTTTCTTCCTCTAAAAATATACCCTGCCTCTTGAACACTGCCCACTTCTGAAAAAAAAAAAAAAAAAAAAGACTGAAAGGTCTTAAGGGGACTACACAGAGCGTTCAGATTTCAGAGGGACTGCCTGAGTTTACTAGGTTAGAAGAGTTCAAATTACAAAAATAATTGCTATCTGAATCACACAGTCATAAAGTCAAGGTGCAAAAAGCAGCACTGAAACATTTTCCTCCATTTAACATACTCACCAAACCTGCAATGGGAGTCGGTAGTCTATTGATCTTTTTTACCAATCCTGGCTTTATTGCATTCAGCAACCTGTTACGAAAAAGGAGTATTTGTGAGTGGTGAGTCACAAAATTTCAAATTATCAAACACTTTTCCCAGCACATAAAGATTTCAGTATGGTTGGAAGAGTCTCCCCTTTCTCCCCTCCTGAAAAGACTCCTGGGCACCCAAATTCCATCACTGAAATGAACAAAGACTAGAATGAAAAATATCCACAGCACCGCATCTCAGGAATATTTATTTTATATTCTAAATTTATCTAGATCACATCAGTGACCCAGACAGACTGAGTGAATTTTGTCACATCAGCCTGCCTTCACTGCCTACAGGCAGATCATGCCTGGAAGAGCCTGAGAGCAGAAACCCAGAAGGCATCCAGGTCTGGCAGGAAAGTGAGAAAGGATGCGCACTTTATGGGTGGCCCGTCTATTTTTCTGAATCTTTACTTAAAATTAAATGCCATCCTTGCATATATTGGGTAGAATGGAGGTCCCCATAAATCATAGATGTGAGAAGACAAATAAAAAGGGTGTCCAAAAAAACCCCATCTCATCATGAAAACACCATTACACCAGTGATACCACAGCTGAACACTGTTCAGTGTCCAAAGATTAGCAACCCCCCAAAACCAAGTTCCTTACCACCCATGAACACACATGTGTAGCTCATTGCTAGAATACTCAAAAACTGACCAAGCCTCTAAAAGTGGGGAATTTTAATTATAAAGTCCTGTTGCAACAAACACTGTGTCTTCACCACCCTTTTCCTAGGAGAAAACCCTTACACCTTTTATCAAAAGGAAAATTCAACCAGTTCCATCCAGTGGGAAGAAAATCATCAGGCCAAGACACTGACTTCAAATTCAAGATCTTTGAAGAGAAACGAAGATGTCTACTTAAATTTAAAACTCTCTAAAAATGAGAATAGCCACAGTGGAAGAGAGGAACCTCATTTTGTGCTGACATGGTCTCTACACAAGAGCAGACTCTTCTGACAGTTTACTGTGGTAGTAAAGTCATTAATATTTAATATTAAATATAAACTTCTTGCTAAGAAGTTTATTCTACCTAAAAGAATATTCCTTTCAATTAAAAGCTAACAGTCTGTGATTGTTTCCAAGTCCCTACTTCTGAACTAGGATAACACAGGGTGTGCCACTCCTCAAAGTTCCACCAAGAGCCATCTCTCCACTGTGGCATGTTACTTGCTGTTTGATTCCATAGGGCTGTGGTAATTTGCATGCTCATGAAGGAGTTCATCCCTCCCACGGTGGACACCTGCCTTTGTGTACATTGAAATTATTGTTTTTCTTCATATCTTCCTTTTTCTGTCTTCCTGAAACAATATGTAGGTGGAGTGTCTGCGATCACTTGGGCAGAGCACGGAAGCAGAGCAGGAGATGCTATTCTCAATGTTCTCTTGAACAGGCAGCAGTTACGAGTATTGAGGCCATGTTGCTGCGAACGCAGCTGTGTTGGGCAGGGCACATCTCCAGGATGAAGGACTACCGCCTCCCTAAGATTGTGCTCTATGGTGAACTTGCCACTGGCTGCCGCAAGAGAGGAGCCCCGAAGAGGAGATATAAGGACTCCCTGAAACAACATCTCAGCCTTGGCCATATTGATCACCATCACTGCTCTGCTCTGGCCTCCCATCGGGAGGCCTGGAGACACACTATTCACAATGCTGCTGCTTCTTTTGAGAATACACGCGGGATCACTCTCGAGGAGAAAAGACAACGCAGAAAGAATCATGTTGTGTTGGTACCACCTGGGGAGCCATTCTGCTGTGCCTTTTGCAACCGGATGTGTCTATCTCGCATTGGCCTTTTTAGCCATCAGCGCGCTTGTAGCAAGCGTGGGTAGAGTCCTTCACAAATCTTCGTTCACGAAGACTAGCCATGATGATGATGATGACTATAGTTAGTAAACCTGTCCTAAACTGTACTCGTGTTATTACACACTTGAAGCCCCCACATCTCCAACACCATCATATATCAGGAGTGGCAACAAACCCAATGTGAATGACATTTTTGGGAGTTGGGAGGATTTTTTTGATCCTCTTCAAGTTAAAAACCCTGTAACCCAAGCTCATACAGATTGCTGTACTATTCCTGCCTTCTGCTTATGGTAGAATCTAACACTAATGTCCTAAGAACAAATGAATGAATATACTTTTATTTACAAACAATTCACTTCCTCCCCCATATGCAGAGAATGGCAAGAAAATAACTGCACATCTCCTATAACCATTATTGTATTTCACAGATGGAAAAAAAATTACTTGTTTTTTCCCCCAAAGACACTATGCTATTTTTTGGCCTCACACAGCAGCAACCTTGTAAAACTACTATTTTCCATTTAGCTGCTACACCAACAATTCAAGATTTTTTTTTTTTGTCAGAGGGCTTCTTTCCAAATACTGTAGGTCTTTTGTGATTTCAGTCCTCAGTCTGCCTATTCTGTCTCAGGAAAAAAGAATATATTAGCAAAAGCTAATGTATTTATTACTCAAACACAAATATATCAGGCACCATAACAAATACTGCAGGTGCAGATCAAAAGTCACAGACAATAATAGAAAGTAAAATAGAGGTCTTAATGGAAACCTCAAATGCCAAAATCCATTCTAAATAAATCTTCAAAATGGCTTGTACAGGCTTCTCTGTGAAAGGATAAATTGAGAGAAAAGGAGCAGGGAACAACCAACATTTTTGATCACTGTTTGGAGCCTGAAGAGGGAGGAAATAGTATAGGGCAAGATGGAAAACCCCAAGGAGGAAATTAAAATTATTATTAAAATGTTTATCTCCTGTTGGAAACAAAGTCTGGCACCAAACTCCTCAGGACCTGCTCACTGCAGAACGTGTCAAATGGAGGTTTCTTTCAGAGCAGACAGACTGCTTCTGAATTATTGCCTCATCTAGAGTGATAATTCAGATGCCAAGATATTGAGTAGTTTAAGCTTGCTCTGCTACCAACCCAGCTGAAATGTCGCACTGTTTATGCAGATTGCCTCACTGGTCACCTTTACTAACAGTTACTGTCCACCCCTGCTTCTCAAAAAAGCCACTAACTACACCTCTTCCTACATAGCTCTGTATATACAAACTAAATTTTCTGTGCTGATTAAGACTCACATAGAGGATGCACCTCGATATGTAAAGTTTTAACAGCTCTGATAGGTTTGTGTTGAAATATGGGGCAAAGAAGACCCTTCCCCATTTTGCACTGGGGACCTGGCACACAGCCCGTGGCCATGACCCAATGGAAAGATCTTGCAAGTGAGAAAAAACGACTACCCACAACTTCCCCTGGCAGCCTCTGACAACTGCAGTCCCATGCTTTCTTGCCCTACCAGTCCTAACCAAAGGACTTGGCTGCTCTAGGCCTCCCATCCCCAACCACGTCCTAGTTTAGAGTTTTCATGAGCGAAAACCTGCAACACACACCTTCCTCTGGCAGCCCCAACTGCATCTGCAGCTCCAGCCTGTGTCCCTCCCCCAGTCCTAATCTTTGGCTCATTCTAAGGTGAAGACAGTCAGAGGTGATAACAGCAACCAAGTTCAGGGAGGAAAAAACATTTGCAGTGTAAACCTTTCCCCCCGACCCCACAACACTGGCCCCATGTCAGCACTACTACAGCTATAGCTGTAGGCAACCAGTACATGGCAGTGCTGTCCAGCCCACCGCACTGCAGGCAGCAGGGGAGACAGACATTAGGGGATCATCAACATCACCACAACCAGAACCAACTATTTTTCTGCATTTAGCTGCACAGCAAGTCTAGATACTTGCACTGTAGGCATCTATGGACAGTGAAGAATTCCACCATCTGTTGCCCAATCTCATGGTTAGCTCTGAAAATGTTTTATGGCATCACATTACTCCCTCTACCACAAAAAACAAACAAGAAACCTCACCAACTTTAAATACTTCTGGAATCACAAATTTGCTAACTTACAAAAGCATGAGAAATCTTTCTGAATGGATTGTTCTAGGGCATTAAATCAAATCTTTAAAAATATATTTGTATTTCGGCAATCCCTGAGAAAGGTATGGAAAAAAGCCGTGGCAGGACAAGTGTCATAGGAGCAATGTAGAACCCATCAGCTTCTACATCAGCTGAAGCACACACACACACTGTTTGGTGCCTTATTTTCCCAACATTTACTTACATTACAAAACTTAACCATATCACTTTGATAACAAGTCACAGAGGACAGGCAGTCAACGTGAGCCTTGCTACAACATACATTTAAGGCCCTATTCCCAGATCACATTAGACAAGTTACTTTTATCACCCATTCTTGCAGCAGGAAGACACTTTCTCAAAAAACACACCTAGCTGATTGTACCGTAAGATCCTATACCTCAGACATCTGATCTGTCTTGCCAGTTTAGCAATACTGCTTAGTCTAAGGAAGACACTACAGTCAGGTTCAGGCAGGTTCAGACAGAGTTGAAGCCTGAAGGTCCTGAGTTAAGGTACTTTGAAAGATGACTTGCTTTTCTGAGTACCTTCCAGCTCTGCTGACCCTGTCTGATACTCTTTCTTCCAAGGAAGCAGTCCTTTTTGTGCAGTAAAAATCATCCAAGCTCAAGTATATTCTTCCTCACAAAGGCATCTAGGGCAGACACACTGCTCACTCCTAAATCTAAACACAAGACCCCAGTCTCGCCCCAAACAACCATCAGCGGCAAGTTCAGGTTTTCCCAAGCACAAATTTAGTTCAGGTTTTTGTACAGCTGTGTTCTTCAAACATAGAAAATCCTCAAGTGGATGTGCATCTTTTAAAGAACAATACAAACCCTTTGTATTACTGTGTACCACATTCTGCTATGCCAAGGCTGGAGAACTATTGTACTAATAGTCAGAGTGGAACTGTTCAAGTTGGATAAAAGTGTTGGTTTTGTTGGTGTTTTTTGTTTGGAAGTTTTGGGGGTGGTGGTTTTGGTTTGTTTTGTTTTTAAGGTATTAGTACTACTTTTCATACTCCTGCATCTAGAAAAAGAGATGTGAATGGGACAAGTTCAACTAAGCAGTCCTAAGAGATAACAAAATAGGATGATTTTAAATATTCCATTATTTTCTCCTTTTTCCTTCCCCTTCAGTAACATATTACTAATGTAAGGTCTGATACCACATGGTGAGGGAATACTGGTTGAAACAAACCATAAAACAATGTCCTTCCATACTGTTTTGAAAAGAAGAATGTAGATACATTCTGCAAGCTTGCCCTTTTTAGTAGCTGGGTTTTGGAGTTTAGTAGCTGGGGACCAGAAGACATTTTGCTGATAAATGGCAAAACAAAACTAAAACTTTTTAAAACTCTAGCTTTCAGCCAACTTTTGTCTCACAGAAATCATTCTGGAGCATTTACAGCTACTTATGCAAGAAGTTAAATGGCACAGGAAAGAAAGAACAGAAAGATAAAGACTGTAATCCTTCTTCCATTGAGGCTTTCTGGTACCTGATATGACCAACGTTTCTCTGACATGACCAGAGGGAAGATATGACAATGAAATCTCAAGGAACTTTTTAACAGTAAAAGGAGTAAAGGTAAGACAAAAAACAATACAGATGAAATAGTTCTTAGAAGAATCAAACAAAATATGAAGGAAAAACAAACAACTAATCAACCCCAATCCCACCAAACACCCAAAAGACAATAACCCAAACCAGGATAGAACTAAACATCTTCAGGCTCCATCTACAAAACCTGAGTCTCTACATAAACATGTGACCTGTTCTCAGACCCTTCAGGCACTCTGAGGATTTCTGCTCACCACCTCTAGCATGTATGTATCTGTCCTGAGTCAGGACAATCCTCTGTTCTTCACTTCTCGAAGTTCTCCTGCCACTTTCAGTCCAACATAGAATCATAAAGGTTGGAAAAGACCTCAGAGATCATCACATCCAACTGTTAACCCAGCACTGCCATGTCCACCACCAAACCATGTCCCTAAGCATAGACCTTTTAAATACCTCCAGGGATGGTGACTCCACCACTTCTCTGGGCAGCCTGTTCGAATGCCCGACAACCCTTTCAATGAGAATTTTTTTTCTGATATCCAATCCAAATCTCCCCTGGTGCAACCACACACCCATCCTCACTTTCCCCTGTGCCAGATGCTGGCTTGGACTCTCCAGTAACAAGCTGTTAAATGAAGCACAGTAAGACACTGCATAGAAGCTAAAACCTTACCTGCCTAACCTTATAGAAACAAAAAGGCACAATGGAAATGGAAAGCTGCTCTATCCCCACTCGTAGGGAGATGCTAGATCACTTCCTTTCCCCGATAAAAACCAGCCTTGATAGGTAAGGGAAGAATCAATTGCTCTATTTGGTGTTGTCCCAAGGCTTGGCTTTCCAGGAGATAAGGTATCTCCACAGCTGGACAGACAAGCTGAAATCAGTACTAGCCACTGTGTGACTAACTTATTAGACCTTCCTGGGGTTGTTTATCACAAGTTAAGAATTTGAAAAACTTCTGCCAGGAAGAGAAGGCATTTCAGGCAACAGTTGATAAAGGATCTAATGAAAAGCACCAATAAACTGCCCATGAAATTCTTGCAAGAAAGCGTCAGTCAAGAAAATATTCAGAGGATGGCTGCCAAGACCCAGCCTGCAAAAAGACCTTGTTTTTAAGAAGAAATGGAAGAGAAGCACTTTCAGAGAATTAACTTCAGAAACAGAAAAAAGAAAAGTTGAAGTGATGTGTGTTCACAGATCAATCCAGGCTGGAGGGAGAGGTATCCAACAGAGCTCTTTGCTCAAGTAACAGATTATATTCATAAAAAGAAAAGCTGACTAATGATCTGATCTTAAAATAAAAGGGCATTTCATATTTGAGAGTTTAGGAAATTCTATCCACAGCAAGCCTTCATGAAGACATTTCTCTGTTCAAATTCTTAGACTTATGTTCTAAGAAGCAGCCTTTCAGCATTTGATAATTATTAGTCCAAACAGCTTCAGTGTCCACGCTTTTTTAAACACGTGCTTTAGTGGCAGCTCCAAAATGCTGCCAAATAGTTAAAAAGAAGAGAAAAATACACTACTAATCTTAAAGTTAAACAAATCACAGTGAAACAGTGAACAATGGAAAGCCAAAATATTTTGTTGCAAAAGAAGTGGCAAAGAAGTTTCAAAATATAGAGATGATCTGGACGCCACAAAAATATTTTTGGGAAAACATTCTTGAGTGAATTATGCTCCTGACACCATTTATTTAGAATTAGATGAACAACCTGCTTTTTTAACTAGCAGGGCAGAACCAACTTTGTCCTATAAAGGGCTCATAGTCCAGCCTGATAAGTACAAAGGGAATAAAGACCTATGCAAATATGCAGCACTGAGAAAACAATATGCCGAACGCATGACTGCATGGGTCTTGCTCTGCCAAAGACTAAAAATATGAACAAGACAGAGGCCTTGCAAAACAGCTCAAGAAAGGCAAAAGGGAAAATTGTGCATAAAGAAGTTCACAAGCTACTCATATAGAACTCACCATCACAAGAAGTGATGACATAAAGAGCATCCCATGCACCTATACATTTACCATTTATGCATAGTTTTATGCTGAATAGCAGTGGTCATGGGTAATTGCCCAAAGTACATACTAACTACAATTTCTTAAACGTACATTCTTGGAAAGCTGAAATCTCTCACAGGATTGCCTTGCCTTGCATTTGAGCAACACATAATTTGAGTGGGTCAGTGTTCCACAGTCTCCCGCCCTATCAATTACCAAGCATCACCAAAAAAACTCTACTGTTTAAAAGTCTGCTGAAATATGTTTTTTTGAAAAACATAAATATAAACACAGGCCATTCTGCCTGTACTCAAGCATGCCCCTCAGTGGCTATGCCCCTCTTCTCATGCACATGGCTGAGCATTAGGGTTTACGTTACATTTGACCTCTCACCTAAACCATACTAATAAATAGCTCTTCATTATAAGACAGCAGTAAAACTTTAAGAACCCTGTAATTCATATAAAACTGTTTCAAATGTCCTCACGTGAACCTAAATCTTAATGCTTAATGAGCCTTGGGGCCCGTCTCTCAAAACTGGAGACATGCCAAATTCACAATGCTGATAATGTTTTGGCTTTACAACATAGAGCCTGAAAACCACAGGAGAACACCAATTCCTTCTCACCTCAAAGCATGGGTCACATCCAAAACTTCAAATATGCCTATGAAACTCAAATACCTTCTTAGTTTCCAGGAATAGCAAAGTCCAGCAAAACACTAATTAAGTGCAAGGGCATCCACTAACTTCTCCACTGTACACTACACAGCCAAGTGCTGAACTGATGCCAGGCTCAGGCCACTGACAGACAAGCAGAATGACATATCTGAAAAATCCTACAAAGATGACTATTTCTTTTCCCCTACCAGGTGATAAAGTGACATTAACTTGGAAGAAGAACTGAAACACCATACATACAGTGAAGGCCACTCTCCATACCTCTAAGTACCACTGACTCAGAACACAAAAGATTTATCATTCCATAGCATTACACTAGTACTGATCTGGCACATATCCAGACCTTGCTGAAAACAGCATTCATGTCAGCTCAAAGCTTCATCAGATGCACTAGATGAGGCACTTCTGAAGAAACTGCTCTATGAGGAAAAGCTGCTCATTCATCACCAGTGACAGGAAGAACATAAGCTAAGGGAATTTCTTATTTATAGAAGAAAATTATTCTTATGACAGAGTAAATTATAAATTCCATTAAGTAATTCTTGATCACAATCACTTTCAGCTCACTCAGATTTATAGCCACACTTTACATTTTCTTTAAATACTAATAAAATAATCTATGTGCATGACTAACTTCTCACCTTTTTTTATTTAAAAGTCAAACCTGAAAACTTTCTTGTCCTTTTTAAGAGCATATATTCCTAACATGAACAGCTGAAGAGAACTGCCTTTCCTATATATTGTCCTACGTGAGAAAAGGTGTAAAACTTTTTCCTTAGTTTACTGTACATACCAAATTTTACCATGTTTACTTAAAAGCAGTAAAATACCTTTGTATCTGCTCTTTCAAAAAATAACAAAAAAGTTATCAGAGTAGGATATGAAGAAACTATGCTTATTCTTTGGAAATGGGACTTTCTGACTAAGCTACATAACACCACATGCTAATATACAAAATAAGTGTCTAAGAAACAAAGAAAAGTTTGGGAAAGTGCTTCTAAGTTGGTATCCAGAGCTGCATATCCAAGTGACATCCATCTTTAACCACATACTGCTGGTCCTCTTTCACTTTTATATGTGTATCCCATTACTTCTCAAAGTATGCAGTTAAATATTTGTCAGAGTTTTCATCCTGGTGAAAAATCAAAGATTTATTATGCCTGCATGTACTGCTATAAACTGATTTTCATACATACATAAAACAGACATGTAGCTAAACTGTTCTGCATACAGAATCCAAGGTATTACACACTATCAAGATGCTGTTGGACTCCACTGTAAAGCCAAATAATTTCTGCTAGTATTGAAACTGGATTAAGTTTGAGTTTGTTGTTTAAGGTCTTTTGCCCAGGATCCGTATCCCAATTGCTGTTGTTGTTATTCGTCTTTATGATCTGGTCCTATTCCTGACATAAGAATCTCATTACCACTAATACAAATTTTCAGGGTGGCAGGACTGCTAGATTCCAGAGAAAGCTTGAGAGAAAATACTATCCGAATTGCATGTCAGAAGTTCTTACAGATATATTGGAGATATATATATATATATCCCCTTTGGATAGTAATATCCAAGCAAGTAATTAACTCAGATTTTTGAAGTTACATCTCTACAGAGACCTCTCTTAACTGCTGAATGCCCAATATGAAGGAAGGAATCCTGCAGTAGCAGAGCTGGACAAGGGGAGGTGGGTGGCTAGAAGAAAGGGAAAACCTTAAAAATGCACGTACAAGGATATCAGAGCAGTAACAACTAAACAACTGGGCAAATCCGCAGGAAGACATACATTTTTTTTAAATAATTTTTAAACTTAGTAATAGCAACTGTTGCATAGTTAGAAATAAAAGCAACCTCAACTTCCCTACCTGCTGTTTCAAAAAACCCAACAGAACCACCCAAACCAGCAGGCCAGGCGGATAGAGGCAGCATATGCTTTTTCTTTTGCAATTAACCTTCATTCAGATGCCCGAGTCCATAGAATAGGAACACCTAAGCATTGCAACAACCAGATCTAATTTATTCCTGATTAATCCTCTAGCTTCTTATGATATCTGGGTCAAACCTAAATGTTAAAGCTATGTAACAAGGGGAAAAAGCTATGTAACAAGGGGAATTGAACATGTACTGGAGCGGAAATTGGGGATGAAATTTCCTGTGATATTTCCTGCTACTGGTGTTGTATTACTGCATCATATAGCTTTCCACCATGACCCCAGGAAGACACATTTGCCCACCCATGCAGAAACATAGGCAGGAAACTCCTCAGTCTTTGCGTATAAGAATATAATACACAAAGCAAGAACAGAGCAAGAACTGCCTCCCCCTCACTATGATGCCCCTTGCTGAAATCACCATCTGCACTGATGGTCAGACAGCTATACTAAAAAACCCTGAAGTCATTTCAGACAAACAGAAGTTGTAGTCACTGGCTTCTCAGCACAGCTGGGTGAACAATTAGAGCCAACACTGTCTGGGCAACTGCACAAGTGGGCTTTTAAATAGCCAGAAAGAAAAAAGGGCTTGTGTTGCTCTCATCTGTCGACTTGTTGCTTTATGGCATTCTGCACTGTTTAAATATGCTCCTCAGCTGAATGCATGTCATATATATGACTATATACATGACCATACATTGTCATAGTGAAGCCAGATTGAGATGCCAGCCACAGCATAACCACTACGAGAGAGTCAGGTGCAAGGCCTGTGGCTGCCTGTGGCAAGCATATGTGTCCAGGACTGTTCTGCTAATCAGGATGGTGGCCCACAACACATTCATCCCGACAGTCTGAGCTTTTGGCATTACACAGTTGTATTAGTTTTCATTTATTAAAATATATGGATTGTTGCCAGATGTGAATGAATCATTTATGACCAGTGTAGCGATGTCTGCTTGATTCTGTAGACTGTGTAGGATGTAGAGATTGGGATCAAGTGGAGGGAGCCCTGGCATTACTGTGCATAAGGTTCCAACAATCCTGCTATAGACAGAGAGGGGGATTCCCCCTGTGCCATTTCACACGTGAACCAGCGAGGAGCACACTTTTATTGCTGGTGCCATGGTTTGCTCATCATCAGAAATCCAAACTTGAAGGCCGAATTGATAGCTCTCTGGTTAATGGTCTGTAGCCTAATATAGTTTTACTCTCTAACCACAGCTCACCAACAAAGAGTGGGATTCAATACAAACATCATGGCCTCTCAGATTTGAGGTTGAGGGGATAGCTCCCTTCAGGCTGATTTGCACTGATCCACAGGTGGTAAATGAGGACAAGCAATTTGCCCAATATCACAGAACAATTTAGTAGTATAACCAAGTGTTGTCCCTCGACCTGCCTATTACTGAAGCTCATGACCTCCTAAGAAATACATATTTATTAGTTTCATTAGCAAAACATTAGTTAATTACACTTTCCATCTTAAAGATTTACAGCATTTAAATCAGACTACCACTGCTTACTTGCAGGTAAGATTTCAATCTAATCTTGAAATACACATCCCTTGCTTTTCATGCAACACAATTCAACCTTCACATTTAAAGAGCACTGTGAAGTGATTCAGCACACAGCACTTCCCTTCAACACACAGAGGAGAGACATCTTGTGCAAGAGGCAACCCTTAAACACGAAGAGGTAAACTACATGATCCTTCTCAGTTACACACTTTGGATCAACAATAATAACTTCTTCCCTCCTCCCAAAACCACTCCTCAGCAAAGACACACAACTACAATCAAAATAATCATATAATTTCCTTTATATGTTTTCCCCTTTAACATCTAAAGTTCAAGCTCTCTGATTAATTACATTAGTGAGATATACAACAGTACTTACACAAGAAGGTTTCAAATCTATGGTAAGCTACCTAGAGTTGAGTTACAGGATATTAGCTCAACTCTACTGCTGGAAACAGTTTCCAAATTCCAGTACCTTTCATAGTATAGAACTTATCCAATAGCTGCAATGGTCCAGCTAAACGTCTCAGGAGATCTCCTTTATGCATTTCAATATGAATTCAGCTCTGCACAAGCTTCATCCTTCTGGTGTGCAAAGACAGCTTTTATCAACTGCAGTGACAACCATGCATATCCAGGGAAAGAAACCGGTCCATATAGGTGATTCAGATCAGCAGATTCTCTCAAATGCCTGACAACCTGATTTTCAAAGGACTAAGAGCATCAGGGCACATTTCCAAATTGCTCTTAAAAGTCACCAGCTTTGGCATCTAAGCCTATAACATGGTTTTGGAAGACTCTGCCTAAAAACTTGCTATTAAAACCACAGAGAGAAATATGCAAAAGTTAACTTGTGTCTCTTGTCCAAAAATTACAAAACACATCATTCAAACACACCTTTAGGTAAAATTTAGAGGATGCCTAACCTTTCCAGAAACTATAAAAGCAGTTGTGTATTGAAGGCATTCAGATGGCTAACTCCCGACAGCATTCAGACTTGGAGTTGGTCCAAAACGCCTCATTGTAGCAGAGACATCTGCAGGCAGGTGTGGAACATTATTTGCCAATCTGTGGTTACCATCTTTTAATAAAAGGAAACCAAAAAGCAAACATAACTTTTTCTTTACACAACTCAGCTAAGGAGCTGAGGTGGAATGAGGGAAGCACTTCGCAAAACCTGTATTCTTTAAGCCACATTTCAGTCCTCACCATAACAACAGCTTTGGCAGTGATATGATAGTGCAGTGAAATACCAGTGTGCACAATGTTACAAGTCTCAAAAGGAAACCAACAATTGGACATAGTCACGATTATATTCAAGGCTCAAAACTATAAGGGTTACTTACTCACACAGAAGAATGCCGTTTTCTAATCCGGAACGAAAATCTTTCTCACCAAAACTTCTGCCTGTCACTTGCTGTAAAAGAGTAGGGGGAAACAAAAGTGTGACATCTGTTAGAAAGTGAGCTTTACAAGAACAGTTCATAAGATTCAGTTAAAGCACTTGCCACATAAGGAACATGTGAGCTTTACAGGCCTTGCCAAAGGACTAAGGCATGCCCATTTCATCAAGCTATTTAACACATAGAACAAAGTATTTGCTGTGGCCAGTGCAATTACAGGTTATAACAGAACTGTTTTCCAGAAGTAAAAACCAAAAATGACAAACCAAAAACTACAATGTAATCTTCAGAATATTTTAAAAGTTTTATTTTATAGCACTTTGAATTTTAAAACTATTGTTTTCAGACAAACTATGTATTTTTACTACTTTTGCAGCACATTAAAAATTTTGTACTGGGCTTGAACTGTAGTCCTTAACCTATCATCTTTACAGAATAAGCAAAGGCAATTGGAAGCACTAGTATGACTTGTAGTCCTTCAGACACATGCTTCAATAGTCCTGGTCATATTAAATGATATTTCACATCAGCAAGCCAATTGTGAGTGTGAATACAACCTCAGTGGAAGCTAAGGTTTAAGCACCTTTTCGCAGTCCCATCACGGATGCTTAGACCAGGCGGTACATTCTGCATCACAAGCTCTTAAGCCAGTCTGTGCTGCTTAGGGATGAACCATCTTGAAACCTTTCAGGAACCCCAATCTCGCCTGAGGTGCCAGATGCTACAAGCATGACTGAACCCCCATTTATGACTCACTACCATGTTGCCAATGGCTTGCCATTCATCCTTATATCATTCTCAACAGATGATGTGTTCAGTTAAAAGTAAAGAACACTTTTTATTACCACCACGAAGGATATAAAAATAGTTGCTATGTTTAGAGAGCACTGAAAAGAAACAATGCAAAGCAAAAAAAGTTTTTAATTGTCCTCCAGGAGGTCTTCTCTTTACCCAGCCAAAACATTTACCGGATACTTATAGAGTTCTCATGGCTTTCATCCAATCTTTCAGCAAGATGCTTGCCCTGGGCGTTGCTTCCGCCATAGAGAATAGTGACTTGGGGACATATCTGTCCTTATGTCCCTGTTTTCTCCTTGCTGTTACATTCAGATATAAGACCCTTCCCCTCCCAGTTTCCTGTCATAAAGACAGCAATTTATAAAAACTGTCAAGTTTGGCACTTTCCCACGGGATTAGCAAATGGAACAGCTTCAGAAATGTTGGTCATAGCTATGCAGTCTTAGACAGAGAACAACACTTTTTTTTTAATTGAAATGCAAATACAAAGCCTGAAACCTAATCCTCCACTAAATTAAAAACATACTGTTTTATTCAATGTGAAGGAACTTCTCCAGCAACCTGGCATGACAGTGCACAAAATTCAAATCCCCATACCCTGAAAAGTGTATCAGAAGGGCATCAGTTGACAATCATGTCCTATGCAAATGCATGAAGCAGAACAAGGTACTGTGTTGCCCTCATACCTCTGACGAAACCACATGCAGTTTGCCAGTAGTAAATGATCTCTAATAATTTAAACTATATCTAGTCATGGTAAATAATCTCTAATCTTGATCTGCTGGGACAGAGGGAAATCATGACAGAGCATATCAAAACTGACTTTTGCTTCATTCATAAAATACAGTACAGAAAGGAGTAGGAAGAGCTAGTTTGTAACAGCCTGACTCTAAGTGGCTTTTTCATCTATGCAGAAAAAAAATTAAAGAAAAATTATAGTCATCTTATTTCACCGCTCAACACCAAATGTTCCAGCTATGGAAATCAGTCTTCTTAGGCATTTTTTTAATTTAGCAGGAAGCAGTACTGAAACTGTTACCACAATTCAGGTAAGAATCTACCTGCCAAAAGCTGTCACCTGACTATTGCTGTCATTACTGATGATGTAGGAAGGTTTCATACATAACTTCTGGCTGCGCAAATAAAAGCATGACATGCAGATGCACAGCTGGCACGTGAATTCATCCAGCAAGAGGAAAAACAGACACTGACAGGAGGTGAGGAAAGACAGGAAGGTGCAGGAACAGTGCATGTCTGTTTGAAAAGGAACTGGAAGTAAATGAGGCATGGAAAGGTTTATGCCTGTTCTAGATGATCCAGCTGCAGAGGGAAAACATTAATCAGCTACAAGTCTCCTGATATAGCCAATTAAAATGTGAAAACAGTTCAACAGAGAAAGGTTAGAAACTAAAAATAAGCATGAAGATGACATTATAAATTACAAAGATAAACCCAAAATGGGATTGAGAGGAGCAAGAAGCTGGACCCACCTTTTCCAGAGGAAACGAGAGCTGTTTCTTGGCATATGCACACACATTGACCTCCCTCTCTGCAGGGGCCACTTTGGGCCATACCCTCATGAACAACTCCTGCAGGCCCACAGGCCATCCTGGTGCACACTGCTGAGATAACCTCTGCTTAGCACACCACGAGCAGGAGGATAGAGCATGTAAAGGGACTGCAAGCAAAAGGATTGGCACTCTCACATTTGCAAACACAGTCCCACATAGAAAGGTGCATATGTTGCCCAAACCCCTGTAAAAAGGAAAGCAGTACCTTAGCCACTGTACCACAAAACCACTGCGCACATCACAGGACCATGTTCATGTTACTAATCTAAGCAGTCATCTGTTCCTAATAGCTTATCTTCCATCTCTGGGAAAAAAAGCCTCCAGTTGGCTGGATGAAACTCTGAAAACACAGACACAAGGACTAGAGGGTAGCCTAGACTAGAGGGTACAGTGCTTCTACTGAGCTTTACTGGACAAAAGGAAATTGTCCATCTGCAAACAGGTACAGAAAATTGAAAAATGGAGGAAGAGATCTTTAGCCCATCAGCTTTCATATTACAGAGAACTGGTGTTCAGAACTGAACTTGTACAAAACCAGTCATGAACAAATGCAAGGCAGTATGTATCCTGGACTGCTGCTTTCAGGAAGGAAAGGAAAAAAGAAAAGTAACACCAAACCCCAAGATATTAACTGAGAGAACATTGAGACCTGGCCTCTCCTGTAAGGCTGGGTTTCCAGACCACCATATCTTATATGCTTTGGAGACACAACTCATCTGCTACCTCGCACTGTCTCCACTTCTCTGGTACAGCCCAGCACACGTTGGCAGTACAGCAGGATGCAGGATACATTGAAGAGCTCCCGATTCACTTTGCAGTGACAGAACACTGTAATTCTCTGCAGTGCAGGGGTACCAAAGTTATAACGAAGTACCTTAGAGGCAAAACACAAGCTGTATCCTGCTAGTGATTACTAGAAAAGCCTCTCACATCTTTAAGAAGTTCTATAAAGCTGAGAAGAAAAAAAATGCATATCCATGTCATACTGTAAATTAAGAATAGACAGCAGAAGTGAAACAGTATAGTTTATTATTGTGTGCTTCATTAATGTGAGGGGGAGTTGTTTTTTTTATCATCTGGATGATATTTTCTTCTCTGTAAAAAGCTGCAAGTGTTGCAACCAGGGCAATTTCTCAGTTTCCCTGCCACTTCACAACAGAAAATGAAACTAAAATGAGTAATAGAAGTTTTTCATGGCAACAACTTTCATACGTATTTGCACACAGTAACGCTTCTTATAGACGGTATTATTGCTGATTAACTCCTTTGTTCTCTGCAGTTACACATGCCACTAAATTTATGCCATCAAGGATGGCTGTCATCCAGGCACTAACTAGTCCCATATTACACAACTTTATTTTCACAAAGCTTCAGTTTACATTGTTTTCCTCGCATTTTATATTGCTGGTGGTGCTTCCCGAGATGGAGCTTGCAAAGCCTCTCCTGTCAAAATAGCTAAGGGGCATGAAAAAGAAAAGGTGACAAATTACCGAGCAGATGCTGGCCTCAGGTGAAATTTATCTCAGCCAACAGGATATAAGTAGTTGAATAAACACTATGTCATCAGGGACAACACAGTGAAAATAGTTAGCTTCATTTTCTATGTGCACATCTGAAAATGGCATGTTATGCAGAGGAAAAAATTAAGAGACACAGCAAAGAGAGGTCCTTGTTCCTCCTTATGCCTTTTGGAGAGCTTGTGAAGCATGGCAGTAAAGAGAGAAAGATTTTCAAAAAGTTTCGTAGGCTGGCTATTTCTTTGTATGTGGGCATGCTGCTTTTCTGTTTTGCGCAGTCACTATCTCCCTCTACATAATTTTTTACTTAAATTAAAAAACCCAGCCCTGCTACTTAATAAGGGAGATATAAAATTAAGGCTTAAACTGTAATAATAACAGGTATGTAAATAGAAAGCATTGGACTGTATAAGCATCAGGGAACACAAATGACCAAAAGAAGCATGACAGCTTTTAGGGTATCAGGATTTGGCTCCTCTAGAGTAATGAATTCCTACTTCCCCATTTCTAAGATACAATTTGAGCTAATAACATGAATATGCAAGTTAAATTCCATTTTTGCATAACATAGGCACGAGATTTCTGTACTAAACAACCCTGACCAGTTAAAGCCAGTGTCATATTTGCAGCCCAGAATTATAGCACATTGCTATGACAGTGCATTGGGACTCGGAGATCCTTCATCAGCTTCTGGTTCAGCCATGTACTGATCACACAATTCTCTATGTCTGCAAAAGAGGACACAACACATCATCTAGGCATGAGTTCCCTCTCTCTTACAGAGGGATTTAAATTAGCTAGTTGATTTAGTACAGAGAAGCTTGAAGATTGCATGAATGGAGCTACCCAGAAGAAACAAACACTGGTCTAAGCTTACCTGTCTTCCAGGAAAGCTGAATGATGACAAGCACTCTGCACAAAGCCTTCCAAGACTTTATAATATGGAGGTAATTTATTATTGAAATCAATAAGTGCAAACAAGTATCTGTAGTGTGTAATTCTATTCTCAAGGACAAAACTAGCATGAGCTCAGAACGATTAACGTGGCCAGCAATGAATTACCTGAAATTCTGCGGTATGGAACTTGAAAAATTAAAGAATGTATGGGAGGATGGGGGTGATTTCCCACTTGGGTAGCAAGATTAATCTGCAAAGAAAGCACTTAACATTATTTATTTTTAGATCTTTTACTTCCTGGTCACTTAGGTTTAACTGCAATTTGCAAAGTGAACTAACTGTGCTGAAGTTCCTTTTGTTCTTTTCCTCTAACTATTCACCCTCATATTATTCTTTAATGAGACAGACAGCTGATTTGCTCTTTTTACACTTCATAGAAACTCCACTTTTTCTAGCAGCAATAGAATAAAATAGGGACAGCATATTCTCCCCCATTTGCTTTCAATTCCTTTCTGTCACACTGCCTGTTGGGTTAGCTGACAGTCTGGTGTCCACATATAACACTGGAAAACCATACTCACTGATACAAACATATTCCCAGCCCCTTTGGTGGGCCCAATTCTAGTCCTCACTAAAGGAATGATATATTTACTAATGGATGCTAGTCAGGGCCTTTTCTTTTCCAAGAAAGGAGCAACAACCAAAACAATCACAAAACCTGGGATTTTTTTCTGATCCTTTGCATAGATTAGTGAGGACGTGATCCTATGAATGAACACCTGTATTTAATGTGTAGACTAAAAGAAGAGATTCAGTTAGTACTCTATTTAGGAAACACAACAAAAGATATACTGAAAGAATAGTAAAATAAACGCACCACTGGACACAAGTTTCCACTCCACGCCTCCACCATCCCTGTTTTCCCACTAAACAAGAATTTACAAAGACAAAGGCAAGAGAGCTCCACTTGTGCTCAAGACCACAAGCCAACTCTGAACTGCTACAGAGCAACACTACTCCACTGAGTCAGACCTTGAGTTTAGCAGGTCTTTGCTAAAGAGAAGAGATCAACCCTGGAGCAGCTGCACTACAGTTCTGCCTGCTGAAAGGCCAAGACATGATAGAAGACAACTGCAAGCAAACAAGGCTTATTGCTCCTGATAAGGCACAGGCATCACTGTGCTCCTCCTTTTCCAGTTCATGTACCACCATCAGCAGCAGCTATTCACGGAACCACAGTATATTCTGAGTTGGAAGGGACCTAGGAGGATCATCAAGTCCAACTCTTCTGTGAATGGCCCATAGGGGGATCAAACCCACAACTTTGGCGTTATTAGCACCACGCTAATCTGAGAGTCTTACCCTACCTAAGGCTTTAAACCTAGGTCTGGAAATGTTTTGTCCTTACTAATCCTGCCCATCACCAGAGCTTTCCACACTAAAATTCTGCATTGCTAACAGTGGTATTATACATGCAGGCTTGCCATACGTTGTTTGGATTTATGATCTTGCCAAGCCGTGCACATTTCTGCCAGGACATCTGGTAGTATAATCCTGTTTGGCTGGCAAGCTGCTAAGGAGTGTTAAAATTTCATGATAGAGTAAAATCAGCCTCCTTTTTCATCTGCCTTCCCTAATGCTGTTTGTATACATTCCCAGGTGCATTGCCAGACTTGCCGCCTTCCCTTTGGGGTGGGGTGCGGCAGAAAACATTTCATTCAAGGTTGAACCTTTTGTGGAGAAAGAGAACAAAGAGCAGCAAGAGAACTTAAAAAGCAACTTCTGTCAGACTTCTCTTGGCTGCAGCACAAGCTCTAAGCTTCACCTAGCAGAAGATCATGTGTTACATCCAATTTGTATTTGACAGTCAGTAGCTTAGTATTGCACCATTGTTTTATGGGTAACCAAGTTCTTACCTGTATTTCAAGCAGTATTATCAAAATTAAGTACCAGATGATAGACACGACAGATCACCCTAGGATAATTTTATCTAATCAGTTGTTCAATTTACGGTTCTTTTTATTGCTAAAAAAAACCCCAAACAAACAAAAAAAAAATCCCCAAAACTAACTTTTTTCCTATACTATGGGATCCATCACCTCTTTCTTAGTTTTAATGGGAATTAAAAAAGACCGGGGGGAGGGTGTAGGCTTTTGCCAGAGAATTATCCGTAAAGTGTTCATCCTCCTTCTTGACTGGGGAGAAGGAGGATGAAGCATTATTTCAGGAAAATAACTTGTATTTGATGGATAGTGATACACTCTTTAGCTCTTTTCTGTAAAAACAAGACCCCATGCAGACGGTCAGAGGAGCAGAGATCAGGATTAGCGTGTATGATCTGACTCCAACAAGTACAACAGACCAGAAGACAAGAATGCACCTCCTCAGTTCAAGGCCCTCATTTAATCTAGTCCTGGCTGTCTGGAGAGTCTGGCCTCTCTACACTGTCTGGACAAAGTTCCCTGTTTAGTTGCCCCTTTTACTACTACATAACCTATTCCACTTCAGGGTGAACCAGTACATAATGGCAGTTCCTGCACCTTTGAAGGGAAGAGGAAAAGATGACTGACTAGTAATTACTAGCTATCATGAACACCCTTTCCCAAGGTCTTATTTTCTTACCCAACCAGGCTAACAAGCAGTCTGCTCCCTGAAAAATTAAAGGCTGATTAAAGTTATTATGAATCTTCCAACCTCTTTTTGAGTGATTCCCTGGGGCTTGCTATGGACAGACAAGCATTTGCACTGCTTTCTATTGTGCCTCTTCTGTTACATACAGCAAGAAAAGTGTATTCAGGGAACTAGTCTCAAAAGCAAAAACTGTTGATTTAGCCCTTATTTTTAGCCTAACGTGATCCTTCTTGAAGCTGGAATCAGTACTGATGGAAGGAGATAACTCAGGCAGCTCTGGCTACTGAACTCAGAGTAGCTATCATGTCAATATATGTCTGCCTCGCATTTTATCACCAAGCCAAAGATTTTTTTAGCTAAAGCCAGGAGAATTTTTTTCCTTTGTCTCAGGTTGATTACACTAGCAACTATCCAGCAGAACAGGAAACTGGGTTTCTGGCCATCTCGAAAAGAGCAAAGGATCAAAACAGACATTGTTTTATCCTGTAACTCCTTTTCCTACCCCAGTCTTGAAAAACGGCTCCTCCAAAATATATGCTATGTTGTATATATATGTTGAAACTGAAGCATCAGCTAATAAAACCCTCTATTTTCTCTCCTCCAGCTTTAGAAAGTTTAGACAGCCCTGAATCAGAACTGTCTAAAGCTCTGACAACTAATTACAGCTGCAGAGGCAGAGCAGAACACAATGTAGGCAGCAGACTCCTCGTTGATCTCAACATCTTGTCTCAGCCTCAAAACAGTGAAGAGATCAACAGCTCTGTAGGAGGTGATAGGATCACTGCAGTATCTAGAGTTGTTAATCCTCATTACCCTGCTTTAACCTATTTTGCATTCATCGCTGCATTTATATTTTACAAGACCACTGTGCTACTTCTTGGACAAGTAAGTTTTTGACACCAGTGTATTGTTTTCTGGCAGGAACGTGCATCTTGACAGTTAGCTTTAGAACTGCACACATTTAAGGCTGCACAGAGACAGGAATACAAACATACAAGATGCTCCAATTTAGGGAGGCCCAACACTAGAAGCATTTCAGCCTGTCGTTAACCTTTGTCAGAGAGACTACCAAAGCTCAGTACTATTACTGAACTCCTGCAAATGAAAAATGTCTGCTAGGAGACACTGGCTTTCCTTTTTGAAGAAATCAGGTGTTCACTTGAGCAAATCACTACTAAATTTAACCAGCCATTTAAAGATGACACTTCATGTCTTTAGGTCTCAGTGAAGGCTCTGAAATGCCAATGATGAGCATCGTTAGGCACCAGTCTACCTTGAAGCCTTTAATGTCATCAAGTTGTATCCAGGCAAATCCATACAGAAAGTGTCCCATTTACAGTCTGTGCAATTTAAATATATATACACACATATATATATTTAAAAAAAGTATAGCTCAGCAAGGCATTTTAAGACCTGAGTTTCCAGACAATAAGCCTGGAAGCCCAGAGCAAGCAAAGCAGGAAACAGTTTATGGGGAATAGAGATATGTCATACAGAAACTGCTGAAAAGCATAATTCTATGTGCTGTCAATATAACTTGGCAAAATTCTGCTCCTTTCAAATAAAATGGAGAGACATAAAACAGAACCCTTTTGAAAGCTTCTTGGATGTTCCTTCTGAACTCTGGATCATCACCTGGCATATTCTTCAGCAGGAACAGAGCCACGTGCCCACAGGTTTGTAGCCACTTGCAAACAAACCACAGAATTACCAACAGTTCTAAACAGGAAAAAATGTGCATTTCAAAAATTATAGATTGAAGAAAAATGATCCACTTTCCTGCAGAAAGAAGGCTAACCCTAATTCAGTCATAAACTCCTGAGACCTTCATTAATAACTCTTTGGAAGCAGATCTACTTTGTTCCTGCCTCTATAGAGACAGAGTTAAGGAAAAGCATTCACACTCTGAATGCTTTTCCAGATAAGCCAGTTTTTAAATTACATTTGGCCACCAAGCTTGGGTGGAACTAGACTTACAGTGCTGTCAGGGAGCAGCAAGGGCCATCTGCTCTTGAAGGGCAGTCAAGCCAGGAAAAGAAGGTGGCCCCACACAGGCTGCATCCTCACTGATGGGACACAATCACACAGGGCAGCAACTGATAGATAAAACCTGGTATTGATAACATAGTCCATCCATGGCATCAGACCAGGCAAAGCGATGAACTGTGTCTGGGGTCTGCCAAGGGAGTCCAGTCAGGAGCTAAACAAGACAGGGCCAGAGACAGGACTGGAAACAAGGCTACAACATGGTTTTGGAGACCATCCAGGAGGCAAGGTACCTATAGCATTATGCTGCGTGGCAGCAGAAGTGGCTCCAGTAGCCCAAGCTCTGAAGCCAGGATAAACCTGACCAATGGAAAAAACTCCTTTCTTCTTCCCTCGCATCTTGCAGGAGAACTGGAGAGAATAACACATTTTTATGGTTTTGTCTGGAGTAGAGTTAATTTGCTTTGCAGCAGCTGGTATGGGGCTGTGTTGTGGATTTATGCTGAGAAGTGCTGATAGCACAGGTATTTTTTAGTTACTGCTGAGCAGTACTTACACAGAGTCAAGGCCTTTTCTGCTTCTCACACCACCCCACCAGCAAGTAGCTTGCAGGTGCGCAAGAATTTAAGAGCAGACACAGCCCTGACAGCTGACCCCAATGGACCCACGGGCTATCCCATACCATACAGTGTCATGCTCAGCAGTAGTAGAACCAGCAGGAAGGTTGGTGGAGGAGCTGCTGCTGCAGGACTGGCTGAGCATCGGTCAGTTGTTGGTGAGAAATTGTTTTCTATTGCAACTCTTTGTCTTTCTTGTGTTTTATTTATCTCTCTTTGTTATTTTCCTTTTCATTACAATGTATTATTATTTCATGTCAATTATTAAACTATTCTTATCTCAGCCCACGAGTTCTCATTTTTGCCTTTCCAATTCTCTTCCCCCAGTCTTCCTGGAGAGGGGGAGTGAGTGAGCAGCTGTGTCGTGCTTAGTTGTTAGCTGGTATTAAAACACAACACAGCCACAAAGAGAATGCTGTCATAAAGGAAGAAACAAAAACCAGAAAGTAAACAGGAATGTGTGGTGAAACTGAACAACTATTTCTTTCTAAATTATGATGACATTACGAGCTGATAGAAAGCCCACTGCAGCCTCTACTGGAGTAAACTGGTCTTCTGTTCTCCCCCACTCTACTCCATGATGCCTTTGTTCCAGATCCTGAAGGATGTACAATAGCCCTGCAGAAGGAAATAATGGCTGCCATTAATGCTCCAGACAAGAGAAACGCTGCAGAATAGCCAGAATCAACCTATGTCTTAGAGCAAGTGAACATGAAATGTTAGTAGATTTGACTGCCTCTAAATAGAAAAGGAAGTACTTCTCTAAGATTTCAAAACACAGCCTACTCTTGAAAAGACATTTAAAGAGCCGTCACCAGCTTAAACAGAACTAAGAACCTCTATTTAGTTCCCCTCCTCCTCCTACCAAAAAATCACAATTTTCCCCAACTAAAGAATGTTTAGACCAATCTTTCAACAGATTGCTCTCATAGGAGCTAGGGATCTTGCAGTGCATAATGAGTACTAGATTGAAAGCCGTTCTTCATTCATCCAATTTAGCTGGAATAGGGCAGTTAAACATACTAACCAACAAGAGTCTTCTGCTAAACGGAATTCATAAATCAGTATTGTTGTCCCTTGCAATGATAAACATGCCACTCAAAGATCCAGAGCATCAAATCAAGACCTATTTACAAGGTTGCCCCTGAGACAAAACCCCACAATGTTACACAGGGTAAGTTGTTGCTCTTTTCTCCCCTGCTGCTGCAGATACAGGGAGCCTTTGTTTGGAGAACACAGAAAGCAGAGGGAGAAAGGGAGGAGGATTGATGATGCATACAACAATAATAAACACTGCTCTTTTCTATTACTAGAACACCTGCTGCCTCCATCAGTTCAGGCTCATCCATTATGCAGCATGCCAGCTTCAACAGCTCCAGAAGCACCAGCTCTGAAGACATGACAGACCTGACCAAGGAGCAAGGCACAGAATGAGCATCTCTCATTATCAAAACAATGAGTTGCATGGGCAGTCATTCTCTGCCTTGTTTATTGGTGGGTGAACAAGAACTAGGAACAATTAGGTTAAGTATCTTGTTCAAACATAGTCAGAGGAATAAAAGAAATTTGCCCGCAACAAAATTTATCAATTTATCCCTATAGAAAATAAATTCCTAAGGAGAGAAGAAAACCCAACAATTACTTTAACTACTGTTACTTTTATTTTTACTCTTAGTGGAAATCAGGTAAGGTCTAAAATGGATGGAAAGGAGTGTTATTATTTCTCCATAATGCTTTAAGAGTGGAAAAGGAGACTATTAAAAATATGCCTAACATTTCCAATCTAAACAATAAGAACTGCAAGTTTCAAAGCACTTGCTACAGTTCTACAATTCCAAGAAATCTTTTGAGCTGGCTGCTTCCCTGACACAATCAGACCTGTCCCAGGGACATTTTCACCCTTTCCAATCCAGAGTACTTCTCTCATGTCAAGAGGGCAACTCAAATGCTACATTAAACATGAAGCACTGGCAGGAATCAGCACTGAAAAGCATCTTTAAATATTATCAGAGCTGGACTGCAAAGCACCTTTAAGAATTGGTTGATTAATTCACAACTTTCAGCTGTCAAAATGAGAGGAAAAAGTATGTCTGATTGAAGTTCTTTATCAGCACATTGGTTTTGCATGTACCTCCTGACACTCCTGTACACTGAGCAGTGACCTTCCTCAAATCTGAAACAAAAAAAAATCCATAAATCTTGAAACTTGTCATTAATCATGGAAGTATATAAAAAGGGAAATAGTTTCTTTGACTTTCCTAAATTACTTGTTTTCACATTTCACATATTATTCAAACAGATAAAATTAAAGGCAAATAAATATAAAAAATTTCTCTGTTCCATTTTAAAAGCCTATAGTACTGACAGTGTTATGTGGCGTTCATCAGTAATATTTTTCATGCAGCCATGGAGGAGCACTGCTGTCACACGAACTGGAAAATAAACCAGAACTGTCAGAACAGGAATATCTGCCTAATTTACCAGCAAAATTATACACAAATAAACAAACAGACAAACTCACCAAAAACAAACTAACAAAAGCACACATACCCCCCAAAAAGCCCCACACACTCCACAACCACACCCCCACTCCAAAAAAAAAAAAAAAAAACANCCATCAATGTCCACAATTTATTTAAATAATACAGATATTCTGTGTATCAACAACAACACTCCTTTGAGAAAGTATTCACTTACAGGATTTTTATTTCTCTCCCCTTGTTTTTTAATGTGACAAGGTATCTGCATGACAGCAGGAGCTCTGTTGCTGAGTTCACATCCTCATAAAGTTTTTTAATCCTGACAGTCTGCAAGTTCACCAAAGCCATATTAAAAGCTAAGATAACCCCTGTGATGTTTTCGAAGGGAAAGATCAGGAGGAACCCAAAGCTTCTTTCTCTGGCTCAAATTAAAAGTGTCTCTTGCAATCAGCTGACTCTACTAGGTGCAAATTCTAAACCTCTCATGCTAAATATTGCCCAGCTTAGGCTGTAAGCAACAGTCACCTATAGCAAGCAACCAGGAACAGCTGTCTGATAACAACCTGTCGCCTAGAATTAAGGGGAAGACTCCCCATGAGAGGGGAAAAAAGAAAAACACGGAAAAGAAACTGACACAGGTTTATTTGCTATGAAAGCATCAGTGGACACCTCACTGAAATTTGGACAGTTTCATCTTAACAGTCAATCCAGTTTCTGAATGTTTCCTCATTTTTCACTCCATGACTAGGGGCAGATTGCTCAGCAGAATATGAAAATGTTTATATGGAGTTGGAGAGGCTGCTGGAAACCCAGTGTTATTTTGCCAACACTGAACTGCTGAGACATTTGTGACCACCACATTATTTAGCTATGCCAGTTCATCTGTCTTAAAGTTAACTTTTCTTCTGGTATCAAGCCTACTATTGCTGGTTTTGTACATGATGAGAGGCACCAGGTAGCCGAGTATGAGCTGGCTCATTTTAGCCAAAATAGGAATATCAGCACACTCTCCAACCATCTGTTTTTACCATACACTCCGAAGTTGGCCAAATAATTTTAAGTCCAGTGCTTTTGTAGTGTTTTCCATACTCTGCACTCTGACTCTCCACATTTTAAAAAAATGCTAGAAATTTTCTCCCAATTAGTTTGAAGTGATACTTTTTTATACTTGTCATTCTCTACCTTTCAAAACATCACTGATTTTTACCCCTTAGCACTAAACCAAAATATTTTTATCTTAAAAAAGAGAAAGTTAATCTTCCTGCCACCTCAACAATTGGTGGGTGGCACAGGCAAGGGGAGCAGAAGGAAGAGAGGGGCAAGCAGTGCTAGATGCATAGCTTTGCATCCCATAAATTTTGTGCATATCACTTTCAGATGAAGCCTGATGAATCTTTCTGCTTTCTCAAAGTTTTGACTTGGGCAAAATAAAGAGAAGACTCATGAGGATAAAAATAAAGCTGCAGACAGAAAGTGTTTTATGCATTAGGAACTATACATAAGTCCTTTTGATGCAGGTTAACTCCTACAGAAAAACATAGCTGCTGTCTCCAAAAGTTACAAAACCCATGTTCATCCAAACTCTAGCAGCACAAGAAGAGGCCTCAAACACTTATTCTAGCGATTTCAGTTTTATCCTGATGAGCCAACACCATATTATACATTAGAACTAAATTATTAAGTTAAATAAACTATGACTCAAGAGTTAATTGTATCTTCTTTCTGCCTGTCTAAAGAATCATGATATAAGGGAACAAAACTGGATGTCTGTTAATACGAAAAAAACCAGATTCAACATCAGAAAAAACAACACTATTTTTGTATGTTTCACATCCAAACCACAAGCCAGCAAGCACTAGAATTTTTTCCAAGACTAATAAAAGTTAAGTTACTTTGTGGTCTTTGGTTTCTGGGTTAAAACCAGATACGCTGCTTTAAAACTTTTGTCTTTATGTAGCAGGGTTTACAATTTAAACCAGACAGCAAACACAAATGAACATTTAGACATTTGAAACTGGGCTTTGAACACTGTTCAGCACCCCTCCGCTTAGGTCTGAACTGCCTCTTGAGCCATTCTGCAAAAGCATATTTTCTCCCTCATTCAGTCATGCCATTTTCTCCCACCTCCTCTCCAGCTTAACTCCATCCAGTAGAACCCTTTTTGGCCACTTACTAGAACAACTGAAGCAGGATTATCTAGAGACAAGCTTCACACTAATGACATTGTATTTTCACATTTTAGTGGCATTCTTTCGTGCTTCAGATAGCAAGGGAAGACGGAATGGTCTTCTAAAATCAAAACTAAAGAGTGGTATCTAACACACAAATTAAATAACAAATATACTGACTCTTGCTACATCATCAACAGACAGTGATGTCATTTGCAGACCCTGGAAGTAAAAGCAGACCACAACATCTAGATGCACTAATCTGTCATTTGTGTCTTCTATAACGCTTTGCAAGGTAACACTTGTAAAAGCTGAGCAAAAATGTTTACTAAGATGAAACTCAAGATCTTTTTCCAGACTTGTCCAGGGCAAGTCACTGACCCACACGATCACACAGCACCCATTGCCCTTGTGATTTATACTTATGAAATAAACCCCATGTGGATAATGAGGAAAACCTCAGCAAACAGAAAGATCAGAAATCCAAGCTGATGCATGTAGCTGAGCTGTCACAATACTGTGTTGAGGAGATGAACCTAAAAATGCAGAGCTTATTTCTATCTATTCCTAATGCTAGCTCATGACCCCTTTACCTTCACTGACACTGTCATCCTCCTGAAACCCCTCTGGTTTGCTCTTGCCACACATGTACCAGATTTGATAATTTCCCTCTTGCTATTACAGTCGCAGTAACACTGTCTCTACACTAAGCATAGAACATAAATATTTCCACTCCGTCTAGTTAATATCCCTAGTTAAATATCGCTCGAGCTTCCAGTTTGGTTTCTTGTTAATTTTAAGTTAGGCATGTGGTATTTGATCCCAAGGTAATAACAACCATCCCAGCTTCCATTAATGTTGCTGAAAACTAAGCCATTCAGTTCTCAACAGGGAACTAACTGTGTCTTAACCAGTTTTGCTGTTTGGAGTTAATTTCTGTAGCAGAGTTAGAGAAGGTGCTACCGTCTGCAGCTAGTAACTCCCACGCGGGGCAAGAAGGCTGAGATTTGCTACTTCTTTCAAGTGCCCTAAAAAAACAAAACCCTTTGTTCCTTCCCCTTGTAGTAACAGGAGTGACCAGATGGGAAAAATCAAACAAAGGTTTTCCTGATTATATCCATTTCATTATAAACAGCTGCTTTTCTCCAAGTCATTGCTAGATCTTACACAATTTCTTGATGGCTTTAAGCACAAAAGTCTACCAACAATCATTTTGATATCTATCTACATGAAAGGCTTTTAAGTCTTCATATTGTTGGTTTGCATTCATTCAACAGTTAAATACAACTAACAATTTAACAGACAAGATGATCTCTCCAACTAACACATTTTACCGGTTTTATCAGTTTGCAAATTCACAGAGCAGCCTCCCAGGGACCAACACTTACATGTCTCACAATCAAAACAAACAACATCTGCAGTCCTCAGAAGATACTCAGTAAACAAAACAAGGTGTGTGCTGACTGCAGCATTAGCATAAACAAATACCACTCAAATAATTTTTTTCCCATACTTTAGAAGTCAGGACTATTTCCAGATTCTCAGGAACACAACACAATCTGAATCTCTGCTCAAAGTCTTCTTCATGCTGGGAGATCAGCCCCTAAAAAAGTACTCTGAACCAGTACCTTTCCAAATAAAATAAAATAGCTATTTGACATAGTCACAGAACGAGATGCTAATGAAGCTGTTTGTAATTAGCTTGGAAAAAAGAAACATCAGCAATAAACCTGCCAGCTCTTAGGCTTATTGCAACCTCAGAGAGTAGGAGACAGCTGAGAAATATTGGCAGAGTCTCCCAGCATAAAGGCTGAGGGTGTGAGAAAGCAGAGGAAGTGGAAAGCAAAAGGGCAATGGTTCCCTAGCCCCTTCCAAGACTTTCGTCTGCAAGCATCTATACACATTAGTGAACCCATGAGGTTATGCCGCTAACAAACTGTTTGCAGCTTGTGTCCGTGTCTGTGATGTGTGTGTGACTAAACAGGTCCTGATGCACAACGGCAGGCAGCTGACTCAAATCAGAAACTTCAGTCTCATCAGTATCAGTGGTTGACAAATCTAAGCTGTGTTAAGTAACAGAATCACAAATGTTCAATTTATTTTTATATTCATAAAATCTTTAAAAACCAAGTATCAAATTAAAAAAGTCTCAGGAACTTCACTGGTTTTGAACATTGAGCATAACCTGTACTGAAGATTTTTGATGGAAGCTGCAAAATAAAAACAAATTTAAATTTTAGAAATGCGTTTGGAAACATTTCAGCTGCTTTTCTTTCTCATATTTCATATGTAACTATTTGTGGTTTAGCTAGGAATTTTTAATATTCATTTGATTCAATGAACAGATGCCAAAGCTTCATCTCAAAATTCTGTTTAAGAGTTTAATGTATTTTTGAAAAGGAGCTAATAGGTTTTAAATATCTCTTATTCAGAAAAAAGCCCAGAAACAAAGCTCAGCCAAAGGTTAGGCTTGTTAAACACACATATCTATGAAATTCAGATCAAAACAGTGCTTCCTGCAATTAAAACATTTTCCACATTTCCCACTGGGCTCAAAATTCAGTCTTTTTGCTATTGGGACCAAAGGCAAAAATGAACTCTTTTCTAAAACTGTAAGTTTAGAAATATCCAGATGTGCAACTTCTGAACTACATAGAGCCACACCAAACATACGCATGCTTTGGAGAGGTCATCCCCCCTCCCATACGCTAGTTACTCATATGACCAAGGGGTGAGATAAAAGCAGTTATCTGATCCAAAAGTCAGGCAATTCCCCGTTACACCCCAAGTCCAAACCAGATGTCTGAGCCTGCATTCCAGCAGCTTCCTCAGCCACTGCCAGACTAGACCAGCCCAGCACCACCCTGAGCTCTGCTGGAGACCTCTGGGGGCCCCTGTCATGCCACCTCCCACCACCATCAGCTCCTGCTGATGCTCCCCTTCCCAATGCCACCATCAGGTGCTGAAACGAACTTTGCAGCCACTCCCAGGCTGACTGTGAGGGTCATCAATGAACCCAAGAGAAAACCGGAACTCAGCTGACGGAGGACAAACATTACTGCCAAAACAAGTTCTTCTGGAGTTATGATGCCTAAGACACAGGTATCCAGGTCCAGATTGTGCCTCAGCCACGAGCTGCTTGGCTTAGACAAAAATCTCAGTATACCCATAGCTTTATACAAACCCAGCTTCCTGGCCAGGATTTTCAATCTCTCTTTGCATGCAGACATATTTTGAGATATATAATATTATACTTGAGGTCAGCTATTTAATCAGTATATTGTTTTACAAAACAATGCACCTCTCACCAGCTTTTAAAATCTAATTATTTTTCTGGACTAGTCTCTCCCATAATACAGTTGCACAAATCAGGCCACCCAATTTGCAGGTATAAGCACTCATATATTAGAGATGGAGGCATGCTTGACAATAAAATAACCTGTTCAAATCTGTCAGACTAAGTAGGACACACAGAGAAAGGAATGTAAGAATCTTGGACTAATAGTTCTGTAAAAACAGATGCTAAATCTCCTCAAATGTGTTATTCATTAAAAATAAGTAACTTCTAAAATTTGAGTATTTATTTGGAAGTTCCCTGAAACTACAGAAACAAACTGAAAGCTTTCTCTGCAGTTAGGAGCTAAAATTTCTTTCCCTACATAGAATACAATGATCATTTTGTTGTAAGAAAATAATCTATGATTTAAAACAAACTACTCTCAGTCCCTGAGGCTCCCACTAGTTGTGCAGCTAAAAAATAGGCACGTAAGCAGTGTAAAATACATTTCATGTACCAATTTGCGTTTGCCATCTCAGTTACTCTCTCTGGAGATAAGTTTTTCTCTACTTATCAAATCAGAGACACCAATGACCAGTTTCATTTCTCACATTTTTCTTCCTCTCCCTTCCCAGAATAATTCTCACCTTCTGCAATAGCACTTTGCAGTCCTTCACAAAGCTATGCACAATTCAGTTCAGTAGATACTTAGATCAAATCACAGCTGACTATAGCACCTTATGTATCTCAATACAAAGAATATTCTGGTTAACCTGTTAGTCAAAGTGCAGTAATCTGGAACCAAGAGATGTAACGGCAGTCTGCACATTACCTTTTGAAGTAAATTTCCTCCCAAGAAGTAAGAAAGAACATAAATATAAGCATTTCCTCCTCCACTATGATGGCAATAGTGCTTTATCTTGCATTATTGCCCGGTGGCCATTTGTTTTTTCATTTAGAGGCTCTACTGGAAAAAATCCCTCAAGTTCGGAAAGGCCCTTAGAGGCCAAATCATCTCTGTCTCAAAGCTGAAACAAATATTTCAAATTCAAAATATCTGAAGTTTATTTATCAAATTCAATAAAATTCAAATATTTTTATTTTAACCATTGCCAAGAAAACCCCTTGACAGCAGCATTCATCCCTTAGTAAAACCAAAGAAGAGCACTCCAAAAACAATAATTTTAAAAATAAGGAAATAAGTTATGCAACTTTTTCTGTAATTCTGCTCTAAAGCTCCAATACTCGCAGTGAACTAACTCTGACATATATTGATGCTTTGTTTTATCAACCTAAAAACCCCACAAAAGCAGTTATACTGATGCAGAATGAAATCATCTTTTACACTGTCTTTGAAGGAGATCACAGGAGGATGCACAGCAAGCACAGACCACTGCATGCATGCCCAGTGATATGGAAGCCAATAAACAGCCTTTTTCTGTATCAACATTAGATATGGATTTATTATTGACTCTAGTAAGAATTCGCTTCTATTCTACTTGAAAATCTCACAGGGAACTAAATGAGTGTCTTTTATAGGAATTTATTGTTAGGCAATAAAGAATTTAGTCTGCTATACACGTGAATAAAAAACTAGCAGCCATCCAAAACAGGTGTTACACTTAAAGACAGCTCTCAGCAAAATGCTAAGGCCATTAAGCCACAGGATCAAAACTCATGCATTTCAACTACAGCATTAAAAAACACCCTCAAAACTCCTTGAGCTTTGAAATGCTAGAAATTAATAGATGTAACAGAATCCATCATCTATGACAGTCCATTTACGTAACACATGACTTAACAGGGTTTTTCTAAAAAAACCCAAAAACCAACAAATCAACCAACCAACCAAAACAAACATAAAAAAACAACTAACCAACAAACCAAACCACACAATGTTACAAAAATATAGGAGATCCAGATGATTAGCACACCTTTGAATTGCCTAGTGGTGCCACAAAATCAATGCTGCCATAACTCATAAGAGGCCGTGTGCCTCATGCCAACTGTGCCTCGTGCTGACTTTGCAGCACCCCCGTCCTGGCCAGTTGGGCTGGTTACCAACAGGTCAGGAGAATTTGTTGTGTGAGCTGCGGCTTGGTGCCCCATGTTGCTGGCTACAGCAGGGAGTATAAGCATGGAGTAACAGCAGAGGCCCCGAACTGTGGGCATAGGCCGACCGCAGACATCCCAGGACTGTTCGCAACTTACTGATGGTCAGTTGTTGGTTAATGGAGAAGAGCAACCTTGAGAGCCTGGAAAAGACTGCTTTAAGCTGACAGCAAGACAAGGAGCAGTAAGAGGTGCTTGATCCAGCTTAGGAAAGAAATACCTAGGTTTTGGTGTGTAGACCCGTCTCCAGGCTCCCACATCTAATGAAAGGTCAGGATCTCCAGTGTGAGTAGGAGATCTCCAGCATCCCATGAAGGAGTCATCACAGGAGTACTGGAGCTCTACACCAACCCCCGCTCTCCCACCAGCCCCAAGGACCTGCCTCTGCACCTGGGTGCCCAGAGAAGCTCCACCACCCCTTCTCATCCAGCCAGCCCTGCCTCCCTGAGGGCAAACAACCAGCTCACCAGCCATCCAGAACCACACACAGGCGTGTGTGTGGGTGTTTCCTCAAAAACTCTGGACTGGAGCCATTTAACTTTGAGACTTAACTTGTTCAGGAATGGCATCTAAAAGGGTCTTTCTGAAAGTAGGTTTTAAAAACTGAGATATGTACAAGTTGCTGTCCCTTTCTGCCTATCCCTTATACACCTTTAGAAGTTGAATTCAGCTAGTTTGTGCTTCCAACTGGAGTCATAAAAACTTTGTGCTGCAAACTCCCATGATAAGGGAGAATAGTCCTTACATACTCTGCCAGTTTACTTGTAAAAGATATACAATAATAGTCAAAAAAAAAAGTTGCTCTTTTTGTACCTCATACAATTCTTATTTCTCCCTCAATTCCTCCAATGAACTCTACAAAAAGTTCTGGTGGCTACTTTACCACTCTGTTGCTATTTACTAAAGCAATTATAATTAGCTTTGGGAGACATGAAGTGCTTACCATGTATATTTGAAGGACTGGCTGTTTGTCCCAGGGAAGAATAATAATAGACTAGAATTGCTCCACGCAGTACAAATGAGAATGAAAGCATATCTGTTTAACATTAACATGCATTAGAGATCCATGTTTTTCACATGACAACCTTGGTCCAAAGTAGTTTATTAAAAAAACCCCAACAACCCAACAAACAAGCCTATGCACTTCTCCCTTTAACTTGCCCTTCAGAAAATGTTCACCAATGCATTCTGCTTATTCCATGTCAGACAAAATCCAAGTACATAAAGACAAATATCTATATTTTTATTGCATGCATTCATGACATCTTATTATTTTGTTCATCCTGAACAGGTAACTAATTCCACCACTTTAAACATAAAATAATTCATATTCATTCAAGTGCCCTTGGCCCCATATATCTTTAAACCTGTATTTTTGAATTTTTATTTAATTTTTTCTCATCAATATTATTTGACTTAGTTATGATACCATAAATATTACCCAAAGTCAAACCCACATGCATTTAATGATAGCTCTCCAAAATTCACAAAGGTGGCTGGCTGATAAAAGACAGAGCTCCTTAACAGAGACACACCAAACATTCAGCTGCAAATTATGGGAGCCACAAGGTAATTTTCAATGCCAAAGCAAAAAGAAATATCTTTTCACAATCTTCTCAAACTATCAGGTTAGTAGATTTCACATCTGGCAAATAATTTTACACAATTTGTACGTCACCAACATGCTTTTTTTTCTGTTCCTTGAGGGGCAGTACAAAAGATTTCTGAATTTCAAATTGTCCTGAAGTGTCTCAGCCTGGCTAGGCACACGCAAGTTTCTCCAAAGTGTTTTATTTAGAAGGCAATGTTGCAAAATGTACTCTGGCACCTTCAACCTACTTTTCACGCACCAGAGCCACACTAAAACGATTAGGGGATTTCACCAGGATGCTGAGATGTTTACCTAGGAATCAGCAGCAGTAGTATAAAAGGACTAAAGCTATGCTGGGGCGGGGGGGGGTGTTTTCATCCATCTGAGCCTCCTTTATGAATTAAATTAATCATCCCGAATAGTAACTTGCTAATGAATGCAAACTGCTCTTGTCAACATGTGTCTTGATCTTAAAAATCTGTGATCCTCCACACCACGAGAATGACCTTTTAGTAACGACTAACTCTTCCCTTCACCACACAGACTGGGGGCTGTGGGGGGAATGCGTTGCTCTTTTCTTCTGCATTAGTGGTGTTCTATTGGAAGAATGCTAAACAAACACCACTACTCTTATCAAGCTCTCGATCACATCCCTCTCGCAGGCAAATTCAATTTTCTACATCTGCTTTAGCTTGCAAAACAAACACTAAACACATCTCAGGTAAGGATGCCATCTAAAACTTTAAGTTTCTGAAAAATGATAGAATTGATTCTGAGTGAGTCAGCTTCATGTTGTATCACATGTTTATCCTACAACTCTGTTAATACATATAAAGGACAAGGTATACTTCCTGTACAAAATCTGTCACTTGACATCTAGCACCAACTGATTTATTCAGTTTTCTCCAATTAGCAGAGTTATTTCCACCCAATTAAAAAAACAGGGTATGTTTAGTCTATGGACTATTCTAGCACACCAAAGTCTTTTGTGATCAATGAGAAAATTCACAGAGCATGCATACAGCATAATCATTTTTATTATGTGTGAAATTCCAGATAGTTAACCCCTTAAGAAGCAAGCTCCCCTGGACAGAGCTTCAGAGGTCCTTCTTATCCACAGGGAGAGCAAATGGGCTCATCACCTAACTAAGCAGCTTGCCTACTAGGGAAACGAAAGGGAAGAAAGTTCTCTGTTCTCAGCCACACATAGGAGCATCAGTCTCTTAACAAACAAAAGAAGAGTTGCAAGGCAATAAACACTGTTTTTTACAATTTGCACTGATTATGAGCAAACATAAAGGCAAAGATAACTTCACCCCTCAACAATTCAAAAGCCAGTTCCCTGGCTGACGAAAAGTCTTGCTGTATGAAGAGTCAGGAAACAAAGAGGTTATTATCCACAAGCAAGATAAAACTGAAAAGCATACACCCTTGAAATACAGTTTAACAAGACAAGAAAATTATATTCTGAATTGGAATTGAGTGTGTAATCAATTTTTTACATATATGTGAAGTCTTTAATAGCAGTCTCTTTTCAATTATATTTCAGAGATGGCCTATTTCTGGTTTCCCATTACAACCTGTGTTAATAATGCTCCGATGAGCCTGGGGCCGAGACATCGCCTCTTCCTACATGGAATACACTGCATGATAATAACTATACAAACACTCATGAGTCCTGTTTTGTACTCATTTTTAACTACCAACTCACCCAGAGAAATTGTTTTTGCTCTTAACTCAATCTCCTGTTCTTGAAAGTGTTGAGCTACACAATTGTTAAAGAACGAGGTGCACTTGGAACTGGGAGAGTTAAGACAAAGGACAACACTGGCACAGGAAGAGGCAGTTGTAGATACAGTGACTGATATATGTTGAAAATTATAATGTTTCATCCCCTCTAGTCCTGCATTCTGAGGTCTCTTTTCAAAATTATCCTAGTGCTGACTTCAGACAAGATTTTTGCCACGTCCATATGTAGCAAGTTTCCTCTCACAGCTACTGTAGACTCATGACTGTCCAGTGCTCTTCTGTGCACCTGTTTCAGCTGAATTCATGATGGGGGTTTTTTCATATTTTACTCATCTTTCTGCTACAAATGTGTGCTCAAACTCTGAACTGCAACGTGCTGACTGGTGTTATTTGAAGGCTGAAATATACTTGTGCTGGGATTAGGTTTTCCATACGTGAAGGAAAATACACTTGTGCTAGAATTAGGTTGTGAAACACAATCAACACAACTGGAGAGGAAGATCTAACAGGTTAGATAATCTCAGAATGGGACCAATAGGACAGGCAAGTAGTTATTTTTCTCCTATCTGAACCCACATAACTGCTTGGGGATGAAATATAATTCAAAAGACAAGGATGAAAACTCAAACCAATAAATTAACAAAGCTGTTTTCAGCACCATGTTTAGATATTATGCAGTAAGCCTGGAATGAAGACACACACCAAATAAAGATCAATACTGACCAGCTGCCCTAGCTCTATGCCTCGTATACACTGAAAGAAAAAAAAGACTGCTGAACAAAGAGAGCCTGTGGTCACGTAGGTAAAGACCAAAACTTATGCTGCATCTTAGAAGTAAGACCAGAGAAGGAGTATAAATACTAACATGAACTTCTGAGTGCTTACCTTTAAATTTACTCTACTTTTTTTATTACAGCAGTGCAAGTCATGTACAAATATTGAATATAAATGTTAAAGTCTCTGATGAATGTAATACCTATGACATCTTATTAGAACGTCCACAAGTGAATATTGCTAGATCTTGTTTGAACCATGGCAGAATTTGCACACAGAAATGTGAAGTATTCAATAAGCCCTAACAACTCCAAGAAATTCGATAAGCCCTAAAACCTGCAAGCTAAATGAGACAAATGATTAATTCTTTGTACTGCCTTTGACAGCAGTTCCTACATGCGAACGCAGAGCCTCACAAATTATTCTGTATTAAGTGCTCCTAAGCCTAAGAAAAACCTTCAGAGACTAGCACACATTTCCAAGGGTTGCTCTGAAATGCCAGGCTGACAGCCCTTGTCTAGAATAGATATTTAGAAAAGTATATATGAGCTACCAAAGAAATCATCAAGTCTACAATTGTTTTGCTTCATGAAGGACAAAAGTGTTACTTGGAAGAGGATGTGAAAACACAGTCTTGTTTGCCAGAACTTATGTACCACTTTCTTTGTAACAGGTAATTCAGACAAATCCTGCTACAGGCAACTCTACAAGTTGACTTTAGGCTTTAGGTAAAAGGATCAGAAATGTTATACACAAATAATGAACCTCAAACAGCTTTACTAGTCAGAAAAAACAAAGGTTTTGCTTCAGGCAAGTGGCAGCAGATAGAACAGCTGAGGAAGTACATACCTTAAATGCATTTTTATGTCCAATTTTGTAAGAAACCACTTTGTAGATCAGTTAGTATATGAAATCACTTTTATGCTCTATTGGAACAGAATACAGTAGGCACTACATTCCCTCTGATTTACATGCTTTGGTCCTTATTCACAGTAGAGAGGAGTGGAGGATCATAAACTCCAGAAAATTTTTACATGATGACCAAAATGCTCCTGATCAAGCAGTTGGTCAGTCCAAAGTCTCTGTTACAAAGCTTCACAATCCAGCTCACACAAGGACTCTTGGCCTCATCTCTCAGATGCTAAAGTTGACAAACTGAATGCCCTGCTCCGTTGTTTGAAGACTGTTAAGAAAATCTTGCATCTTTCACTAGTTCATGCTTCATGCACTAGTCATCATGCAACACGTGCAGCAGCTGGATAAACAGAGGTTTGCACTGAACATAAAGATATTTTTTGATTTGTAATGAAAACCATTACTGGCCATCACAGCTCACCTGATATGGAACCAATAATGTCAGGCATCAAAGGAGTCTAAGCATGGAATCCAGCCTGAACTCTGGCATTTATGCCTCTTAAGACACATATTGAACACAGAAATACTTTCCACTTTTCTACATGTAAGACTTCTCATACCTGTGGTGCAGACCTGACTACAACATGATCCAAAAATAATATTAGCCCTAAACAGAGGGTTGGGATTGTTTTGTTTTGTTTTGTTTTTCATGAGGAAGCAATAACCCTCCTTAAAAGGAAAGCATTCTCTTCCCGTTTCTTTTTTCTGGGGTTCTATTAAATACCTAACAGGCAATTATCTGCACTTGACATCTTTAGCCACCTCACTCTCAATTCCTCTTAAAGGCTGCTTCTGGACAGAAGCCAGAGAAACCATGTTCTGGTCTTTATGGTCTTTCTTACCATCCCCTTTTGCCCACAAAACAGGTGTCTCTAATAGAACCAAGATGTGTGAAGTAGCTGTGAACCTATACAAGCCCAGCTAATGATAACAATACATGAAGCCAGTGACCGAAACCAGTCAGGATGTAACTGCTTTTGGCTTTCCATATGCATGGCACATCAATCAGATGCATTATGTACATCTTCCCCTGCATTTAAAAAAAAACAAAAATTAAAAAATCCTATACACAACCAAACTGAGCTCAGCAAAAGACACTAGGTCCTGTCAATGTGTGTAAGAATTAAAATGCAATATAAAGCCACTGCTAAGCAAACGGCCCTGGACACCTGCAAGATGTACAGTGAAGCAGAAAGTAAAATTCAAAGCACTAGCATGGCCTATGTAGAAGAATCTGGATGACTGCCAACAGTAGTCAGGAAAGAAGAGCAAGCACGGGATCTCAGATGAAACAGTGTAAGTCTACTTGTATGTCACTAGGCAGATACTGATGCATCAGCCAGAAAGTCCCCAAACTTCCTGACAGAAAGCTACATAGCCATAAATTTCTTGGGCAGATACCTACAGAAAGACACAAAGAATGGAAGGACCAGCCTTGGTCACAATATGGATCTGCAGAACACCAGTAGTAAATGGCCACCAACTCAACAGTTACTAATCATCAGTCTTTGCATCCAGTCTGTTTTCCACCTACCCGGCAGACCTCAGTTGATTGCTTTCCAGTTTGTCTTAAAGAACACTATGGAAGACAACATCAAAAATCAAGGCCAAGGACATTCACTGCACTCCTCTCAGCCACTGAGCTGGTTATGTCACCACACAATGCAAACATGTTGATCAGCCAAAATTTGCCCTTCAAAAATTCAAGCAGACTATTTCAAATCACCTCCTTGTTCTTCATACAGCTTTGAACAGCTTCCAGGATAATCTATTCTGCCATCATCTTCCTGTGGACTCAGTTTAGGATGACCCCCCTGAGCTCCCGTTGGCCCTTTTTGAAGAGGAGTCTGATGTTCACCCAAATCCATCCATGGTGAAACTCACCCAATCACCATGAGCTTCAAAAGACAGACAGCAGCACTGCAGTGATATCAGCCATTTCGCTTAGAATCTCAGATACACCCCATCACATTTCCTGGACTTGGGCATGTACAGTTTCATTTAACAAGTTCTTCACTTGATCTTCTCCCATCAGGGATAGTATTTCACTCCTTCAAATACTGTCACTAGGCAAAGGAAACTGAATCCAGGCCCAAGAGAAGACCTTATCTAAAGCAAACAAGACAATGAACAGCTCGGTGTTTTCCATGTCCTTAATCACTACATCCTCTACTTCATTCACCAGAAGGTCGACATTTTCCTTAGTCTGCCTTGTACTTACCGTGTAAGACTCTTTTGTTGCTATTTACATCTCCCACAGACCTCAACTCCAGCTGAATTTTGGCCTTTTCTGTTCACTCCCTCCATGCCCAGGTAAAGTTTCTGACCCCTACCAGACAGTCTGTTCATTCCTGTTGAGGAGATTGTCCTTGGAGACCAGCCAGTCCCCCTGAGTCCCTCTCCTTCAGATCAGTCTCTTACAGGATCACTCCTACCAGTTCCCTGAGCAAGCTGAAGTCTGCTCTCCTGAAGTCCAAGGTGGCAGTTCCATTATAATCTTTCTCTTCACTGACAATTTTAAATGTCAGCATTTCCCAGTTGCAGCTGCCACATCAACCATCAAACCCAAATCCATTCTTCATTATTCATAAGTAGCAGGTCTGACAGAACAGCTCTATTTGTCCAGCACCTGTGTCAAAAGACTCAGGAACAGTTACCAGGGGTATGGGATGCAGCTTCCAGGCAACAAACAGTTTCCTCTTATGGAAAACCACAGGATTACATTTGTTTTGCATAAGATCTGGTGAGCTAACAGTTAGAAAGCAAAACTAAAAATCAGTGCTCTGCCTTTGCTCGTCTCCCATGATGCATTGAAGAATCAGATGTATGGAATACAGATGATCCAACACAGCGCATTTCCACTGCACAACTTCAGGCATGACTTCTATAAGGGTCCAATATACCTTTAGCAACCATCTGAATTCCTTGGAGGCCAAAGACCTTAATTTAAGTGCATCAAGAACATGCACTGATGTCAGTCTAGCTTTTCAGTATTCTTAAGAAAATGGAAAAAGAAGAAATGAAAGAGGCAGTCATGGAATTTGACAACATAGTCTTTGTTTATAATTTTGAGGATCTCGATCTCTGGCATACATGGAATTTTTAGAAGAATTTGACTGTCACGAAGGGAAACAGAGTCCAGATGTCCAGTACTCAAATAACAGAGCCAGTGTACAGTTGCTGAGGAGATAGAATGAAAGAAGTCTGGTATATTTATGTTCTGTTTGAGTATTAAAATATGATTGTCTGATGAGAAAGCTGAATGAATGTTTAGATTTTGACAGCAGAAGGAAGGACTCTGAAAAACTAGAGACTGCTAAAAAACTGCACTATGTCTAGACTAATGTTCAAGCACTTTTTTTTTCTTTTTAAGGTCAAGTGTGGATCAAGGAAGGATAAAATATGGAGATCATCTTCCATGAGAAGATCATCAGGAATCCTTTCCTCGGGCTTTTTAGGTGGCAGAGTTCTGAAATCACTTAGTAGGCCATCTCCTCTGCTTGGACAGACACTCATACTGACATGGGTCACACGGTCATGGTTCAAAGATCCTACAGAAGGCTGCAGCATTTTAGATAGTTAGTTGGTTTGGGTCTTCATAGACATCATGTTTCAGCTTCTTAGGCTTCTGCCTCCTGTAAAGCCATCTTATACTTAGGAGCAGACTGTCAGAAGCCATGCACACTCCTTTTCCTAAGTGGCTTCATGTCTGCTCTTCTGCTAGTCTACAGTACAGACCACTCAGCTAAAGACAGAAATTTGCCAATATTATTTTTCAATCAATACCTTTCCCAACTAAATGCTGGCAACTTTAGCCATATTTGGAGCTTTCTTTCCAAGCAACAGAGCTGTATGAAAGTCAAAGGTGAGAAATGAAACTTCATACCACACTCATTATGAAACACAGTATGAAAACACTGAATCCTCCAGCTTGAAGAAGCAGACCCAACACATGCATTGCACCCTTCCAAGAGGATTTCTGGAAAAGCTACACACAGAAACATTCCTTAGTATTTCCTAAGCTACCATACTGCTACTTAAAGTTAAGGTCCAACTGGAAATTGAAAGCAGACTGCACAGGTAGAGGTGACAATTACTGAGAATTTCAAGAATGCATAACCTCTACTGACACCTGGCAAAATAGTCGTTAATGCTAAGACCTAAAAATCCTTGCCAGAGAGGCTTAAAAAATAAATAAAAAAGGAATTTTAGTCATCTGATGTGCATTTGCAAAATTGCTGTGGGAATAACACGGTTTTCCCTGTTTTCTGTCCTCACAATGCATGCTATGGCATTGTAAGAGTTGTACCAGGCCCACAGAATCGCTACAGTTTGGGTAAAGCTCAGTAAAAGAAGTATAGGAAGGGAAAAACACTGAATGAACAGAGGGAAGGACTGGAAAGCTCAATAATGCTCAATAATTCAGCTAGGTTTTAGCAGATCCCTGCAGCAACATAATTATTGAGCAGAGTTGGTAATATTTTTCATGCAGACACCTTACGCACCCCCAGCATATGACAGCAGTTCTACATACCCTTGCTCTTTGCTCTGTGAAACAAATAATACTTTCCTTACAGATAGAGTAAGTTTGCAATTTATACTCCTCCTTCCTCTTCCAATACTGCACATGGGAATACTTGGTCATTAAAGTCATAGATTACAAGAGATAAAGCTCTGTACATCTATGAAGGTCCATCTGTAATCAAGAAGACACAATTTATTTACAAGAATTTTTGTCAATAGCATCCTGCACAAGGAGGGATGGAAAGACATGGCCTTACTTCTACCCAGTCACTGATGGTTCTTCATCCCTTATCTCACACCCACCTCTAGAACGCAGTATTAGCAAACAGTTTGTGACTTTTCAGACCCATTTACAAGTAGAAATATGCATAAAAAATAGTTATAAATGTGCAGTCATAAAACTCACAGAGAATGTGGCATGAAGGGATTGATATAAAGGCATCAAAAAGGAGCTGAAAGGCTACCAAAAAGAAAGGAACTCAAGACAAAAGTTTTCCTTGGTGCAAAAAAAGGGGGACTTTTGCAACGGATAATCAACAGCTGTTATCACTAATTACAGAAAGTAAGATAAATAACATATTTATGGTATTTTATCTTTAAAATTATGTTCTATCTCCGCAAATTCATCTGCATTCACTCTGTAGCATTAAACCACTTATACCTTAGGGCCAAAGTAAGCGTTCACAACTCAGAGACAGGGAACCAGGTCTATTTAAGCTACACAATATTGAAAACTCCGTTACTGTCGAAAGCCTACTAGGACTCGAGACTTAAAAAAAGAACCAACAATGTTGCAATTTCCTTTACTAGGTGAAAGGATTGCTTTTTGCATCAGAATAGAATTTTCTGAGAGCATCTTTTCAATTTAGCTATGATTGTAACATTTTCCTGGCTTATATAGGCATTCTGATGTCATTACATAGCCAGCTGCCTGGTTTTTTTTCATTTAGTTAAAACCAACCAAAATGTCTTGACATTGTTACATTACCAAAATGCACACATGGCACAAGAGAAGGCTTCATGTGTATGCAATAAGACTGCAAGAAAACTAAAATAATTAACAGTTAAGAAATTCAGGCAATGTCATTGAGAAATGAAGAATCTAAATCAGTGTCGGAAGAAAACAAAGTTAATAATCTCCTAGTTCCTAAGGGACAAAAATAAAACACCAAAGCTCAAACATAGTAAGTCACTGAATGCAGAACTGGAAAACCATCTGAGCTCTACTCATTAAATTATGTACACTATATAGAGAAAATGTTAAAAATATTTTGATATCTAGCTAGCAATGCAAACAACGTATCTGTCTCATAACCATAAGGACTTGTATAAAATCACAGAAACAAACTATGCCAACATCTGCCTATCTTCAAACAACCTAAGTGCAAATCAATGGAAAGTCAAAATAGAACATATTAATTTGGATTGAATAGGAGAAGACTAAAATATCCACTTTCCAGTAAAACACAGTTCCTTATTTTTAGCCCCTGTGAAAATGTAAGGTGACTAAAAAAAAAACCAAAACGAAAAGTGCTGTCAGTGAGGTCTTTGCTCTTGTGTCCCCTCTGCTCCTGCTATGGCCAAGGCACAGATTTTCACAACATTCATGCAGGTTGATGGATCCCAGAAAACTAACCTCTTCATAAAGTTTTTCCAGGAAATGGTTTTGGCGTGCTAGTGATAATTTCCTTTTCTTGACAAGCACTCCCTACCCAACAAAAGCTCTTGTTTGGCCTACAGCTCCAAAGAACACCTGTGCTTTTTGTTCCATCCAGCAGATCCAGCACTACAATCAATCTCCCTAGGTCCAGCTACCCAAGCTGCACCCATATGAGAAGACGGCTGTTGCCTGCTTTTGTTCCACTTCACTGAGGTAAAATATGCTCAAGAATCAGCAAGCATGAATTGCAGATTAAAAAAAACTCAAGAAAGGGGTTTTCATGAACCTCCAAGATCCATATTGCCCCAAAAATGGGATGACCTACTGAATTCAAAATGAGTACACAGATCATCTGCTATGTCAACCTTAAAACCTGATTTAGGATTAAAAAACTAAGCCTTTCAAAAAACATCTCACACCAAAACACAGGATTCAAGTGTGAACAAAGGTCTGCCCAAATCACAATGCAAAAAACACTGAGCAAGTTTCAGAGAAAGTAGGTTTGTCTCAGTTACGTCGTAAACTTTACAAAATTAACTGGGGCAACGAAATGAAAATGCTTCAATGCGACCAACATTTCCTGATGCCCATATAACAATCTCAGTTCATGCTAAGTCAAAGTTCAGAGACTTGAAGACATGCTACACACCGAGACATAGGCAAACTGAGACTTTCATAAAGTTTTTCATTGTTTATACAGTTGGTAACCATTTACTGCTAAAAGCAATATGCAGTAAAGGGGTTTTTGTTGAGGTTTTCCTTTTTTTTTTTTTTTTTTTAAATGAGTTGATACCACATGTTTTCATAGACAAAAGAAAAAAATTCTTTAAAAGCCAAAGCAGCCAGATTCATTTTGGAAAGAAACTTGCAAAATCCCAATGAACCACATCTGCAGAGTAACTGCAGCAATGATATAAAGTGATTCCCACTAGTTCATAGTTCCTGTGTACTAATGTAAAAGTTTTATCCCTTTGTTTTAACACAGCACTGTCTCTAAAAAAGGCTCTTCCTGCCTTGGCTACTATCTAATTAGTTTAGACCCCACCCTACTAAAACTGGTTAAACATTCCCACTGCATCCATCAAACCAGTGCCTTCTTCCCATGAGATTCTCTGTTGACACCTCTACAAAATTAAGTAACTCAGATGTGACTGGGGCAGCCAAACAAAGCATGAATAACCTGTAACTCTTGCAGTAAATTTCACTAGCTTGGAAAATAAAATATCTTGGACTAAAGCGGTCCCAAAATGAATTCAAGGAGTTGCACAAAAGTACTGACTCCATCTCCCAGCTCTGAGCCGTTAAGCTGTCTCATTTCAAAGCAATTCCACAAACTGGCTTTAGCTGTAAGCATTCCACATTTTAAGAAGTGTTGGGTTTTTTTAACACGAGCCTGCAATAGGAAAGCACACATATTCAGAAAGTGAACTCTAAAAGCAAGTCAGAGACTTGACCACAGAACTACTCTGAAACAAAACATGGAAAGTACAGTCTACCCCTACAAAAGAAGGGCTTCAGTGTCTTACCAAAGAAATCCCTTGGGAAATCCAAGAAGCCTGTCTTGTCTCTCACTTAATCTGTTCATTGTAGTGGGGAAAAAATTCCATCTGTGCAAAGTTCTCAAATCTGTCACTACAGACTGCATGCTGTTAAATTAGTGCATTCATTAGTACAGTGTTTTGGAAATGTGCCTATACATTGTGTGGGGAGGAGGAAAGATCTTTCATTTAAAAAAAAAAAAAGACAGAGACAGAGAAAAATTGCCCCCAAGCTGGTCCATTCTAACATCTCAGCACCAGCAAAATGATCATAGAAATTCTCCTTATGAGCTTTTACACAAAACAGATGATCTCAAGCATCAGAGTAACTGGTAGCACAATTACAACTTGATCATACGTTGTATATCTCCTGAAAAAAAAGAGTATGTATTATATGCCTTCAGCATATTGTTGACTTGTTTGCTTTTCTTTGGAATCTTTATTTAGATTGACACAAGTATGGACACCCCTCCTTGCACATATATATGTATACATCACAAAGAAGACAGCTAGCTAGCTTTACCATTTTCAAAAGAAACAGAAGAACGCCCCTTTCTCAGCACCACCACACGCACCTGATCCTGGCTGCCTTTCCCATTGCATTTCACTTCCCATGAAAAACTTCTACTTTTTATGCTTAATTGAGTATGATCATCTTGCGTAAGAAGTCACTTCCCTACTTTTGCTCATGTTTATGGACAATTGCTGGTTACTTTGTTGTACAGCCATTTCAAAAATTACTGAACTTCGGGTTTGCCATCCTTGGAAGTTGCATCCTCTTGGTGTTGACTACACTGGCTGTGTTTTGACACTTGCCAAAGAAGGTGATTCCTTACCAATCTTGTGACCTAACTTTAAGGGTTTTTCCATCAAGAACTCAACATATGGAGCCCAAATCCATTGACTTACAGGCTCCTAAGAAAGCCAATTACTTCCTTTTCTTGATGCTCCATATTAACTTGAGGCATCTAATATTACTTAGCTTTCATTCTTCCCTCCCCAAGTTTAAGACCTGACACTGCTAATGTCTATATTTCTATATGCATAAATACGCTCAAGATCTAGTTTTACATTGTTTGTACTTCAGCCTCTGCCTTTCCCATGACTTCAAAACTCCTGCCTACATGTCTTCTTCCATATGTGGATCTGAGTTTAAAGAACATGAGGCTCATCAACAAACTACTACTTAAGCCTGAATCTGGAAGCACTAACGTGCATCAGCAGTTTTCCACATAGAGACAGAAGTCCTCTGAGTGCAGCAGAACTACTTGGGTGTGTAAAGTTACTTATGCACTTAAGTACTTTAGGATCTGTCCTCAATTTTTAAAGAAAGTTTTCTGCCAAAATGGCAAGGAGTTCCACAACAATCAGCAGTTCTTGGGAGATTTCCTTTTCTTGTTCTAAATCTTCTAAGAACAGCTGTTCTGGAGAAAACTTGGCCATATCTGAATGTCCAGACAGGCTCCAAAACCACAGGTGCAGGCTCCAAGCCAGGGATGCATATGCAAGTCTTTCTGAAATTCAATGAGATTCAGGTTTTCTCCTTTCTCTCAAGTACAAAGTCACGCACCACAGAAGGCACAGGGATCAACAATGAAGCTTCGGCAATGGATGTGTTGTATTTGCTGCTCACATGGTGCAGCCAACCCTATTAGTGAGATTTAGGGATGAGACAGTTTAGCAAGGCTTTTTGCACTGTTCTCACTACTGACTTGCCCTGTTGCATTAAGCTTAGAGTGTTTTAGTACTGCAGGTCAGTAGCGAAACAAGAAAAACTAGACCATGCAGTGTGTGGGCAGGGTTCCTGAGGGCAGAGGACTACCTTGCTACATGACTAGAAAAGGCATTTGTTCAAGGCACGATACAGTATTACACACACTGTAATCAGCAAATACTGGTTGGAACAGCCCTGAGAGTAATTCCTACTGAAGTTTTTGTTCTTTATAAGCTCTACCAGGTAGCGCTAGACATGAAGCAGAAACTGCAGTAACATTAAGATAATTTGTAAGATCTACTCAGTTCTCAGTTAAAAAAAAAACTCTGACTTTAAAAAAAAAAAAAGGAAAAAAAAAAAAGAGGTGTTCTCACCTACAGTCGTAGCAATTCCTGTACCATTTCCTAGCATACCTGTTTTTGATCTCTTCCAACAGAAAGTTTGCTGTCAAACTTTCAACAAGCCAGATGTTTTTTCCTGCCATCTGCCACTGAGAGCAAATCTAGATGGAGTTCTTTAAATCTTTCTTAATTCACTCATATTAGTTTCACAAGAAGCATATTAATTTATTCATATTACCCTCCTGGTGTGTTGTGAGACTTGAAACCACGTATTTAGCTACCTATTTGAATCTTGTACCACAAACACCTTCTCCAGAACTCACCACAAATGTCCATCAACAGTCATGATCTAACAAGTCAGAAAGGTGAAACAATTTTAGATACTAAAGTTTACATTATGACATTATTGGCTTTGTGGCTAAATTGTTCCTTTAACCGTTTTTTGCTCAGTCAGCTCAAGACAACATTTGCATTGGGGGGTGATACTTATAGTCTTACTACCTTGTACAAGAACAAAGGAGATAAATC